>OY282581.2:13395890-13440890 GCA_958299025.2 Drosophila histrio
TACATTCTTAAATTGGATATATCAAGGTGCATGTGCATCATGGGTGTATTATTTGCAGTTCTTTATATATACTTTTACGACTATAGTCGAAATTTTATGATTACGTATTGTGTTTTGATTATTATAGTAATAATTGTGGGAATGGGTCTGGCAACGCCGCTCAGCGTTCCCAGCACAGCAAGCTGAGGAGAGAGCGATTGAGCATCGAGGTGAACTACTATGCTAGTTCTGATCGAGAGTCCGAGGTGAAAGAACTGCTAGCGAGAGACTCAAACGAAGATGCGAGAAAACGCTCGCAAAAACAAACTCACTGCTTGTACGAAAGCTCGCACACTGAAAGCAGAACTCAGCCTATGAGCTTTAAGTTCTCTCCGCTCCATTTGATCGATCAAGCGTGTTTGATTTTATCAGCAGCTGACAGGCTTACTTTGTTGTAATTTTAAATGAAATGTGAGTCGTTAATAAGTGTGGCACAAATGACACCGCAATTATTTCAATAGAATTGTTAACGATAAGGTTTGGGACTCTATTGCTGAAACTCAATAAATGACATTTATCCACACTTTTTTTTTCTGCTTCTTTATTTCTTTATGCAAATTAATCTGACTTCTTTTGCTAGACAACATTTTTAACAGCCCCTTTGGAAACCATATTGCATTGAAAAACATTGAGTGACTAACATTAAAATGAGCATAACCATCAGCTTCAGTTTAAGCTTTCTATGTGCGAACCCTAAAGAAGTTCAGCTGGCTGCTAAGCTTTGAATTTATCAGCTCGATTTTAAGCTCAACTCTAAGTTCATTTTTCAGCCGCTAGTGTATGAAGAAATTACGACTCAAAAAGTGAATTTCTTATTGTCATCTTACTTTATAACACTTATCAAATAATACTAAACACTGTAGAATTCACCATATTCAATAACCTGAATTCTACATAATTTTTATTACTTTTATTATTATTAAAACTAATCGAATTGATTGACTCGATATGTACGAAAATAAATGATTAATAGATGTGTACTCTAGAAATATTTTATGTATTTTTAAATACGAATTTAAAGTATTTAAGTATTATATTAAGTACTTATTTATTTATTTAAGTATTTAAGTATTTTTTAAGTATTTAACTCATTAGCCTTTTTTAAGCCCGTTTCAAGTAACATGTTTGCTCCATAATCGAGCAGAAAATAACTACGATCAACAATTTATACACATGCAAAGTTAAAATAAAGTAATTAAGCACTGAAAATTAAAAATGACAACAACTTTATTATTTACGCTGACGTAGTTTTATGAGATTTTAATAAAATCAGCGCTCAACTCTCTGTTTTAACTTCGGCCACAATTTGAACGAAGGAAAATGAAAAGCCAAGAATTAAGTAAAGTGATTAAATCTGCAAAAAAAGAGCGAAAATGCAACAAGCTGTGAGCAAGAACAAAACAACAAAAACAGTTGAATGACAGCGGTTAAAAAAAATAAAAAACCAAATGAAAATGAAAACTTTAAATTGGTATGAACGGGACTTAAGTCAGAGCGACACACACACACACACACACACGCATACACGTTTACAACACGTTGAAAAGAAGTTACAAATTTGTACCAAAATGAAAACTGAAAATCGTTGCTGGCATTGCAAAAGTAAAAGCAAAAGTTGCATAAGGTGCATGGCGAGAACTTGATACGTAACGATATACTCAGACTTACACACACACACACACACACACACAGCATTCATATCTAGAGCCCTCTTGAAAAAGTAGGCGTTACACGGTCGAAAAACTTGGCCCACGTTGAACTTTGGCCTATGGAGTTTTGGCCGCGTTTACCTTGGCCATAAACTTGCCCGGCGACTTGCTGGCAATTAGTGCACCTTTCACGATGCTTGTGCAACGCAGTCTGAGTGTGTATCTGTGTGTATCTGTCTGTGTGTGTGTGGGCGTGGCCGTTTAATTCATTTTCACTAGCAAGGCAGAGACCGCCGTCTTTGCCCTCAGACTGTCGCTTTTGCACACAATTTCTCATTCAGAAGTTTTCTGTACCGCGCGCGCTTACAAGTTTGTAATTCTTAGTCTGTTAACAAAGTTCATAAATACTTGGGTAAGTTAGTAGTTGGTTTCCCTGCAAAAACAAAAGGTATTGGAACGAGCAGCGCCAGTTTCTCTTTTTCCACTTTCTTTTTTCCTCGTTTTGGGCAGCACATTAATTGTGCCAGTATTTATGTTCTTCACCTGGAAATCTTATTACTAATTGTTAAATGTATCGATATATGCTATTAGCTCAATTTACCAACCAAGCAATAAAGAATTTAACGTTTTTATACTCGCATACTTAATTGCAGGTACATGCTATCTTTTGCAACAGCAACAACAACAGTAAAGCAACAGTACAACAACAAGATTAAATTCCCGACTATCTTGTTGTCTTACCTATTTCATGCAAAGGGAAAAATGGAACAAACTGTAATATGGCAAATATTTTGTTGAATAATTCTCTTCGATCGTCTCTTCAATTTTAAGACTGGCTAAAGACTTCAACTGATATTTCTTCACTTCGCTGCATGGTCAATGGCTACTGTAGCACTTGATTTCTATACGTACGTATTCATTTTACGAGCTGTGCATGTGTCTGTTCGCTTGAGGCATTTCATTTAGGATACGTTATCTGGCATGTGGCATGATGGTAGATCAATGTGGCACAGGTGAGCGGGTATAGCGGTGGGGCATTTGCAGCACTTCAAAAAGTAATTGTTTGCGATTTGGAGAGTGTGGCGTATGTCAGCACCAGGAGCTGCTGTTGCAGCATATCGAAAGTTGTCTGAATGCGGATGTTGATGTGGATGTGGATGTGGATGCAGTCAGCCTGGCTGGCAGTGCTCTTGAGACATTTGAGTGGCCGCTCGGGTGCCGAGCCATCAGAAGTAACAACGACAACAACAACAACAACAAGAGTGAAACTAAGTTAAAGCTGTCCTAATGATGCCCGAGGAAGATGTGGACAGAGCTCATTCTCTGTCTGCCTCATCGAGGCAAAGGGCAATGAGTTTATTTGCAGTCGAAATATGTCCCCAGACAGCAACAATAGCAATTAGTTCATTGTCAATAGTTTGCTTGCTGAAAATTTCATTCTGACAAGGACAATTGCTGCTTGCAGGACGATGACTAGAACGAGAACGAGAACGAGAACGGGGCGTGGGCAACAAATTTAACTAAATTGTAATCGGAATATGCGCATACAAATGGCATTAGCTTGAAATGCAAATTACTTTACGGCATGGCAGTTGAAATTGCACAACGAATGAGTAGAGAAGCTGCAACGATAGCGGAGTGGCTGAAGGACACAAGTCGGGAACAAGGACACTCTGCCTCACGGCATTGTTGCAGTCAAATTGCAAGCGATTAAGTGAAGTAAGCTAATTAATTTTGCATTGTGTGCCATACGAAACAGTATCTAAGTGCTGACTCTGGTTGCCTCTTGGTGATTGGCATACACACACACACACACACAACACTTACACACACACACACACACACACACAACACTTACACACACTCACTCACACACACACACGTACACTCTGCTAGTAACTGAATGTCCTTGTCGTCTGTTTACTTTACATTAATTAAGTTGACAAAAGTATTCATAATTTCAACGCGGTTGTCGCGGCTTTTGGGCCATTATAAAAAAAATCGAGAACAGAGTTGCTACTGCTTTGCCGTAGGGTTGCCATTGGCAGCCGGCGCCGTGTTAATAATATCGTTAAAGATTTTGCCTTCCTTCCTTAATACATACATACATACATATAAGTATGTTATGCTACATTATCATTGTCTCTGCCATTCCCATCGATTGTAAGTGTTCGCAATGCACTTACTAGCCATAAGATATGAATATTCCATTTAATTCGACAATAATTTCAACTATCTGTTTACTTACAAGTACATTTATGTGTTAATGTCATTATACTTGAACTACATATTTGTTTGACATGCATTTCATTGAAAATATGGATTCATTAGTATTAATAACTGATTGTTTAACTAGTATGTTTATGCATAAATAAATGCGATCAACTTTCGTATCTCACATAATTATAGTTATTAATTGTAAGTAAGTTTGGCTATTTTGAAGATAAACCTATAACCGCAATAAATTTATCCAATTAATTATTTTTGGTAATTCAAAGTTGTAAAGTCAAGCAGATTGTAAAATTGAAAATGCTCGTTAACCTTTGCTTTGTCTTTGGCATTAGATTAGATATTTGAAGTTCATGTATTTGATGAAATACAAGTACGAGTATTACAACTATTATTGAAGCCAAACAGAAGTCGAATGTTGTTCGAATGTGTAAATGTATAATTCATTTAGAATTCATATTCTACTGCTTTGAGTTTTTAATCGATTGTAAATTAAAAGGCCATAGCCTTATTCATATTTATTTGCCATCAAATTGGTAACTGAAAAACAACAACAACATATCGTCTGTGTGTAACCAAGCGTAGATGTTTGGTTTGGCTTGGAATTGGACTTGGATGGGCAGGGGGACGTGGCCAAGACAACAAATTGAGCGAATGGATGACAATTTCGATTTGTGTCGTAAAAAGTGCAGTAAATGCGCTGCAAGATGCAAAAACATCAAGCAATGCCATGGAATCAGTTGGAATGGGCAATTGGAACACAGCTAAGTTCAAGAAAAAAAAGAAAAGAAAAAAGAAAGGCAACCAACCGTGGGGACAAAGGGAAGCCAGGGGAATATATGTAACACATCCATGTGCATAGATTTCTTATAGTACATATACTATATATACAAAGCATAACAATTTTTGTACGGGTTTGTTTTCATTTTATCTGCCATGTTTATTTATTTTTATTTGCTGCTCGTTGTCGTTGGTTGTCCTGCCTTCCCGTTGTCCTGCTTTCTGCTTTAGTATTTCACTATCTTCAGCTATTTCTTATAGTATGTTTTTTTTATTTTGTTTTTCTCCTTTTTTGGTAGTTTCTGTTTGCCTTTGCTTCTAGTATCTGCACATCATGTTGCTGCCCTTTTTGTTGGGTGTACCGAGCAAATGAAAAATAAGCTTTCAAAACATTTTGTGCCATTTAAAGAACAACATTTTTGTTTTGTTTTTGTTTTTCTTATATTACAAGTTTGTCTCCAAGCTGCTGGACATTGTTGTTGTTGGGATATTTTTGATGTGTGTGTGTGTGTTTGTGTGTGTGTTTGTGAAAATCGTTTGTTGTGTGTCCAATTTGATTTTTATACATTCTTTTTCTGCTGTCCAGTGTCATAGAAGAAATGAGTTTTTCTTTCCAGTTGATGTGTTTAATGGCGTTTGCTTTTACAACTTTCCTTTCGGTATCCTTTGAGCCACACATTTATGCTAATTTTTATGTGTCAACCAAATAGCTGCTAGCTGCTCCTTGTCGCCTGCTGCCTTACAAAGAAGGTCCTGCATAATGTGAAGGAGCTGAATCATCTTAACGTGAAGAAGATAACAGCAGCTGCTGTAGCTTCTTTCAGTGTAATTAAAAGTGCAGTCTGCAATCTGTGTTGCATGCAACGTTGTGTGGTTAGTTGATGGTCTCATTGCTTGTCCTTTAAGGCGGCCAAGCTGACGAGGGAGCAAAGTGAAAATGATTTAATTTGCCGCATTTTGCAATTAAGTGCAAGTCCTTGAAATGTACGCAGCAAATACTAATTGCATTTTTTCACGCCATTTTTGTCTCTGATAAAGGGATTTAACAGGGCTGCAAATGAATCTCTACAATGATGGCAGCACAACCGAACGACTAAAGCTGGCAGAAAACTTAATTAAGCTAGTAGCTTCCAACTATGCCTACGGTAGACGGCATAGACATGGGAAGGGAACAAGGGGAGGGTTGAAAAGTGTCCGACTGCTGGTTGTGGCAGCATCTTTAATAAACCGTTGCGAAAACCAAGTTGCCCGCAGGTAATGAAAATCCTGATGACAATTTTTAGTTGTTGCAATGAAAACATTTCAATTGCGGTTGTCAGGCGTCGACGCTGGCGTTGTCCTTACGGAAATCGTTGCGCCTGATTGCCTGCTAGAGTTCAGCTAGTCCAAAACAACAATAACAATAACTACAACAACAACGACAACAACAAGAACAACAATAGTAGCAACAATGGCGGCAGCAGCAGTCGCAGTTCCAGCTGCATCTACAAACAAAACGGATGAAGTCAATTCAAGTAAATGCTTTTCTCCATTTCCCTTTCATTTTCCTTTAGTCGCCATTTACTCTCTTCTTTTTCTTTCTCTCCTTCTCTATCTGTCTCTCTCTCTCTCTCTCTCTCTCTCTCATATATTTGCAACAATTGCAATTGTCATTATTGTTGTTGCTGCTGCTTTGCTCGCTCATTGTTGTAATTGCAGTCCATTCTATGTTGCAGCTTTGTGTGGCCGCTGCTTGTGGCAGGTGACGCCATCGCTGCCACTGACAATCATCAGCATTTCCCGTAACCGGAGCAGACACTGTAATGTACTTACCTCCAGGCATTGCACGACAATTAAAAAATTGTATAAGCTTAATTACTTTATATTTGTAAATCTTTCAGTTATCCCACATGAAAATGCACAAGTTGATAATAAACTTCAGCTAGTTTGACTTCAATTAGGATCTGACAAAGAAAATGCATACTTTTAAACAATATACATATCTGCAGGGTATATTTATACAATTGAGTAAATACAGTATTTGAATATAGACGCTTGGTAATCTTCATTCGTCGTTAGAGCTGATGTTGAATGAGTGAATTCGCCTAAGTTGCCTTGACTCGTTGTTGTTGTCTAGAGATTGATACTTATAATATTTAATTGTTTGATTATTTGGGTATCAGCGAAAGAGCAGCAGAAGATTCAATAAGTTTGTTCTCTTTTCCAGTGCAACTTTAAATATATACTATTTGTATTCCTGATATTTAGTGCAATAATCTGATTAGACCTTCTGCATATCGTATCATATGAATATCATAAATATGCATGCAACAATAGTTGTTGTTTAAGTTAAAATAAATTGCGATCAATATTTCAAAACGCACTTTACAGCAAACTATACTTACAGACTATACTTTGACTGTGTTTCCTTCTCAAATTGAAGCACTTTAGAGACAGTTTGCTTTATGGATCGTGTTGGGGGATTCAACGTTATCCTTACTCGCAACGTTATCCACATCGCCATCGTCTGTCAATGGTTCATTAGCTGTGCTGGATAAAAAATGTGCTGCCAAAGCAGAATGTATGCAATCTCAGCAACTTGGCCCATTGCTTCAGGGTACAATTTTTCTTTTTGGTCTACACACAGCACCCCGGTGTGTTAGTTGCCCCATGTAAGGCTTGAATAAATAATGCCAATCTATCTTTGGGAGCAACGGATCACCGGGCATGTGTTTGTGCCATGCGTGAGACTTTTAAAGCGTCCTATTTTAATATTGCACCAGGATGGAATTTTATTGTCCTCTGACGTCAGCAAGCATATTTGCATGGCAAGCGAAATATGCATATTAAAAAAAAAAAAAAAATGAAAACAATAAAAGGAGTCAAGTTGAGAAGTGTTAAAAAGCTCATAAAATGGTCGTAACTAGCAAGAGAAAGGGAGTTAGTATGAGCCACGGTCATTGCAAATTAATGGCCTTCAAAGTGTTTAAAGAAAACGATGCAGCAGCTGGCCAACAACCGGAAGTAGAATGAAGAGGGGGTTCATTGAGCCCACAAAGAGCAGCAAATTTTTATGAGTTTCTACGGTAAAATAAGAAATTTTCGCACAAAATAATATTACATCAGGACGAAGGAGCTGGGATATGAGCTGGGATGAGAGCTGAGTAGTATAGAGTGTAGACAGAGCGTAGACTGCAGACTGCAGACTTCTGGAGTTGCTGCTGCTTGCTGCCTTTTTCCGTGTTGCCATTAAGTGCAAAAGGATTTTCATTCTTATGCGCATCCTGTGCATAATACAGTCGCATTGGCACACGCAAAACTCATTGGCATTGTGTGTGTACGTGAGTGTGTGGTTGTATTCTTCAGCTTCAGCTTCAGCTTCCTCTTTCTTCCTCCCATTGTGTGCGTGCCTTGTAAGGATATGCCAATTTATTGCACACACGAGTGCATTAGAGTGCCAGCCCGTCTTTTGGGCTCTCCCATCCTTTCTGCTTGCAAAGTTTTTGTGTTCATTTGGCGATTGTGGCTGCTGCATGTCTGGCAGAAATTACTTAATCCTTGCGGTTTTTGGAGCAGCAAGTGCAAGCCGCCCAATGTCCTCCCCCCTTCCCCCTTACCACGCCCAAATAGCTCACATTAAAGCAATTGTAATTGGCATTTGTTGTTGTTGTTGTTATGTAAGCAGCACTCGAACTTATTTACCCACTTGCAGTTAAACCCTTTAAGCCTGCCCAGAGTCCAGCTGTCCACATTGTCTGCATCAAATAGCCACGGGATAGACGCTTGAGGTCACTGTGGGCCAGTGGGCAGTTTGCATTGGGTACTGGGAAGTAGACGGCAAACTGCCAACTGGCCGACTTACCGTTAACGTCTTTAAATATTTGCGCCGACCATTACCGGGCAATGCTGCCGCAGCCGTTTTTATGACCCCAAGAGACGCGCGGTATCCTTTCAACAGCATGCGTCCTGTTTCCTGTTCGCACTGCCCTCTTGCAGTTTTCGCCCCTGTTTCGCCCTTCCCTCCTCACCCTCCTCACCCTCTTTAACCGCTGCTGATGCAGCCAGCTGAGCTGCATTCACGTCGCAGATTACAAATAAATTATCGCTTAATAGTCTTTTTACTGGGCTAGCTATTTTCTGCAGTTCTTGTTGTTATCGTTTTTGCTGTTGTTGTTGTTGTTGCAACTCCCTTGGGCAAGTTTTCTACCAGTTCTGATCCTTCATTTTTTTTTTTTTTTTGTATATGTCTGTCTATGCACTTGATGCTGTTTTTCCAACAGTTTGTGGCAAGTACTCTTATACTTAATGTAAAGGAATATAATATTCTTTAAGCGTATTACATTCATTTCCAGAAATTCCAATTCAGTTTAATGGATGTCCCCAAATTTTGAA
This sequence comes from Drosophila histrio, assembly GCA_958299025.2. Taxonomy (NCBI): domain Eukaryota; kingdom Metazoa; phylum Arthropoda; class Insecta; order Diptera; family Drosophilidae; genus Drosophila; species Drosophila histrio. Next base: position 13,404,959 of record OY282581.2, read on the forward strand.
TGTAATGGGATTAATCAGATTATGTTTAGGATTCATTTTTCATAAAATTGTATAAATCGATTTAAATTCAATGATTTCTTCATCTAGAAAGACTTTTATTTAATTTTATTTATATTCTATTTTAAAGTTAATTAAATGTTATATTCACATATCTATCTATCTAGAAAAACTTTTATTTAATTTTATTTATATTCTATTTTAAAGTTAATTAAATGTTATATTCACATATCTATCTTACCTGCCGGATCTTTAACTATTTATCAAAAAAGGCATCTGCGACATTAGCTGAGATTAGCAACGAATCAGTGTTGACATCATTAAACTTGGAATTAAGAAATAATCACCGATACTCTTTCGCATTTAGAGACGTGCGTTAAACTTAATCTAATCAATTTGATAAGTGGTCAGCTTTAAGGAAATTAAAAATGAAAATTGAAATTAAAATTAAGCAACAGGAAAAAGCAGACGGCATCATCAATGGCGAAGGCCTTGAAATGCAAACAAAAATCAATCTCGTGGGCTGTCAAGAGCTGTAATTGATATGCAATCTGAGTGTTTGAGGCTGTGTGGCATCATGCTGGAGTGTAACTGAATTTATTCCAATGCGGTTGCATGAAGGGCAAAAGTTGGGGCCATTAACACATGCCTCAATACACTCCGACACATCGACACACACACACACACATGTGCACCCAGAGCATTGCCATTGCGCGCATTTTTGCAACCACAAACTTGCGTATGCAAAAAAGGAATTTCAATTGATTTCATTGAATTCGATTTAAAAACGAAATGAAATTGAGACGAACAACAGCGACTGGCCTCTTCTGCTGCACTTTTCGTGATCGACTACAGAATACCCTGGACAATATTACTCTTCTTGTCTGTAGTAGTTATACCCATTCATGGGGTATAAAATATTCTTAACGGCAAGTGCATGCAGTGCACTTTTGTAGTCTGTTGTTGCTTTTGTCGCAAGTGATGAAGGAAGTGAAACTAACACGTTGCTTGCATATTTATTGATGACTTTAATTGTATTGCGTACTTACAGGCTATTTACACAGTTGGATTGACGCGGCTTAATTTATATCGAGTGACATATACACACATATATATATTTATATCGTACTTATCAGTACTACAGTTGTAGTTGTAAGTTGTAGTTGTAAATTCTCACGTGCACTTCAGTTGCTTAAAGCGAAAAATGTATACAAACCAAAAGACAAACAAATACTCTAATGACTGGTTACAGTCTCTACACCTGTCGCAGTTACAGTTGCCATGCCAGTCGCCATTTTGTAGCGCGTCAGCTTCCGTCCGCCATATTGAAATGTCGGTGACAAAAAGAGCCACTGCGTGCTGATGGCGGCTGCCGCTGCGGTTGCCGCCGCCAGCATCAGGTGAGCACCGATCAAAGCGACACCTGGTGCGGCTGGAGAAAGATGAGAGGGGGGGGGGAGAGAAAAAGTGAGATGACAGCATTATTTATTTGTATTATAAATTGTCCAAATATGCGACCGCTGCCAGTGTGTTTTTATGTCCATTTATTTTCATTTTTAATTAGCAGCCACCACATGGAACATGCCGCACTATGGCGGCGAATGTAATTGCGGTTGACTGCATTACGTGCCACCTTGTTGCACGTTTGTTTCACTTACCGGACTTGAATGATTTCTGGTTCTTTAGATCGATATCATCTCGAAAGAGTTTCGCATGCAGACTCGTCTCCCGCGCCAACTGTGGATAACTCTCGATCTCTGCCACACAGCGTAGATCTAGATCCAGACGCATCGGGTTAATGATACGTTGTTGTTCAACTCGCTGCTGATGGAAACGTGGATCATTGGCATAAAAGTTCAGCTGGGATATGATGCGTCTCAAATTGTAATCGTGTGCCGCAATTGTTGTCTCCATTATCGGCTGTAGATCGACCAGAGAGGCCTACGACAAAGCACGCAGTGTGTGTGAACATCAAGGAGAATGTGAGTGTGAGTATTATCTACCTTAACGCCATTTATGTACCAGGTTATTTTGGTCAAGAGACTGGAGAAGTCAGTGCTGCAGTTGACCTGGACGAAATCATCGAAACGGTACATGGAGTGAAAGCTGCTGATAAGCGGATTATTCTGTGGCAGAGCTGGAAGACAAATAATCAAATGATCAATTAATAATCATATACTTAAATAAATATTTTTAATTTATTTATTTTGACTTTAATATTTGGGAAATGATGTCATAGTTTGTACTACAATTAAATGATAAACGACTCGCATTAGAGACTTTAAAAGATGCAGTAGCTGCTTGCAAGTGAACTAGTTGCGAAAACTCGTATCCTGTGTGTTTTCGTGACATCCCTTGGGCTAATATTAAATGTGCATTAAACATGCAAATTGTGCACCTTGTTGCTGTTGCCGCTGTTGAGTCTGTTGAGTCTGTTGTTTGTGTTGTACTGTTGTACTGTTGTATAAACCCGGCACATTTCTTGCTGCTGTTTCTGTTGTTTATTTCACAACTTCTCTATTTGCTTTTGATAAATTTTTAAAAATATTTCAGCAACAGCAGCAGGAGCGCTGGAAGCAAGCCCCCATGTACGCAGCGTATCTACAAGATATTTATTTTATATCAGCGGAAAAATAGATGATCATAAAACACATGCAGAGAGCGCAGCCAGCAGCAGGACATGCTGAAACATCCTGCTGTGTATGTGTGTGTATGTGTATGTATGTGTGATGCCAAAAGTAAAAGCGAAAATAAAAAGAGGAGAAAGCACACACACACTCACACACATCCGCATATAACTTACATACATATATCGATGCAGAACGAGGTCCTGGGAGGGAGACAGATGAAGGCAAGAGACACTCGGCAGCGGAGCTTTTCATTTTAGCGATATCCTTTTTAAGCATAAAGTGCTGCCGTAAATCACAGAAGCGCACACCAATACACACACACATATACACCCACAAACACTCGCACACCCGCACACTCGCACCCCCGCAGACTCGAGGCAAAGTCGGAGGCAAGCAAGCGCGGTTCCTGTTCGCTATTTCAGCGTCCTTGTTGTTGGCCGGCTCACAGTGCGTATGTGTGCTTGTCTGCGTTTGTGTGTGTGTATGTGTATGTGTATGTGTATGTGTGGCTAGGGATGCGAATCACATGCATCTCTTGGTTACATTTTATGAAAACGTTCAGCTTTCGCTGGATGTTCGTTTGCCGTTTCTTTCGCGAATACGAATACATCCTGCCGGCGGACTGCTTATCCTGCCTGTGCGTGTTGCCGGCCGTTGCCGTCGTGATGCAGCAGCCACTTTGGCCCGTATACATATATATACGACAACATGCATACATATATATATAGATATATGCAAACGATGTTGCATGCTTCTTGCCGTTTTCTTTCCATGTTGTTTACCATTAAAATATCACGGAAATTACACATTTTACTCGGTTTATGCTGTGCAACACCGCAGCGGGGATTGCCAATGGAGAGCAGCAAAATATTTGCATTACACACACACACACAGACCACATACACATACTCTCACACAGTTTAATTTAAGACAAACAATTGAAATTACATAACATTACTTATACGCCCCGTGGGCGTGACTTACCCTCGACGCTCATGTTGGCAGAGCGTGCGGTTAGCTCAAAGTGGGGCGCATCGCCGGACACTTCGCACCTGTAAACGCCCGATGATTTGACGCCCAATAAATTAAGCTCCACACGACACGAGGATTCATTGCATTCGTAGCTATCATCGATCAATTGCACGCCCTGCACCGGGAATTTTCTAAAAACGGTCTGCATTAGCGGCGCATATCTGTTCATTGATTGGGGGAGAAATAAATGGAAATAAGAGTAAAAGGGTTAGGCATTAGTTTCCTTTTTTGAACGTTGGCTAAATGGCCCGCAAATTGTGCCAGCTTTCATTTAGTGCCCATTTTTTTTTTCAAAATGGTCAGCTGATAATCGGCCCAGAGGCTGACTAAAAGCTTTCAAGCCATAAACGATACCAGGCCAGGAAATGGAGATTTTTAGACAAGTGGCTTACATGCACTCAGCCTCAACTGACTTGACTGAGCGTCCAAGCGTGTGACTGTGTGTGTGTGTGTTGAGCTTCCTTGGGAGATTTCTTCAATTTGTTTTGTATTGCAGATTGTTGCTCATTAATCCCTCAAATACGTATTGAATCGATGTGTATAAAAATCTACAACAAAAGTGTTCAAGTGGAAAACTTGTCCAGAACCACACAGTCAAAATGGCCCAGGCACATAAATAAACAGTCGATGCTTTAATCGACAATGATTGACTACAAAATACTCTTTATACTAACGATAACATAATGTGCCTTAGACTGTAATTGGGCTGAAATATAACAAATGTTGTCTACACACGTCTATCACACACGTCACTCTGCACTTCAGATACATTTTCTCAAATCTATATACTTTTCTTGCACATTTTACGAGGTATAAGTAGCTATCCCAACGCCTGGCGCAGCACACAAAAAATGTTGGCTACTTTTGTGGGCTGTTGTAGTGTTGATAAGTCGCTTTGTGCGCTACTTGTTAATAGCTGTTAGCCAGCCGTTTGTTGCTTGTCTAGGACACCAGGGGGAAGGGGGAGGGGGTAGGGGGAACGAATTATTTGCGGCTTAGACGGCGGCTGCTGCGGCAGCAAATCAACAAATTTGATAAGCAATATAAACGACTCACTGCCTGGGCTCTCTAGTTTACTGTGGCTCTTACTTTTGTGTGTGAATGTGGCTCGTTACAAGGGATTTTGTGGCATCTATTATAGTCGTCTGTGTGTGTGTTTTTTTTTCTTTCGGATTTAATGCCTCTTTTTCACTAGCCAGCATTAGGAATTTTCCTACATTTGATGTGCAAAGCCTTGCAGCAATTCGCATTGTTGTAGATAAAACAAATCTATTAGGATTTGATATTTCAAATTAAGCTGGTTTGAATTTTTATCAAATGTATTAATTAGAAAACGTATTATAGTAGAAAATTATTAAAGCTATTAGATATTATTTAAATATACATATTTTTCTGATCAGAAGACTTTGCGTAATCAGCTTAAAGTTTTGTTTAAATTTGTTTTGAAATTGCGCCGTAAGTGCAAATAAAATTGCAATTGGCTTCAGTTGACTCTCACGTGCTTCTGCTGTCTAATTAAAACTTGCTCTTAACAAGCACCCTCTGCCCAGTCACGCCCACCTTAGCCCCGTCCCAGTGACAGTTGTAGAGTCCTGGTACTGTTCTGACTTTTAGCGAATGAGTTGCAGCCACAGTCGTGTCTGTCTGAGTGTATGTGTGTGTGTGTGTGTGTGTGTATATAGAGTACACGTAAGCATCGCTGTTCATTCTCATTTTTAATTAAGCAAAACGCGAAGCAGTCTCTCGAGATTTTTCATTAAGTTGAAGCTTATTGCAGTGCAAATACTCGCATATGCCCGGATCGTAATAATAATAATAAGTATTCGCATCAGGATGATGAAGTCAGTCAGACATGCTCTCTTGAAGTGGTCGACTTGTGGTCAAGTGTCCATTTAATAATCATTTCGGAGTATGTTCATAACCAAATAAATGCTTTTTGGGCAATTAGTTGCCTTTGTTGTCGCCTGTCTGCTTACAGCTGGAACATTAATATTAAATGCCGCTTAGCAATCAAGTTTGTGTGAATCAAGGGATGTGCAAATGATGAGAGTGATGGCTGTAACAGAGCCGTAAAACCAAACCCGTAGAGCAGTTACCACAAAGTATATTTTATATGTTGTATGGAAGGACATTTAAATTAATTTACCGTAGCATAAACGAACCAACGCAAATTAATTTATTTAATAATTAATTAGGCAAGAAAGTCGCTTGACAATGAACATATTTATGTGTGTGGCAAATATGTGTGTTTGTGTTGGTGTTGGTGTGTGTGTGTGTGTGTGTGTGTGGGTGGAATGGAATTGTCGACGACTGTTTATGACTTTGCTGTTGCTGTATTTGAACGTCAGACAAGCCCAGCCTCCGGTCATGGCACAGATTTCGATGCATTTGACAGCTGCGCAGCCTCGCAGCAAAAATAATAAAATAAATATCATAAATTACAAAAGCACACACACCCAAACGCACACACACACACACACACGAACACCCAGGCATATACACTCGCGTCTGACTGTGTAGGAACTTACCTAAAAAACTCACTGTCGTTTTTGTACCACTTAACCGAATTTAACGTGTGACCACTTATGTCATAGCTGCAGGATAATGTCACGTTATCACGAAAATCAACAATTTGTGGCACATTGATGTCAGTCACAAGTAGACACTGAATGCGTCGCGTAACTGCCAAAAAGAAGAAACACAGAAAGAGAGAAAAAGCGAGAGTACATTTAGCTTGGGTCGCTTGATAAAAAAAACTGTCAGATACAAATGATGAAAATGGTATTAAAAAGAAATAATACATAAAATGAATATAACGCAAATGTTTTTGCATTTTCCAGATTTAAACTTGCCCCGACGGGAGAGATTATGTTGTTGCAAAATGAGTAATTCCTTAAATAAACATATGTATAACAATAAATAGGACGGTAATTGCAGTTGCAATATAAACAGGCATGAGAGGTGCATAGTTACCTAAGCTTTTAGTTTGTATATATATTAATGTTAATGTGGTTTTATCACATTTTATAAATTTAGTAATTTCCCTATTAATTTTATAAATTACCACTAAAGCTAGCATACTTTAAACTGTATAATTCTTAGTATATTTAAATACGTAAGTAAGTTAAAGTTTTAAGTTGATAATGGCGACAAATTAACATAAAAGAAATTAAAGAAAAAAGATAAAAAAGAAATTGGGAAAGGGCGGAAGCTGAGACAATTTGCAGTAGAAAGAAAAAACTGACGCACAACTCCTAATTGAATGAACTTGTAAAAATGCTCAACATCTAAATGACACAGCAACAACATCAGCTGCTAAACGCTTTCCTCCAACAACAACAAAAACAAAAATAAAAGCAGCAACAAAACGAAAACCGCGCGTGGGTTTTTACAAATTTGCAGAACGTTTTTAAGTGCAAACAGACAGACGAAAGGGAAAAGGAAATGCCAGAAAAAAGTGGTTAATATCATTAGTTGCATTTAGGTTTTTATTTTTGTTCGTGTTTTTGTGGCATTTGCTGTTGTTGTTGTTGTTGTTGTTTTTGCTGTTGCAAGTTGGCCAACTGTTTATTGCGCTAAATGCCAAACGCGTCGCTCGCAGACTCTGCTCGTCGGTTTGTTGTGCGAAAGTTGTGTGAAATTTCCATAATCTTGGCCATGTCCCTGCAGTTGGGAAAATCGGAATACTGTGCAACATGATAAGCAACAATTTAAAACAAGCATCCACAGTGCGAAGAACGACAAGTTGCGACTTGTCTGCATAATTTTTGGTCTCTTTCCCTGATGTTGGCGTTGGCGTTGCAAATGGCATTAGGCAACAGCAACAGGAACAACAGCAGCAGCAGAAGCAGCAGCAGCAACAGCAGCAACAAACAGCAACAAGCAGCACTCACTGAATTTAATTTCTTGCACTTTACAGTTGAAATAATTTCGAGTTGTGGCAACATAAAGTTTCTCGCGAATAAACTGACGGTGAAAACTATAAAATTCTTATCAAAATTAATACATAGCCAGCATCTTGTGATCACCTTATGGCAGCAACATATTTAAATAGCTCGCGACAGATTGCTGACTGAGAAATCTGTGCATTGTTTTCTGCCTGTGGCATTGTCAATGGCAGCAAACAACCACAACTGCAAACTTGTTTAAAGTTTCAATAGATAAACAAACCAAAGAGCCTGGCGGGCAAACACAGAGTCTATCGGAGGTAAGTCTTGCATCCTGCATCCTGCATCTACCATCTTGCATGTTGCGTGCAGCGTGCAGCTTGTTCAGTCTGAGTTTGAGTTTCAGTCTGACATGAGTCTTTTCAAGCATGTCAAAGCTGCCGACTTCCAGTAACATAAAACAACAAACATCCGCTGCAACAAAAACAAAAACAACAATGACAATGGCAAACACATTTGCAAATGGCAGCAGCAACCGCAGCTTAATGACAGCCACAGAGCACGGTGAACAAAGGTGGGGAAAGCATTGGGAAAAGTTCACCTGTACGGCAGACGGCAGAAGGCATGCCAGCTGTATCTGTGACCAAGCAGTGTTTGTTTGGCTGTGTCTGTGTATATGTAAATAATAAAAAATAAGTACATAAAATACAGAGCAAGAGACAACTTTTTTGCACGGCAATCAACGCACTTCAGTAAAGTTTCTGCCTAACAACGACAACGAGAACTCCAATGCCAATTCAAGACATCAATTTGACTTGTCTGTCTGCCTGTCTGTCTGTATATTTGTATGTGTGTGTGTGTTTGTTGGTATTACTTACTTGTAAGTACGCCTACTTGTCTGTTGTCTGTTGTCTGGGGCCTTTGTCTGTTTGCTTGTCTGAGATACTTGCACAGCTGTTCGCTTGTGGTTAACAAGGTTGAAAGTTGCACGCCGTGAAAATGCCCAAAGAAAGTCAAGAGGTACTTTTTTGCTTAAGACATATAGTACTAGAAGAAGAACACATAGTTTCCGGTCTTGACTGGATAATGCAAATTGTCTGCCCTGAAAAGTAGGCAACACAAAACTTGCTTTGCCCTCTGATTCGGATTTTGATTCAACTGCCATCGTTGCTGCAGCTTTAGCCAATTTAAATCTGGCTAGAAAAAAATTCGCTACTTACGATAAACGCCAAAGCAGACAAATCTGCACAGGCCGAAGAATAAAGAAATGCCAAGCATCTATAATTTGCATATAAATGCGACAACGCTTCGAGCCACACGCAGTCCGAGTGGGCGGTGGCGGCGGTTTGTTTTCCTTTGGTTTGGTTGGGATTTCGGTTTACTCTGGGTTCAACTTGTGGCAAGCGAACACAAATAAAGATGCTAATCTCAGTAAAGCGTAGTTGCGCAGCAGCATAACAAAAAAAATTGAGCAGCTAAATGGCTCACAAAACGAGGAGCATGCAGAAAAAAATAGAAAAATATAAAAATAAAATAAATAGATGCTTCTGCTGTTGGTGCTGCTGCTTCTGTTCTTGTTGTCTGGCAAACTATGGGACGAATACTGTCTGAACTGAAGCTGAGATTCCTAAGCTGTTGTTGTTGTTTGTGTTTAAATCCCGTTTGGTATGCAGCAGGCCAGCCATAACAGCAACTATGCAAAACATCGAAGTTTAAACTTGATTTTCCACTTTGGCTGCGGCTGGCGTCAGTCGTCGGGCGTCTGGCGGCTTTGACTTTGGCTTAGTTGCATGCCACTTTTTCCAAACTGATTCACAGCCTTCAGTGTTCACATTAGTGTCAGTCTTGGCCACATGACAGTTGACAGTTGAACTTAGCTGAAACTTAAACAAGCCAAAGCAGCCATATGCTCATCCTCCATGTGGGTTAAGTACATCATTTACTCTGTCACCCAAATCGCACACTTAATAAAATTGAAGACACTTGTAAAATAGGCAATTTGTTTAAATAAACTTTATGGCACTCGAAGCAAGCATTTCTGAGTGCTGCTGCTGTTGAGATGTCAGTTAGCCCGACGGTCCGTCTGTATGCCAGGCACTTGTAGCCAAATATTTATACGCTCGGCATGTCCTTGCCAGCATCTGCTGTCGCCTTGGCCTCCGCCTTCGTCTCCGCCTTCGTTTCCGCCTTATTCTCTGTTTGCAGTAAATTTTAAAAGCGTCTATAAATTTTAGAAAAGTGCAAATAAAATATAGCGCAAGTTTTTATGCCTGTTGTGTGGGTAAATCCTTTAAGGCGTACTCCGAAATGAAATTGTCACATTTATGTTTGCTTTATGTAAATTTTCTTGCCTTGTCCTTAGACGTTTTTGTCTGAGAGATTTGAAGTTAAAAATTTGGGCAATGTGTGAAAAACTAAACAATATTTTGGTGTAATAAATGATAAGGAAATGCTAATGAAGTCTTGAAGGATTATAGTTTAAATTAAAACTATTGAAACGATATAATCCTCATAATCGTACGCGGACATTGAGAGAAGTAGGTAGTAATAGCCTTCTTACTTCTGCCAAACATATTTTAGTTTATAACATTAGTAATACGAATAAATAAATACATATTTTAACATTAGTAAGTATCTTATGTTTAATATGTTTTATATATGTGTTGTTGCTTAAGTCAGGAAAGCTATTTTCAAATTTGATTATATTTCTTTGTCAAATGAATCTTGAATAGAAATTATTTTAAATGCTCAGATTCTATTCTTGTCGTCATGCCATCTTACAATTCTCATTTATATTCTCTCTTTTAGTTTTACGTTAGTTTTGCTTTAGCTTTGCTTTCCTTGCTGTCAGCTTCGTTATTCGTTCGAGAAGCTGAAAAATTGCACTTGGAAAGTGAAAGATGTTGGGAAAAACAGCAAGTGACATTCACCGAAGTGCAATAGAAAATCCAATTACTAATGCATTTCGGCCAGTTGAGCTCTAAAACAATTTATTTCCATTTGTGTTCACTGAAAATCTGATAGAAAAGTCAATAATAACAATAATAGGCAATTATAAATAAGTGAACATATCTAGACTCATGAAACACAATTATTATGATTCTAATGTTACGATTTGAGTTTAATTTGTTGCCATTTGTTGTTGTGGCTGTGTGCAATAATTGAAAGTGTATTTAAAAAACAATTTAGTGGCACGAAATTTGCATAAATTTATGCGGTTTCTCTTTGAGCCATATTTAAACACACGAGGCAACCAAACAATGGCAACAAACACATTTATTGCTATGCTAATTTTAAGTTTGGGTCAGGACTGCCAACAACAAAAGCCAAGTGCACAAAAGCGCAAAGCGGAAACGGAAATGCCTAAATGACTTTTCATGGTGTCGCCGATGAAGGGGCAGACACAGAAGCAGGAGCAGGAACAGGAACAGGAGCCCGGGTCTGTCCCCTTTTCACCCGTTTGTGCGTGTGTCTGGGGCAACCGCAAAGTTGCCCCACGTCGTCGACTTTGTCGTAAAAAGGTTGACCGGCTTAAAGGGATTAAAAGCAAAAGGCAATAAAATGAAAAGTTTCAAATATTTTTATTATTATTACCGGCCCAAGCCAAAGCTAGACTTTAAAGCCATTTCCAAACTTACCCAACAGCATGTGGATGCTCAGCTGCAACAGCCAACGGGCATAATCCATTGTAGCGAGTCCTTCCTTAAAGGTCCTTGCCACTGCGCCAATCTGTGCCAACTAAGCAGCAGACAATAACTTTCTGCCTGGCATATTTCTAGACGTGCAAACTCTCAACATATTACTTTGCATAATAGGTTCCTTTGATTATGCATATAGTAGTTTTGATTTCCTTAAATGTCAATAACATGTCAACAGGCCCCATGTGCGAATTGGCCAGCAACTTGAAATAAGTGACGAGTCCTTTGTTTCAATATATATATATGTTTTATATGCAGTCAACGATATTTTTCCTGTTATTTTTTTAAGTTATTAAATTTGAAAACTTTTTTGGCGACAAAGTCCGGCGTTCAGTGCACCACACGCCCACACAAACACACACACACTCTACCACACGCTGTGTTGAATATTGCCCCGCTTCTGTCCGATGTTTAGAAAGTTTCGCTTTGACTTTTTATATCCTGTACCGAACAATCAAAAGGTATATGGAACATGCTTAGTTGAGAAAACTTTAATCAATATTATTTAAGTTCTGAAATTATTTAATTCTGCTAAAAATAATACAAAATAATATATACAGGCTGGGGCAAAAGTAATCACTGTATTGGAAAACGCTATGTGAGGAATAAACCGATTCATAGCTTGTCGATTTGTATTCTGCATCTGTTTACTACACAAATTTCAAAACCGAATTGACATTTGACCCCATGCAAAAGCTATAGCGTTTTCCAATAGGGTGACTACCCTGAATTAAGAATATATCGATTAATGAATCGAGTTGGCATCATCAATAAAGTATGGAACGTTTGCACCGAGTTGGCAGTATATTATCAGTGGCAACTCGACTGCTAAGGAGAGAAGTTTTGTACTCGTGAAGTGTGTTTATTATATAAAAGTTAAGACGCATCTGAAGACAAGTCAAACTTATTAATCAAATATAAACCAGATGCTCAGAAGTAGTCCTTGGCAACTGAGATTTTCCACATATATTTAAAGTATTTGTAGTTAGCTTACTTGCTATTTAATGTGATATTAACGATGATATTTATTTAAAATAATTGCATTATTTTAATATGAACTATTTCTATATCGTTCTAAACTCAAACATATAAGTTACAGAGTATTTCCTAGTCCGTCCCTTTAAAACGGTTCTACTGCCTTTATTAAAGTTTTTCTGTTGCCGTATTTTGGCCGGTCAGTGCATTTGTTTATTGTCATTGTCAGCGTTATTTAAACGTTGACAGTTTTTGCAAAAAAAATCGAGAAAACATGAAATTGGTGTTGTAAAAATAAAAATGTAGAAGCCGACAACTTTGTCTGCTTTTGGGACCAGCTCAGGCGATTGTACATCTGCCAACTTTCATTGCCAGGACTAGTTGCCGTTCCCGCTGATGATGTTGCCCCTCCCGTTTAGAATGTTCCCCAACGAAGCCTGTGGCGCTACGGGCTTTGTGGCATAAAGACCTTTAATGCTCTAATCAAATTGTGGCTTCTTTTAGCGCTGACTTGCCGTCAACTTTAACTTGTTGTTATCGTTTTTGTTATAGCTGTTGTTGTTGTTGTTGTTATTGTTGGCCCCTTTGTTGCCTTTGCTGTCGTCATTGTTTTGCTTTCATTGACGCGTTTATTAAAATGGCTGAGGCAGAGTCTCACAGCGGCATAGCATTTTATTTTTAATAACAGTAGCATTAGCTGGCCTCTTAGTTAATTTGCTATGCTGCCCATTGAAGAAATATCTGCTCATTCCCCTAGACTGAGGTATTTCCCTGTCTGTCTTGTGGTTAGACTAATTTAATTTTCACCATTGCCTGATTAACGTACGCAATGGAGTAGGAAGCCAAGGGCAACAACTAGACAAAGACAGGAAATAGTAATAATTTCTTTTAAGCGAATTAAAGTAAGTACAAAGTAATTGCTGTAGATAATTAAAATTGATTGTTTAACTAGATATGTGATATGGCAAATAAATAAAACATATGCAAAGTACTTTCTATTGTACAATTTATTAAATGAAACCTTAGTGTACAAACAATTTAATTGTCTTTTGTGTTTGCATTCAATAAATAAACAAACTGTTGGAATTGCAATTCGATTTGTCTGTGTACAGAATGCATATTTCAATTTCCTTAAATCTCTCTCTATCTCTCTCTATCTCTCTCTCTCTCTCTCTCTCTATCTCTCCTTTTTCTGTTTAATCTGTGAGCTAGAGAAATGTTTAACAGACTCTTTTAAAGGACAATTATATTGATTAAAGCCGCAGAGAAACATTTGTTGTTAGGCTAAGCCAAGGCTCAGTGCAGTTATTGTGAACATATTGAGTATACGACACGTTTGCCGGCAAAAACTAAGCTTAGGAAGAACATAAACATTTATAGAGACTGACAGACAGTTGGACAGATAGACACACACACACATATATACCTGTGTTCGACAATGCTTCAATCTAAGTTAATTACTTAATGGCAATGTAATGCACAGGCATATAAATAATTAACAAACATTTCATTGACTGGCACAGGCAACTCACACACACACACTCATATCAGCATGCAGGCACACATACACACGCAGACATGCTGACTCTCAAATCTACATTGAGCGCGTGGCACACTTTGTTGTTGAACTTTGAATTATTTATTTAGAATTGTTGTGCAACAGTAGTTGTTTTTTTTTGTTGTTTTTTAGTGGCTGCCTTTGCCGTTTTTTCTGTTTTTTCTGTGACTGAATTTGCATAAATGCATAATATATACACTTACACAAGCACACATACACACACACACACACACACATGCACATGTGCTCAAATCGTTTGTAATGTTATTTATTTGCCATTTGGTGGCCTCACGCGCTTTAGTCACGTCGCTGTTGTTGTTGCCACCCGCCTGCACCGCACGCACGCACTGTGTCACACTAAAGTTGGCGTCTAACTGACAAGCAACGGTTACTGCCACAGTCGGCTGCTGCGGCAGTGAGTAAGTCCATGTCCTGGATTATATGGCGATGTTCGTGTTGCTGCTGGCACTGACGCTGACGCTCAAAGAGCACCAAACGACAGTTTCGTCGGCAACTCTTTGAGACCGGCACTGATGCTGTGAGTCAGCTGCTGCTCTGCCTTCGTGTTCGCTTCGGCAATCGGCTTATCTTCGTTGTCGGCTCGGACATGGGAGTGTTTTAAAAATAGAGAGAGAGAGGGAGGGAGAGAGAGAGCGCTTTTGGGCGCGCCTTGTTATTGTATTGTGCTCTCGTTAAGAGAAGCTGTGCTGCAATTTTGCAAGACTTGACGTTTTGTGGTGCTGCTATCAAACAGAACTGTTAAACTAACAGCGAGTGGAGACTTTTAACATAGTTGTTTAGAAAGTAACGGTTTCTGTTATATTTATCATATTGCATTTGAATTGAAGAAGCTCTGTAAAGTTTTGATTAATTTACAGCTTGTTCTTATCTTCTTATCTTACGATATGAAATGTAATAAAACACTTGATAACACTTGATAGTTCAGCCGATAAACGAAGTTGTACAAATTTATAAGGCATGTATATTTTCATATGTTATTGTTGGGAATGTGCAAGTCAAATAGTTCAATATCGACTACAATTGATTATTCCGTGTCCATAAGAGTTTATAAATGTTGTTTATGCAACATCTTTTACTCGCTTTTTGCATGAACGTAGTTTGTTGCTTGTATTACACAATTTCAGCATAAGAATAAACTGCAACATCAACTGGCAGACACTGTAGTAACGGCCTTGTGCACCCAAGTATGCAATTGCAAAATCCTAAGGCTTTCCCTGTCTTTGTTGTTGTAACTGTTGGTGGTGAAATCCTATTAGCCACATGCCTGTCTTCTTGCACATTTCCGACAGCCCAGGCAGGCAAACACACGAAATGCAATGCAACAAGCGGAAATGTATTTTTCGGCTGATACTGCAGAAAAAGATATTCAACTGCCAAGCCGCTTATCAACAATAAAAGGAAAATCCAAAAAGATATGAATTAAAAAAAAAGAATCATTCCGCAATTCTTACCGATTTTATTTGTTGTTTCTGCCCTACAGACTAAACTAAAGTGGCCATCAAAACGCAGATATAAATATATAGTATTTATAGTCACTCACAGGGTTTCAGATGGTCTGAAGTAACAACAATGGCCAATGGAAAGCATTTGATCGCAGCCAAGAGTTTTGTCTGACCTCTTGCACTTGACAGCTGAGCAGATTTCAACGCTTTGTTGCGGCTTTTTGTTGCTTGTTACAGACGCAACAAAACACTTACTTAATATAGCTTGAAACTTGTCAAAGATGATACACAAAGTTGATGGGCCAAAATTAAAGTAAATTATTATCAGTTGAGACACATTAGTAATAGAGAAATAAATAAAAAATCGATTAATTGGACTTTTGATTATCTGATCAACTTGAGTATCTTTTAAGCTAATCATCTGTAATGGCTATAGGGATATTTTTGAGATACTTTTATGATTTATTCTGAGGCAATATTATTTTAAATGTGTAATTGCAATAACCGTATTAAAATTAAATATAAATTAATGTGCTTTGTTTGAAATCAATAGTCCTTAAAGCTGCTTATTTCCGCACAGTAGGGCCATTTGGTTTTTTCGTCAACAAAAAAAACACGAAAACCTCTTATCTAATAACGAAACATAATCTCAATTATTTATATTAATTGCTATATCCAAAAACATGATATAGTCAGTTCTACTGCCCAGAATTTAGACAATTTCTAATTATTTGTTATACAATATATAGAAATATTAATATTTAGAAGCTTTCAAGTGACTTCAGACCACTGTACCGCGCAGAATTAAGCTGATATTTATTTCCAAATAATTAATATTACTATTTTTGAAATTTACAACAGACTGTTCTTAATGTAAGGGAATTAAACGTAAATATTTAAACATATTATTCAATTAATTGCTTCATTACGGGCGGTCTGCGTAAAGGATTATGAGAGGATTGTGATAGTATTTTGTTTTATAAAGAATGATTCTTAATGAAATTTTAGTTAGTTTTTCTTTGCACTGTGCAATAAATATAAATATGTATATATTTAAAAGGCATTTCCATTTAGTTTTCCATTTATAAATTTATAGACAGTTATTTTTTGGACTTTAGAACTATTTAAATATTGATTAAAATGTGGATAAGAATGTCAATGTTATGTGCCATGAGCTGCAAATAAATAACCGCAAGTATTGCACTTCTGTGCATACTGAAGTTTTCTTTGTGTATGCGTGTGTTGTGTGTGTTGTGTGTGTGTGTGTGTGTGTGTGTGTGTGTTTTGTCTGCGACGCTTTTGCCGCAAAGTTTCCTGGCAAGCTGCAAATGCGACACGTGAGTTTTCTGCAGCCGGTGCATGACTAAAGGAACTAATGGCGCACTTACACACAAACACAAAGACACACACACACACAGAGAGTCGTGACACGTGTTTTGACTACAACAAATATGCTAAAAATGTTATGCCAAAAGTCAGAAGCAAGCTAACAACAACAGCAACAACAATAACTGTAGGGTTTTTTGCATTTTACATTGCCCAACGCCGCGAAGCTGCTAAACTTGGCACCGTTTGTTACCATTTGCGAGAATGTGCGCAAGTATTTTAAAAATGTATTTTTTAGCGTGGCAGCTTTACATTTTGGGACACGTCGAACGTGCAAGCCAGCTACCATGGCCAAAAACTTGCTAAGCGTTTGGCTTGCCAGCGCGAATAAGTATGCTATAGTTTTCAGAATAGCTTGTAAATGTGTGTGTGTATGTGTGTGGGTGTGTGTGTATGTGTGTGTATGTGTGTGGGTGCCATGTTGACTCGAAGCGGGTTAATGGAGTTACAGCAAGACTAAGCTCATGTGTTGCAGTTACTGTCACTGGTTACGAAACTACTCTGAACTGTACTGAGCAGTTGTGATAAACTTTAGATGTGATCTCGCTTAAAATCTGATTTTCATTGCGTTTTCGACTTTTGGCATTCGCGTATTTCGTAGATTTTATGAACTGCCGCCGCCTTGGCCGCTTAACTTTGTTGGCTGCGGCTCATTATGCAGACGACAGACGGAGCCAGAAAGTCAGGGCCCAAAAGTCGCGGCCAGCACTTGGCAAGCGGCCCCAGACGTCCTAAAGTTGCCGTTTGTAACGTTTCCAAGCAAATGCTCGTAAATAAGGATGGCAACAACAAGTACCGAGGCACTAGGCTGTGCTGCAATGCCAGCGCCCAAAAGTATGCAACAATAATGCGGCCGGGCAGCAGAACATGGGCAAGTTTATTAAAAATTTTGCGCGCACCCCACGCGCTTGCCTCTTCTTCTATGTACTATTTTTTATTGTTGTTTCCTCTTATTTTCTTCTATTTTCTCTGTATTGTTTTGTTACCGACTGATGTTTTTTTCTTTTGGCTGCTTTATTTTTGTATTTTTGTATTTTTATTTTGAGCCACTTGGACAGCCACTACATGCACTTGAGTTTCATTTGCTTGTTTCGGCATCGGGTCCAGGACCCGCTATAGAGTACCCAAAGTACCCAGAGTACGAGGCTACCAGAATGTACGAGGCAATGTCAGAGAGTGCATTAAGCATTGTTGTACCTCGAAAAAGTTTTATGTACATTGCGAGAGCGCCAAAAGAAAACCACAACCACAATGAAGTCGAATGTTTGTTGCTGCTTCTGCGGCCAACGAGGTTATTATTATTATTATTGTAGTTGTAGTTGTAGCTGTAGTTGTAGTTGCTGCTGCAGTCGTTTTTTTGTCGGCCAAGTTGTTCACTTTGTTAAATTATGTGCGGTATTTGTATGTACATTTGCACATATAGAAACCAGCAATCTGCCAGCTTTTCTGTTTGTATTGTAATCACTTCAGTTCAAAATTCTCATGTGTTTATTCATTAAAATGCAGGCCTTCAGGCTTGGCTCTAGTTTTTAAACTGTGTGGATTATTAACAAATAAAGACTACCAACGATGCTTATAAAAAATAAATGTTTAATTGTTTTATCAAAATTTAAAAAAACAAAAGGGTATTGTTCTAAAAATAAATTTACTTTATTAATATAGCAAAACGTTCAAATATACTTATTTATTTATTTTGTTAATTTTCATTTATGTTGCCTTAAATATAAATAAACAAATCGACTCAATGTTGTGTCAAAAAATTAGTTAACTTTTTTGCACATTTAAAAAGGTTTTAATAAAAGGCAATTTTCAATTTTCAAAATAAACAAACATTTTTGTTTTGATTTTTTCGAGTTAAAATGTGAAGTTTTATGACAATTAATCTCGCCAATTAATAGTTTTTAAGCGCGGGATAAATATACCTTAAATAGGTTTTTTCTATAATCGCACATTTATAATGTAATTTGTTGTGCCGTTTAATTACAAAGAACGACTTCCATTTAATTAGGGATTACAACTACTTAATCAAAACTTTTTCATTTTGCTGACATTTCGTGGAGACGACAAATTTTGCCACAGATACAGATTCACCACACAGATGTAAATGAAGATACAAATTCAGATACAGATACAGATACGTACATACAGTTACTCGTGAAAGTTGTTCACCCGCGCAATGCCAAACAAATGCATGACAAAATCTTAATTAACCTCAGGGTGCTCAGCGTAAACCGGCACATACACACACACTCTCTCACAAATACATACACAAATACAGACACACGCCTAATACGCGAACGTTTCAAATGAATGAAACAAGCTGAGCAAATAAAACTATGTATCTGCATGTGTGTGTGAGTGAGAGTGAGAGTACGAGTACATATTCATTTTGTATGTTACGCACTTTATTCTAACTCAAAGACAAACCAGCACACATACACACACACAGACACACACACACACAGACAGCTCATATGAAGCGCAAATTTCGCTGCTCGGGAATTACATTAAGCGTCAGGCATAATAAATTATTCCGTATGATATGATTCTGGTACATGATAAGCGTTTGTAATTTTAACTGTCAGTTAAATGAGTAAATGGGTCCGGAGTCTCTGCAGTTCTGTGGGACAGGGGGTGTGCAGGGAAGGAGGGAGGGAGGCTGTAGAGATGGTTTTTCTATGTGCTACGATTTATAATTCTTAATATTTATCTTCAGCTGGAAACTTGAACATTAGCGCGCGTAAATAAAAGTTGAGCGTCAATATTTGCCGGCACACTCACACACATATTATACACTTGTTTTTAATGCACACACACACACACACACACACACACACACACACACACACAGACACAGATACACATACATAATTACTTTTCGCTGCTGAAGTTGGCGCAGAAAAGGGCGTTGACATGTACGTGACTATAATCTACGCGCGTTTGGGCAATGACTGCGCCATATGATCTGCAATGGCAACGAGAACTCTGCCCCACAATCCAACCACCCCACCACTCAGCCAACCATCTGTCCAGCTGACCCAGCCCGCCTCCCCAGCCCCCGCACGTTATTTGCTTTGAAATTAAAAAAGTTTTCGCTGTGCTCTGTTAGACTCTCTCCGCTTTGGCTCTGCGTTGATTTACATGTTAAATAATTTTGTGCCTTCGTCCTGTGGAAAATTGTTTCAAACGCGCTGCATAAAAGCCAAATATGACTATGAGTCAGCAGCCTCTTTTGGTGTCCTATTTGCTGGTCGTAAATATATGCATTGCCTCTCTGGCTTTGCCTTTGCCATTGCCATTGCCTTTTAATTGACTCACGCGAATTTGGCAAATCAACAGCTCATTATATCACAAAGCTAAAACTGACGAGTTAAAAGTTGAATTTTTAGTCACATAGCCATTGAACACCGCTGATAGATATACAGATTTGCAAAACAAGAAAGGAATATCGTTAAGGAATAGGAATGTATATACTGGAGAATAACTTCCAACTCCAATTAAGAACCGCAGAAATGTCAATTAAGTCAAGGGACAGTCGAGCAGGAGCAGATATCAATACTAAATCATATTCTAAAAAAAAATCATGCATTTGCCTATGGCATTGGCATATATCGAGCTTACAAATCGACTTTTTCTCGATCGATATGGTATATAGTCGATGAGAGTTTGGAATTGACTTTTGTGTGAATCTTTAGCTTTGATTCCGAAAAAAAATGAAAGAGAAACACATCTTTTATCTTTGAGCTTACAGCAGTTGCATTGAATTGTTGTTATTGTTTTCTGGTTTTATCTACAACGCGAAACGCACGAAACGACTTTGAAACAATGCAACAAAATGTTGTTTCCCAAAGTTAGAATGCAAAGCACTTTCGTGGATTTGCAGTTTTTTCAGTTTTTACAGATTTGCCGTTTGAAAGCAAATCAAAGTAGACAAAACATATAGGAGACATGGCGGGATCTGCTTCAGTCCACATGACGCGGAATGCAAAACAACTTAAAATGTCATATGAAATTTGTAGCTTTGCTGATTGCGCGTGTTAAACAGGCGAAGGGCGCGAAGGGAATGATGCCACATTCAACACACTCACACACACACAAAGAAACACATACTGCATACCCTCGAAAAAGGACAGCGCGTAAATCCAGTCACGCCCACGTTCACGCCCCTGTTCCACGCCCACTCTCAGAGGGGATTTCGCGGTGCAACGTTGTGAACTAAAACAAAAAGCAGCGCCGCAGCTGAAGCCGAAAGCAACGTGGCAAATAAAAACGAATGCGAAAAATCACAAATTCAGTAAAAAAATCTTTAAATCCCATGGATTTATGCATTTTTACGTTGCACTTTCTGCTGCCGCATGTGGGTTGTCTATCGCTGTACCGCCTTCTGTGTCACGCCCATGCTGCCACACGCCCAGCAGCCCATCCGCCCATCAGCCCATCAGCCCACCCGCCCATTAAAGCTCTCGCTCACTTATTCTATATGTTTTTGTGATTGTGCAAATGCGGGCACAAGCAACACTGTCGACGTCGCTGTCGACGTTGACGTTGACGTCGGCGTCGACATTCACGTTTATGCGATTTCTGCAGTTTGCCAACAGCGCCTCAAGGTGTCGCTGCACAGCACTGCTGCAACACATTTGCTCTTAGACTGGTGCTTAAAAGTGTCATTAGCAAAGTATATCAGTTATTCAGTCGTCAAAAGAAATTATTTAAATACACAGAAGAGATCCAAATATTAATAAAATATCAAAATTATAAAAATTGAATGTGATTTAAAACATATTTTAATTTTAAATGAAAAGCTTACAATGTTGCATTTATATTCTTTTAATTGTATCCCTTGAATATGGTTAGTGTTATCAAATGACACAAGCCGGAGAGTCGGGGTGGGAACGTCAGTGGGGTGCTCTGAGCCAGTCTTCTTTGAACACAACTTACAGAACTCTGATGCACTTTTCAACCGATCTTTCCTATGGCAGCTATATGATATTGTTATCCGATCCAGCCGGTTCCGACAAATGAATTGTCTGCATCATCCAGATAGCTCTAAACCTGAGAGAATAGTTTGCACAGAAACAGACAGACAGACGGACATGGCCATATCAACTCGGCTGTTGATGCTGATCAAGAGAACATATACTTAAAAGGTATGTGTAACGCATGAAATGAGGCATGCGTTACACATATCGGAAACAATTATAATACCATCTGCAAGGGTATAACAATGGAAAGCAGTACATTTAAATAAATAAAAATGTATGTATTTTGTTTTTGATTATTTAAATATATAAAAATAATATTTAACGGAACTGTTTCTTTGGTAATTTTTCATTTTTATCGTTAGTTAATATGATACCTTCTTTTTTTATATGCTTTTCTTGTTCACAAGTCTGAGAAGCTTTGTTCATTTTAGGCATCAGCCTAATGCAGATCCAGGTCCCATAGAACACAGAGCAGCCATTGATGACGTTACTGTCGTTGCCGCTGCAGAAGTGTGTCTGGATGCGCTATCTGAACGACGACAGAAGCGGCGGGAGTTCCACCTTTCCACATTGGGCCAACCCAAAATGCTGGCCAAGCATAGTTATAGCGGCCCACACTTAACGCCACCGAAAAGTTCATACAATCGATTGGTGTTGCCTTCAACTGCTGCCGCAATGGTTGTTGTTGTTGTTGCTGTTGTTGCTGTTGATTTTATGGCATGCTGCAAACTATCTGTCGCTTTTGTTTTACGATTCCTTTTGCGCTTGATGATCGTCACCGTTGCGGGCGTCGCTGGCATCCCTAGATTCATCCTGCATCCCTCTATTCTCTTGTCGTCCCAGTCGTCCCAGTTGTCCCTGTTTTCCCTGTCAGCCCCTTCCCCTACTGTACTCCCTGCCTTCGCATGGCCGGCGGCGTAATCGTGTTGCTGTTTGCTGCATTGGATGTTTGTTTGTCTCCACAATTCCAAACGAAGCCGGGATGGAAACGAGAATGGGCCTAGGGCTATGAAGCTGGATTTCATTGTTGGTTCTTTGGTGTGCGCTTTTTTCGCACTGTCGCTGCAATCTCGGTGTAATATTTTATTTTCAATTCGCATTTAGTGCAGCCGTGGCAACGTGGCAAGCGAGACAAGCGTGGCAAGCGTGGCCGGGGCAACATCTAAGAGAAGAATAAATTGTATCTGACAATTGGCAATTGGCCTATCCGCCCGTTTGATAGTGCGACGGGCCCAGTTCCAAATAGGCAGCCAGCCAGGACGACGAGAACTAATAGAAGAGGGGCAGGTGGAGAGGTGCCTGCCAATAAATTGAGGGCGTGGGTGTGTGTGTGTGTGTGTGTCTGTTGTCGTCGAATGCCTGGCATTTTATGCTGAATCACGAATTGCATTAGACAAGGCTCTCTCTGTGGTCGGGCTTGCCAATTGGATTATCACATGGCCCGAGCCCATGGCTGACACTTTTCATTAAAACTTGCGCTCGCACGTTGGGCGCAAAGTGCGTCGGACATGCTTTAAACAGCTCCATCAATGCCAAAGCCTCCTGCCTGACTGCCTGACTGTCGCCTGACTGTCTGCCCGCCTGGGCAGCGGCGAGGAATCGAAGTAATCCAGCAGCTGCACTGATAAATGTCAAATAAGCTTTGAGTGTCCTTGCTGTTCCCGGCGTGAAATGCTTTTTAAGCACTCACACGATGTAAATGTGAATGCGGATATCGTCGATAGCGATGTCCATGTCCGACCATGTCGAGAGCGCATTACGAGCAAACAAAAATTTGCTCTGTCAACTAAATGTCAGAAAAATGGCCGGCAATGGCACTTGCTGTGCTTCAGCTGTTCCTGTTCCCGCTGCTTCAAATGCTCCTTGATGCTGTCCCTGGCACGCACGCACTTGATCAATCATGCGAGGATGACGACGATGCTGACAAGTGTGTGTTATGTTGTATTTGCATTGATGACAACTACATGTCCGCAACCACAGTGACAGACGCTGACGATTATGGAGCACCTGCGGTAGCTGGTAACGATTTGCTCTGCAGATTGTGCTAAAATGTAGGCTTTATTTGCTCCCTTTCCATTCCAATCTCTGTCTTCTGTCTCCTTTCTTCTGTTTGCTGTCTGCTGTCTGCTGTCACCTTGCACATGCCGCATATTAATAAGCCCTTTGGCAGTACCATAACTAATGGCTTGCCATTCGTTACAGCCAGGCAATTGACAGCCATTAACCACTGGGAGCTACCAGGAGCCACCAGGAACCACCAGAAGCCACCACGAGCAACCAGGACCCACCCAGACCTACCAGGGGGCAAAACAGTCTAAAGTACTCGTAATAGCAAAAAATTATAGAAAACGAATGCTGCAAAATGCTTTGAGCAAATCCAAACAAATGTTTGTGCTTTTAACTGAGATTATCGACGCGTTATTTATGTCCATCATTTTTCTTAAGCTCAAGTGGTAGATGTACATCTGTGCGGCACTGAATACAGCCAGTGGGAATGTTTGTCTGACCACAAACAAAGCTTAGGGAAAACAGAGCAAAAAATTATGTGTTTTGTTGGTTAAATTTATAAATGCAAACGGCTGTTTATGGACTACTTTAACTACAGCATAATAGAGTTTATTTCACTTTATTTTGCTAAGCAGAAATGATTAAAATCTGCTGCATATTATCGTAACATACGTTAGGCAAGTAATTACCTTAGAGATTAGATTAGATTAGACTTAGAGATTTACTAAGAGAATATTTTGTAAAATGAGTTTCATTCATAGCTTTCCATCGATAACCATAATTACAAAAAAAACAATAATTATTCAGTGACAGTTCCCAATCGAACAGGTATTAATTTGCACATTAGTCCAATCGTAGTTCTAAAGAAGGAACCTGCTCCCAATTAAGTGCATTAGTTTTCAAAAACTTATTTGAATTATGGTGAGATTTAAAATCCCAAATATTAAGCTACTTTAATGCATTAACCATCAAAGTGCATTGAAACCAACAACAACTGCTTTGACCAGCTGTCTATTGTCACCAATGTAATTCAATGGGATTATCTCTCCTCATGACGCAACACACAACCGGATTGTTCCTTGTTGGAGTTTGGTTATTTGGCGCGTGTTGTCCTTAATCACATATACAAAAACACACACACGCACATTGAAAATTAATTAAACCGCAGGTTGAAAGCTTGTTAACAAGATGCTTAAAAGAAAAAGCTTTCAAAAACAAATGTGTCGACCCCTGCCCCATTGCGACGCCTATTGGGAAAGTTGTGCGCATTACGCATACGCAATGTGGCCCGTGTGAAAAATACTTTGGGCAAAAGTTTATGGAAAAAAAATAAGAAGAAAATGTTAAGCCTAAGCTAGAAAAGTCTTTTTACTGCCATAAAAGGCAAAGACCTTTTCTATTAAGGTAAATGTTACAACAAAGAGTCTGTGAATTCAGTTGAACCCAAGACTTGAGCTTTGTTTTGGCGCAACTTTATCAGACACTCAATTAAAAGGGCTTTATAACAATTAGAGCTAATAACACGCTTCAATTGTGCCAACAATGCCAGAGGGTTTTCCCAGCTTCTCCCCACGCTTGGCATTTTATTTTTATTTTTATTGCTATTTTTTGGCACTCTTTTATTTTTTTTTTTGTTTTTTATGTGCTGGCATTTGGTTAGAACTGCGGTTGCAATTAAATCGAAAGTCCACAGCAATTAGCAAATTGACAAGTGGATTTGCTTTTGCATTTCCATGAGTATGGCTTCTGTATCTGTAAT
Source organism: Drosophila histrio (assembly GCA_958299025.2). Lineage (NCBI taxonomy): Eukaryota > Metazoa > Arthropoda > Insecta > Diptera > Drosophilidae > Drosophila > Drosophila histrio. The sequence goes on from OY282581.2 coordinate 13,430,333, forward strand.
TGTAGTTACTCTCATAATTAAAAATAGTCGGACAATTGTTTTGGCATTTAACAGGCATCTAACTCGGACATTTAACCATCCGTAAGCTAAACCTCGTTTGCTCTCTCGTAAAACTTCAGTTCAAACAAAAAGTGCAGCGTAAATCTCTGAAATTTGATAAATTAGTTGTAAAACTAAAAAAACTTTCTATGGCCGCCTGAGCTGCTTATCCATTTGACTGTCTGGGCCAAGAGAAAAGTTTTTGGCCAAATGCAAAATCCAATTTTTCGAATGAAAAGTCAAACATGAGTTTAACTTTTGATCCGTTTGACTGCCTATGCAGTCAACACTCAACAGTCAACAGTCAACTTTCCTCCAATTGAAATCTTTTTCGCTCTCCCAAATCAATTTGCCAACTGACTATAGTGATGCCTCCCCCAAAAAGCAAAGGCATCAAATCGATAATTCAATTTTGTTCACATTTTCAGCAACTAATTTGCAATCATTGGCGTTTTTGTTAATTTTAATTTGATTATACATATTATGCATAGAATGCCCATCACAACATTTTGGCCAGCGGCTGTACAATGGATAAAATCAATGAAATTGTTATTAATTTAATTATAAATGCTGCACAGACAATATTGTTATTAGAAGTGCTTAAACAGATCATACTCAGTATTTGGGAATTTAGTTTTCTTTTATTAAATAACTTTTAGGGAATAAGAATATACTCAATTAATCTTCTAAGAATATTATCGGGCGAATGTTTATGATATTTTTAAATGGAATTTATTATATTTCCTTCCACTGTTTTGCTGTAGGAGCTTGCGGTGCACCATCATCAGTGCCTGGCTGTGACAGCAAGTGCCGCAAATGATAATCATTAAAAGCAATTTCATTGTGCATATAGAAATAATATTTGCTGATTTGTGCTTGTATTTTATGCATGTGCTGTCATCGCATTCACATTTTATTGATATGCGCTGTGAAAATACGAATTTCTAAATTCAAATCTAATTAACATTTGCAGCAAAAATGTATAATGTATAGTGATTGGCAATGCTGCGATTGCATTGGCCACATTTGCATTTTAATGAGCTTCAATTGGCATTAATTGTTGTCAGTCTGATGAGAGCAGCTTTAAAGTGCGAACAATTGCGAATAGTTGCCTAATTATATCGTGAAATGTAATTTAATCATTGTCAATGCAAACAATTATTCTGTGAGATTGTGCGCTCGTATGAGTTTCAAAAAGTTTTCACCAAATTCACTTGTATTTATTATTGACAAAGTCATCCTATCGATTGCAGTCCTTATGTGACAATGCAACAAGCGAAGCAGCGACTGTGCAACAATGTCTAGGCACATGCGGCAGGCACACACAATAAGTGCAACAACTCATATGTGTACACATCGATGGAGACAGACGCATTCACGCCCATTCACATACACACATAGATACACACACACACACACACACAAACACACAAACAAGGCATATGCCTGGTCCGTTGCAAACACATGCTCAATTGAATCGAAATTGAATTTGCAATTCTATGTGCTGTAGCTAACGCCATTTTCTTTGGGATGCGGCAAGCAACGAATACTTTTTTTTTTACTTTATGCCCTTTCAAATAGAGTATTCTGAATCTGACAAGCCTTGCGAAACAAAGTCAACAGACTTCTCTATGATATAAATAAGAAAAAATCTATAGTCTAACATTTAGGGCAATCAATTTAAAAAGAAATAAAATATAAATGCCGTAATTTCAAAAGACCGGTTTCATAGTAATGGTAGCTCTAGTTCTTATAGTTTCTGAGATCTAGGCTTTTCGAGACAGATATGTCTTCTTCTGTCTGTATAATATCCTTTTTAACTTACCAGGTATAAGGTGCAATGATATTTAGCAATATAATTTATGAGATATCTTGTAGCTCGTCTTATCAGTACGTTCTCAGATCTGTGAGAGTATATATACTTCGTCAATAAATACAGTCAGTCTTGATCCATGTTTTTTATGCTACCTCGACGGGCACTTGCCAGCTTCCTTTCATTGCGCTGTGCTATTCGATTTGCTTTTGCCATAGCCGATCTCTCATGTCGTTGTGCGTATTTGTGTGTTTGCATTCTCTTTTTTCTTTCTATTTGCATTTCGTTATTGAGATTGAGACAAAGCAGAACAAAAAACTGCTATAGACGTTGTCTGCTCCCTCTACTCCAGTTCCTTCTGCTCCTTCTGCCCCTTCTGCTGCTGCTGCATTCAATCATCAATGACATTTACACATTTCACTTGGCGCATCTCTGCAGCTGCTTCTGCTGCTTCTGCTGCTGATGCTTTTTGTTGTAAGCAGTTTGTTGGTTGACACGCCCCAAAGGCGGTCCAGTGTGAGAGTGTCTCTGTTGGGCATAATTGGAGCCCACATCTGGCCGCTACCCAGCTACTGATTGGCAAATCCAATGCATGGCAATGTGTGCAAAGTCTTTTGATTTATTGATTGATTGTCAAAGCGATTGCAGTTTGCTCGACTGGCTTGCAACTAAATTTGTCCTACAGAATAATTAAAATGCAAATATCCAGGCTAGCAAGCTGGCAAAAAGCCTGCATGCTACATATAATTTGAGGTAAGTTGTATATGTTGCATGTTGCACGTGGCATGTTGCTAGGCTTGCTCTTACTTTTGTGTTTGACGCCATACTTAAAATATTTTTCCATTTCAAGTTTGTTTCGTGCTTACATTAGGACGCTGCTCGTCCACTCGACAAAATGATTTGTATGTCAGACGAGCGAATAACATTTACACACACACATATGTAAGTGTATATGTATTTACACATATATGTTGAGCATAAATATGCTAAAAGTATGCCGCACTTTTGTTTGAGTATTGAGGTAAAGTGTGTTGCTTTTGTTGCTTTTGTTGCTTTGACTGCGGTTATGCTCATATGCAATTGTGCTTTTCCAAAATGCAAATGGTATTTTACAAGGACAAGTGGTCCAAACAACAAACAACAGCAAAGAAAGCAAACAGCCACAATAAGAACAACATTCAATTTCATTCAGCCAAAGTATTTGCTCATTAAAGAAACATTGCAAAAAGTCAGTTTAGTTATTGTCTTCTTTCTTTTATTATCTGAAGTTAAAACTAATATTTGCATACAAATAGAATATTTTGTAGATGAAGTTGATCATCACTTTCGGTTTAAGACAACCGAGTTCTTCTATTGGGTATCGAATGATATAGTTTTTTCCATTCATCTGCTTCCTAAGAAGAGTTTCATTGTTTTGAGAGAAGGATCACAATATTGTTGATATTTCAAGCTTTCCAAATTCCAATTTGCTTGTTAATATTACTGGAGGGGCCGCAAAACTTTTAGTATTTCCATATGCAGAGCAGTTTTACTGCCAAGATGATAGTCAAGGCTAAGTAATGTAATGCAAAGTCCTGACCAGGATATTACCGTTTTGTGCAAGCCGCTGCATCGCATGGCATCCTCATCGTCATTCTCATTTTTAGCGTTTCTTAGCAAATTTGCAAGGATATTTAAACTGTTCAGAAGTTTTTACGTGCGCCGTCATAGTTTGAAAGCTACTTTCACATAGCTGGAGGTTTATGCAGCTGCATAAATGTTACTTCTACTTACGTAAATTACAAAATAAAGTTATTACGAAAAGTAATTTAAGTTAAAAATTTTTGTGCGCCGCCAAGTTACCCGCGAAATTGTGCAGCCAACTGGCAACCCACCTATACTTCCTCTTTTTTTTATTGTATGTGCATGTGGGCGTGTGGCAAGGGAATTCCTATCTGCTTGCGGTGTCACCTCAGCTTGGTCTGAAGCTACATAAAATCAGGTAACAAGTTGCGAAATTGTTTCGCTTTGGGTGCATTTTCCCTGGTTCTAATTCTAACTTAAAGCTGCTTCACACAGAATGAGAAACAGCAAATCAATTTGCATTAAAAATTCAAAATCCAACCCACATCTGCAACAAAAACAGAACACAAACACGAGCAAATAAAAGTCGAAATGTGTGCAACAAAATGGGGCCGGGCACGCAAAAGCAAGAGGTCTGGGCACTCATAAAGAATGCAAACTGCAGGTTAAAACCGTAAGGCAAACCTTTAGCCTTGCCGTCGATATGCTGCGATTCAGTCAAAGGGGGTTAAGCGGGGTGGCAATAAGCACTCGACAGCTTGGTCACGCTTAATCAATGGCCCAATAAACAAACAACAACAACATTAACACACACACACACACACAGACAAACACACGTGCACAGAGAACTTCAATCATGGCCACATTGAATGCGCATCGACAAAACTGTAAGCAATTGTACAAACCTGTAATGTCAGATGTTTTTTCTGTTGTTGTTTTTGGTGTTGTTTGGTTCAGTTGTTGCAAAATCAAGTTGAAAGTTCCTGCTGGCAACTTGAGGTGCAAGTGTCGTGTTTTTGTCAACGGGCCAACAGCAGCAATTTCCGTTTCCTGTTGCCCGTTGATGAAAAAACGAGTAGAGCGGCCAGTATAAAAGTTTAGATTACAAATTCACATACGTACTACACTGGCCAACAGGGCAGCAGTTGATTTACTGCTGCTGCCGCTGCTGCCTCCTGCCTCTTGCCACCACAGTCTCTTCTCCTTATGTTGTTGCTTCTGATGCTTTTGGGTTATTCCCATTTACTTTTTTCTTGCTGGTGGCAAGCCAGGCGCATGTTTTGTGGTCACTCTGTGTGCTGCAATTGGAGCAGTCTCTCAACTGGTTTTTGTTGTTCCTCTTCTTGTTGTTGGCTCTGCCGTTGTACTTTTTGCCAGTGCCAGTCATGCGTGCCACGTGCTACGCTTTGATGTGGTGCTTTCTCTCTCGCCTCGTGCGCCTTGCCTAAATAAACTTAAAGTAATAAAAACGAGCAAAAACGAGAAAAGAAAACATCACAAATTCGCACACGGCGAGTGCTACAAATGCTGCTTGTACATTTGGCTAAATTGGACTCGGCGAAAGCCACTGTCACACACATATACACTCACAACAACTTTGTAAATATTTTATGCAAAAACACAAACACAGCGAGGCTTCGTCTCAGCTACAGCAGCTACTACCTGGAAATGTTTTTCAACACATCTGTACACTCGCATCAAATAATATTTACTTTACCGTCTCACACAAATACACACCGCCACAAATACAAACACTCAAACACACACACAAACTCACAGATATAAACGTATCTGAGACATACGGTTCATTAGGCGGCTCAAGAATCTCACACAAATTGTAACTCAAAAGTTGTAGCTTAACTTGAGGCAGTTAAATAAATGTCTTAATGTCTACAACAACTTGACTTCAAAAAGAAATTACCCAATACTGAACAGCAATCAGAACAACTTATAGCTGCAAATGAACTAACTGATGTTTTCCAAATAAATAGTATATAGGTTGCCTGCCAAATACATTAAATTCAAATAAACTTTAAAATATTTTGAAGAAATAGAACAAATATTAGGATTAAGTCAGACATCATAAATTATATATTACTATATTTTATTTGGTTCTTTTAATTTTTTATATGTTCTATTCTTTCTTTTAAATAAGTTAAGACATACACAGGAACTTATATCTTGCAAATTGGTATGAGTAGCGTCAATTCGAATGGCTGCTGTCGGTCAATGGAAACTGAGAACTTATCTGACAATGTAACAATGTAAAGATTCATTTCAGCTGGTGCTGAGCGAAGAGCCACATAAATAAACCAGGCTAATCAGCGCTGCCATTGGCAGCATTATTGTCACGTATTATTTTACATTTGTCCGCATTTGCATTGACATTGTTGATGTCCGTCCTGGCAAATGCACACATAAATTTTGCCTCTGGCGACTGGAAAAGGCTTTGACGTTTTAAGCGGCTATTCGGGTACATTCACTTGATAATAAAGATTGAAAATTATCACTTGATATAACTTCATCATCTTTCAATAAGTTTACAATCTCTTTTATCTTGTAAAACTGTCAATTATGTTTTATATATATCGATAACTTTAAAATCTAACTTTTATCAAACTCGTTCTTTGTTTTTTGGAAGAGTACCCAAGTTTTGATATACTGAAGATCGCATTTCCTTCTTGTTATTTATTCACTCCTTGTAAGTGAAGTTCACATTTGAGGGGATGCGCTGAATGCAAACATATTGCCAACTTCTGTTTGTGTTGTTGCTTGGATCAAGGACATAACCCACACACACACACACACACACACACACACACATACACTGACTCGTAGACACACACACTGGAGGACTCTCAGCAAAGTGTCTGGATATGCTTTGAAGGCAGCAGGTGCCGCGGCATTATTACCGCATCGACATGCCATGCGCTTGTCCTGCTCAATTTGCTGCTATTGTTGCCCTTATTGTTGCACTTGGCACATTGCTGGCAATTCGTTGAGTTGAATTTGCTTAGCTGTTTGCTACTCTATATTGTTGCTTGCAAGTTGCAACTGCCACAGCCATTCAAATTCTTTGAATGCAACGACAAATCGATGAACTGTTACGTTGCCACGTGCCTGACACCGAAGCAAGAGTTATTCGTATCAATCGCATTTTGATTTCATCTTTAAGTACCTTTAACTTTCACCTGCTAAGGTATAGTATGTATTAAAGTAAGTTTGGTATTTATTAAATATTGTATAAGTCAAACAGACAAGTTGTTTGTTGTCAATTTAAAGCAAATGCCAACTAAAGATTTTTAGATAATGTCTTGGGAGGTTTCTTTTGATTTACAAATCGAGCAACAATATAAAACTTTAACGCTCTAAAGTGTGCCTTGTGGAATACTCTGGAATACTACATCCTGCAAAGCACACACACACACACACACACACACACACACACACACACACACACCTACATGACACAATCACGGTAATTGTGAACTTTTTGGCAGTGAAATCTGAAAAAATGCGCTTCAGCGGAAAAGTCGACAGCGCCAAGCGAAGATTTACTTCGGTTTGGCAAAACTCCCACAAATGCTCCATTATTTGTGATTGTATATGTTTGTGTGACTGAGTGTGTGTCCATAAGAAATATGTGCTGTGGCGCACAGGAAAGTAAAATAACAGACTCGCGTCATAATTTACACGTGTGTGTGCAGAAAAGTCAGCCCCGTCCTCCTTCCTTCCCTTGCTCTATCTCTGCCTTTTCACATTCCGCCCGACTGTGTGGGGTCAGCAGTTGGCAGGCCATATTCTTGGCAGCCCTTGGACCACTGTGCAGTTGGCTAAAAAGTGTGAAACGACGATAAGATACGAACCGGGCGTTGTCACACATCCATTAGCCCCAATGCTGTTCGTCTCTTGCGGGGACTCATTAGGCCCGTCTCTTGGTTTATGCAAATTATTCGCCTTTCTTTCACTGACAACTTAATCATGCATGTTTACACGCAAGTACAAAACTCAAACAACAAACAGGAAACAAAGTAAGTAAGAGTGTAAGGAGTATAGAATACAAGCAGAGTACGACCTGCTGCCAGCCTCGAATTCCCTCTTAAAACCCAATGATATACATTCTATGTATTTAATCTCCATACAGACGGGACAGGCGGGCTAATCAACGCGCGCATGCCGAAACACAAACATTTAACTGAATTAAGTTTGTTTTCAACAATTTTTGCATAGCTAATTAAACGTGCAAGAGGCAAAGACGAGTTCAGTTAGTAAATATCCGGACTCTCCACGTCACCCACTCCCGGATCCTAAGCAAATGATGTCTGCTAATTTCTTGTTGAGGCCTGTCAGAAAGTCCCTTCCCTTGCCATCATTCATCCAACATTCCACTTCTCCTTCTCTGCAAGTGACTGGCTTATTGTAAGTGTGCTTCTTATTATACCCTGTACTATTTCAATTATTCTTCAACTATATCTACATACACGAAACGAACACAATACGAATGTATGTAGTATATTCTTCTACTCGTAGTATGTTCTACTCGTATAAGAAGTCTTTTTATGACTCTTGTTAATTTAATTCTATAATTGTGTAGTGAGTTGACTTAGCAATTATTTTAATTTAAGAGACGAATAGTATCCCAATTATTATAATTATTATATTATTATTGGCATGCACAAGAACAATGAGTAGTACAATACTTATTAATTGATATGAATACAGACAATAAATTTAATGTCAGATTTTAGCTATTTATATTTTTTGTGGCTGTGCATCAGAGTTCGTTTTTAGGAATTGTCTGCTCAGAACCAACCATTGTTGTACTATACTTATATTCGTAAAAGTTTCATGTTGTTTAGGAATCTGCAAAGTTGGCATAACGAAGAAAGTTTGTGAGAGGCTCAGGTGCAGTCGTGGGCACGTAAAATATGGTTGAAAACAATGTGGAAATAGTGGAAAAACTGCCGCTTGTTTTATTTATGTATTTTTAGCAGTTTGTCCTCATGACTCTTGAGTCAAATTCATGCGGCGCTTCTTGGCACTCGTCACTTTTGCAGACTTTGTCTCATTTTTTATTTAAACAAAAAACTTTTGCCATGCACAAAACTTTAACGTTTTTTTTCTTTTTTTTTCAAAAATTACCTAACGAGTCCAAGTGGGTCGGGAATCGCGAGCTGGTTATAACTTTTTGTTGTAAGTAGCACAAACTTTTTCCAAATATTATTAAATAAGCGAGATCGCGACAAGAGAACAAAAAATAAAAAATTGTAATAGTAAGGGTCAAGTTGCTGTGAGAAAACAGAAATTATGAGAATAAGAAATATTTATTTGTAGTTTACTTTTAAAAATTTTATTTAACACGTTATAAGAAACTTATTGACAAATAAAACTAAAGATGAATTAAATATTTTTTTGTAATTGTTGCAAGTGAATCATTTAAATCAAGAAATGAATGCAAAAGAAAATGAAAAAAGTTTAAAGAAATGTCGGTGGTATTGAGTTGAGTTTGCCTTAAAATAATTAAAATAATAGAATATGAGAAAGTAATGGGCACTCGAAATTGGAAGGAATTGAGCACTCGGCAACTCTCGATGCTCGTAAAATGTCCTGACAATGTAGTACACCATCCATCAGACGTCAATTGTATGCCAACTGCCAACAAATCAAACTGTCATCCTACTCAGCCAGACTCAGACCAGTCAGCAGTTGAGCCCGTGAAGCATTCAACCAGTGCAAAGTATTTCTGGAGCGCCATATTTGAAATTATGCCACATGCATTGGCATTGGGGCTGCCCCGCTGTCTCTGTCACTGAGACTATGTGGCAGATCCTCGTAGCTGGTAGCTCGTAGCTGCTTTGTGCCACATATTCTATATGCAGGCATCTATCTATCCATCTATCTATCTAGTCCGTGTCTCGTTGCAGCTGTCAGCGCTCTATTTTGCAGTTCATCATCATTGTCATTGACAGTTTCGAGTGGTTACAATGGCAAGCAGCCTGCCACACTGCCACATTTTCACGATGCCAGGCTTGTAGGTAGTCATCGGGGAGTTGCGGCAGAATATACGGGGCAAGAGCTGTATGAGTACTTCAATGGAAAACTGCATTGCTTTCGATTTATTTGTGCCTGAAAGATTTATGTGAATGAAGTATGGCAAATTGCCAAACTGAACATGCTTTTAGAAATTAGTTATATTATTCTCTTTAAAGAAAATCCCGGTTGCTACTACTCAAAAGTATTTTACATTTTGCTTAAAGATCTTGCAATAGATGATGTTTTAAATTTAAAAATGTAAAAGAGAGAAGTTAGAGGTGACATAACCAAGTCAAATACAGAGCTTCTCCAATTCCAATGACTGTGAAATGGGAACCACTTTGGATAAAGCTAATAATAGCAGAGCTGGTATTGCCATGACACCTTCAGGATGAATTTGAATTTGGGTAGGCGGAAATTGATGCCATTACGTTAGAGTCTTGGTGTGGTTGAAGTCGGAAGTAGCTCGAGGTGCAGTTTTATTTAAAGAAAATGCCAATAGCAAAAACAAGTAAAAGCGAGCGTGAAAGCTATCGAAAAAAAAGAAGGGCCGAAATACGTATATATAGAACACCGTATGCCGACACTTTTTCAGACAGACGCATACATCAAACTGAGAGGCAGACAGACAGACAGGCAGACAGACAGACAGACAAGTCAATGGCACCCACAACACAACACACATCAGTCAATTTATCTCCAATTGTGTGTGCGTGTAAAAATTACGTAGTTTGTGCAAGTGTGCGACGCGACCCATTGAACTTTAACTGAAATCTGGCTACGAGAAATCTACATATTGATAAATGACCCAAGTCCCGACAGGAGCATAAAAATCGATGCCTGGATGGATGCCATTTGACATATTCGAATAAAACTCACACCGAATTTATGTGTGCATTTATTTGGCCAGCCGGTATTAAAGTTAAGCTGGGACTTTAGTCTCGGTTTTGATTTCATTTAATCGGTTGACGATAATTGTATATTGCAGTGGCATTAACGAACTTTAAGTGAGTTATGTAACACGTGCAACAAATGGCGGCAACTGACTGCAAAAACTTCATCAAAATGCGGCCAACGATGAACGACAGCAGCAACGAAGTGTAAAATAAT
>OY282581.2:13445890-13758332 GCA_958299025.2 Drosophila histrio
TCTATTCAGAGTGCAAAACGTTTATTAGTTGCCGACGTCTATGATAAAAATATTCATAAAAGGGGCAACGAACTGAACATTCTCTTTGATTGACACGGTCAGTGGACTGACGCGCTGTGTGTTGAAGGTGCAGTGTGGCGTATAATGCATAAATAGAGTTATTTCTCCCTTAGCATATAGAAAATTCTGAATAGGCTGCTGTGGCATGCATTTGACATATGCGACGCGGCACTAAACTGACAAATTAACGTCAAAGTCAACGACTCGTGCGTTGCAGTTGAAAAACTCCAAAAAGGGGGCAGCCGCAATTATTGAAAGCAGCTCTTGTTTGTGGTCAGCAGCTGCTGCTGCTAATATTGAAATTTGCATTTGCCACTAGTTGTTTACCATATTTTAATTAACATAAAATAATAATAACAAAACAACATACGGGTATTCAGTAGAGTATGTTATGATAACCTATAAAAAAGGTAAACAGTTCTCTGTGAGGGTTGGAGAAAATCTAAACCATTGATGCATTTTAAGCCACAGTTTGTTATTCTGATAAAAGTGATGGTGACAAATCTGTGAAATCGAAGTGGAGAGTCTAAATGTAGTAAAATTCATCTTGATATATATTTCAATAATATTTTTGTAACATGAATGTTACATATTTAATTTATTAGAATGAAACATATTTAATGCCATTTTTCTTTGCATTAAACTATTGGAGCATGCACTTAAATGTATAGAGTATTTCAAAGATAAAATAGACCTAGATAAAATAAATTTGTTGTTGATTCATCTATTTCTGACAGCAATTAAATTGAATTCAATATTCGGCTTTGACTATAACTACAATATATCAATATTTACCACAAATATTTCATGTAAAGCTGAATTAAATTATATTTAATTTTGTTAACTAACATTATTTATGGCTCGACTGAAATTGTATTGCAATTAATATGCAGAACCAGTATCACCAGTATTGAGAGTATCTAAAAAAGCATTACAGGCAAATTAATTGATATTTTTTCATTATTATTTAATTAGCATAATTAAACATGGTGGCCTGATAAATCAAAGTCCACTATTATTATTTAACAAATGATAAAATAATAAATGGTGTCGGGGATAATTAGAATTTAACATGCGTTTTGCCACAACAGAGAACCAATTATAGCCTGATTTTTTGTTTGTAGTGGCCGATGATTGAGAATTGTTTAACATTGGAATATATATATTAATTATCAGCACTTTGGTTTGTCTAATTAAAGATAATGCATGTCCAATGACTCTGGAAATTAAGCAACTTGTCGGAAATTTCATTTAGTTTTTACCAATTATATTATACTAACACATTCACAGACGCACATACATACATACATACATACATACTACATAGAGGCAAATACACCTAGAGATAATAAGCTGTTTGCTGGACTTGTTTATTTTACTCAGGAGTACTTTTGCTAGTGGTTCCCTGAGCTGTCCCCCGCTGGCCACTGCTTCGTCTCATAAATATATTTACTTTCACTTTTGCAGCTGAAGAAACTTGGCCTTTTGTTGCAGCTACAAATCTTGGCTAAAACAACAACGGTGGCATGGCCATGAGAATGACATCGACAACAACTTAAATGACAGTTTATAGCTCCCACGTTGAGCTCGTGGAGCTGGGCGGCAATGGTTATTAAGCTGCGACTCCGAACAACGACGGCAACAACAATAGTGCAAACAATGTGGCCAGTGCGAACGACAACAATAACAACAGTCCGAAACGACAATGAGCGGATTTGCTGGCCCCGAAAAAGCCAGAGCAATTTATTTTCGAAGCCAAAAGCACAAAATGAACACCAACGAGCTCCCTTCCCTAGCCCAACCATGTAACAACAACAAAAACAACAACACTAATTTGGATGTTGATATGTGTGTGTGTGTGTGTGTGAGAGTGTAGTGTCGATTTGATATATCGACGCGTGTGGTAACCTAGCGTTGAACAATTGTCCATTTCATTTGCAGTTGATTAGGCGTTGCGCTTGATATTCATCATACGCCGCGTGAGCGCTAATAAAACGACGATTCAAGGCTCGTCAGGCATCAAACCAAATACAAACCAAAATGGGAAAAAATAACAAAATAAATAGCTGTCACTGGCACGATACACATTTGAAAAGCTCAAATGGCTCAACGGCGCTAAATAACTTGAAAATTGAGTTTAGCGTTTTTGCTGTAAATCTCCCCAGACGCGCATTGGCGCAGAATAATTGCTAACACTTTGTTGATATTGTTGTTGCTGTAGTTGTAGTTGGATGGATCCACAAAGATTTGCGATTAACTTGGCCAGGCTTAAAGCAATTGAAGCCTTGGCCGCCGCCTCAGTCTGTAGTACTAGACATCAATTATAATCCAAATGAGCCGCACAACAATTGGCAAGCTTCTCTTATCCGACTTGGCAATAAAATAGAACAATTTTGCGAGCCTCAACCTTACCCCAACCCCAACCCCAACCCCAATCACAACTACTCTGCTTCTGTTCCCCAAAACCCAGCCATAGAAAATGGCTCTCTAAGGATGTTGGACGCACTTTCCTGGCTTAGTTGTACAATCGCTTAATCGGTTTGTTATTTATACATCTAATTTGATCTGCAAGCGATGGAGCAACAACGCCCCCAACGACAGCTACAACTAAAACCGATGTAGCTTCAGTTGTTGTTGTTGTTGTTGCTGTTGTTGCTGTCGTAGCTGCTTCTTCTGCCTGTGCACGCTTAAAACATGACACTTGTAAGCTAGTGTCTAGTATACGAAATGGATACAAGAGCACACATACATTTATATATTTATCTGTGTGTGTGTGTTGCACTAAGCCATGGCCATAAAATGACCAAAAATTATTGAACAACGATTACACATGTCACAAGAATTTTTGGATTTTATCCAATCAAATGATTTCATTTTATTTTTGGTATTTTTGTAAGATTTTTGTTACTTGACTGACAATTGGATTTCCGGGTTAATCGGTTATTTGTTTTGTGTTATAAATTGATGTCCAAAGACTTAGGCATCAGAAGATAATTTTGCACAGTAAATAACCTAAATTTTGTTGTAAATTCTTTAAAAAGAAAAAGCGAGCGAACGGAGGTTGCTAAATTTAAAAAGACCTTAAATAACCCTTAGCTTATTGAATCATAAAATAAAAGGTTGGTTAACTATACTATATTACTAGCATTGGAATGCGTGGCAATGCTGAAAGGATTATTTCAGATATTTCTTTTGTATTCATCAATTCCGTGTCAATGTACAAAATTTGATTAAGAACCAATTGATTGTGTTGACAATTGTATTTGAAGCACAAAGCTCGAGTAGATTAAGACACAGTTACTTAATTGAAATCATGGCAATTCATTACATGCAGCGCAGTAAAGCGATTTGCTAGTTAGTACGAGTAGCTGATGGTGCTGGCACTTAAACGCATAATTCAATAATACGACTACGATAAATGAAGATGTCAGTCGGAAACGCCAACACAGAAACCCCAAATGGTATAAAATAATTGAAATCCGCCACAGACAGACAGACAAACAGACAGACAGGCAGCCAGACAAACAGACAGATAGACAAACAGACAGACAGACAGACAGGCAAAGAGGCAGAGCAATGAGCACACCTACTGTCTTTGCCAACCACATACTCGTAGTCTGCGGCCTTAACTGGTTTGGGGAAAATACGCACAGCACGCATTTAGCACAACTTCATTTATCTTTTGCATTTTCTTTTAGCATTTAATTAAAAAGACAAGTTCCATTGTCAACGGCAACGACGACGACGACGACGGGGCGGGGGCGGAGACGTGGTAACCGACTTGTTCAGCCATAGATATCCTGTTGCCCCTAATGTGCGTCTTCTTCCGTAGCAGGCAGACACAGCAGCAGCAACAACAACGACAACAGATAAAGCACCAACAAAACATATTTGCGGTTTTTACGCCGACATTGTCGCCCATGTGGTTGTTGCTGTCACATATGCCAGCTTGCCAGACGAGGGAGAGGGGACAACAGTAATCCTGGTGTTCTGGCCCAGTGGCTGCTGTTGCTTGTCTTAACGCTATTGCCAAACCCATTCCAGTTCTGTCCTACCGAGTTTACCTGCCCATTAAGAGCATAATCATGTAGCTTTGATAAATGCCTACAGTCGAAGCAGATATCTCTACAGTTGTTGGGCTTAAAATTAACGGGCTGATTAATTAAAGCTGCAGTTCAAATAGCTGCGCGTAAAAGTATGCAACGAAAAAGGTCCACATTGAGAGTGCTCAATGTAAAATTCATAATTCTTTTTCGACAGCTCGAAAACAGCAATTAAAACATGCACTCACAAAAGAGGGCAATAAAGAGTGTAAAACAGGAAGAGGAGGGAGAGAGAATGAGCGAAAGAGAGAGACTGTGAATTGTGCTCGACACAGAAAAAGCTTATTACCATTTATTCAAATCTGACATCGTGCATCTTTGCGCGAGGCTGTAAGTGTGTGAGTGTGAGTGAGTTTAAATGTGAGTGCGAAATTAAATGACAACATATTTGACACTGATTCTTGTCAGATGACAGTGTGCAGCGCATGTCACGGAAATTTATCATCTCTGCCTAAATGCCTGGTGCTCCCTCTCAGACCCGCAACAATCTCACGCTCCAGCGGAAACTGCTGCCACTTCGGTCGTGTAACTTTTAAAACATACATGGCGAGTAAAAACAAGTGAAAATCCTGTCGATGATACTGCTGGACGAGCAGATATCCTTTCTCTGCTCTTCCCTAGAGAAGAGTTACTGGCATAATTTCTGTACTTATTTCAATGCATGGTACAAATTGAGTGGGCGATAAAGCCTTTACCTATTTTTATTTGTTACAGGGTATAACGAAATAAAATAATAACAAACTTTTCATTCTCTCAGTTTACTTTTTCTCATTAAAACTACACTCGCTCGACACGCATATACAATGTATCTTCTTTAATATATTTATTTAACTAACTTCTATCAGCTTATAATAATTGTTTAATTGAATTGATGCTTTGGATATTCCAGCCAAATTGTTATCAAATCAAAATCAATTTAAGAGCACACAATTATATTTCAGTGGGAAATCGATCAACATTGATTAAATATTTAACACACTAATTTCATTAGCCTCTCCGATATACAGCATATGTGTTTATATTTAATTTTAAATGTTTTCTATTTGCGTTATTTAATTTTGCGTCGAATTCAACTTCCGCTTTCAACAACAAACTAAAATCCATGCACATTCGTATTATTTGTCTTTGCTTGGGGCGACAAAGTGAGAAAGCGATAGAGGGAGCATTGAGTTTACCATTAAAGCATACAAGGTACTCAGAGCGTTCACATCCAACATCCTTAGCCAAGCTAACAATGTCTGTGTGTATGTGAGTGTGCGGAAACACCTTAAAACATTTTCGTGCGATTTTGAAAAGATGTCAACAAAATTTATGCAAATGATATGTTAACGCTACTTATATGGAAATTAGTATAAGGAGTCAGAGCGCGCCAAAGGCGACTGACGGAGCTCACGTCGAGGAAGACGGCACTCGGCAGCATCGTCCTGCCACTGACATACAGAGTCAGAGACATGGTAAACGAGAGGGGCTCAGACGCAGAGGGAGGAGAGTTTCCAACACCTTTTGCACTTTTAGTCAAAGTTTTGATTTCGTGTTACATGTGTCAGAATTTTAATGATGCTGATAAAAGTTGCTCACAAAACGGCTTATTATGTGTGTTAGTGTGAGTTTGTCTCGGTGTGAGCATGTGTGTGTGCGTGTGTGTGTGTGGGTAAGTGTAAGTGTAAGTCTGCGCATCTCCTAAGCGTATTATCCTTTGAGCGCATTTTAGACCCATAATGCAAGTTGCTTGCCTCAGCTTTTTAATTACATGAAAACCCTGACACGGGACACAAACAAGTTTAATACCTATAAATATTCATATTTAATTATTATTCATATTTCACATTTCGTTGTATACGCTTTTAGTATATTCCTTCTCTGCTTAAATACCCAAATTTATTAAATATTTTCTCTTACGTTGAAACTATTTCTTTCACGTATAAAACACAAATTAAGTCATCGATTGAAAATCAATGCAATTCAAACATGTTGTTCTGAATTGTTTACAATAGTTTCCATTTTTAGACAACACTTTCCGAGTCACCATACATATTTATTTAAGACAAAATAACAAAATATGCTAGAAACAATTATTGTGAAACTAATCCAGTCAATCATTCTATCAATTAACTTTAGCTAACGCTTTGCAATCTTCTTTAGTAAAACTTTAAAATCATGGCGTAAATAAAATGCGAATTTTAGAGTGAATAAACAAGAAGTAATGTTCATGATAATTACCCGAAGCCAAAGCGATTTTAACCAGTTAAATGCCATAATTTAGCATTTCGTTTCAGCGAGGCGAAGCGAGTGCCACTCGCAGTCAGGACCTTCTGGCATTGCCATCGCGGATGCCAGTGCCCCTGTGTGACCCAGTGGGGTGTGGATGACGACAGCGACGACGACGACGACGAGGACGAGGACTAGAACGACGACGACGACGACGACAATGATGGCGACTATGACGACGTCAGCAGCTAGCTCAAACACTTTACAAAGGGCCAACTGAACAAAGCCACTTGAGGTGCGCTCGAGCACTTTAACGGCTGCATGTCAACACACGCAAACACACACACACACACACACACGCAGACACAGACAGCACAGTGTCTGTTTGTGTGTGTGTGTGCGTTTAGGGCTGTTTTAACACCTTTTAGCCGACCGGCGAAAGTGTAGGAGACGGGGCTGGTCTGGAAGGGAATGGCAATGGCAATGTCGTCGCTTTGCGTTGCTGTTTAAAATGTTAATGAGCTTTTAGGGTCGCACAGTTCTGTGGGTGTTGTGGGGTATTGGGTGTGTAGTAGTCGTTGCCTCGACCGGATGTGGTGCTGCCAGCTTCCGGTTTGCTGAGTCTTAAGCGCGCGCTACGTGAGTGGTGTGCAAATAGTTTCAATTGCGGCTTTTGCGCCGTTTGCTTTATTTATTTTTATTAAAACATAAAGAGGTGAAACGAGCACTCGTGGAAAAATGGCATTGACTTTGTTAACATTGCGTTAAATTGTGGTACATTCATTAAAACGTGCTGGAATATAATGGAAACCGGGTAACAGAGCCGACAACTGCCACTACAGCAGCACTTCAGTTCCTAAGTTTCTGCGTGTGAAGTGTCAAGGGGAAAACCAATAAAAGCAACAAACAGGCAGAGACAGACAGAGAAAGAGAGAAAGACAATCACTTGCACTTTTTATCAGTAGTAATTCTCAAAGCCAAGACAATGGCCATGGCTTAAACTTTCACAGCAAGTACATAAAGTTGGCCTGGACCTGGACACAATGCCCAATACTCGAAACTTAAAATGTATGCGCGATAAGCGACAGGAACGACAGAAGCGACAAGTTCTCTTTTGTATTTTGTTGTTGTCCTCGCTCTTGGCCAAATCAACAAACTGTACAAAAACTAATCAGCGGGGCGAGCAAAACAAAAGCCGAGAACAAAGCGAGCCACTGAATGAAAATGGAGTTTGAGTAAGAGTGCTAAAAGTGTATTCAAAGTGTACTCGACTGCCTTAAAGACTTAAAGTTCTGGTCATAATACGCATACGTCACGTGCTCGACCAGCCCAAAGAGCAACATAAATATATTTCACTGCTGTGCAAATGATAATAAATGTAAAATAAACGCAAAATTCTACTGACTAACAAACCCATATTAAAATTAAGAACAAAGTTCTTGCACAAGAAGTCAAAACAATAACAAGGACACTCGGAATATATTCCAGCTATGCGAGGTTTACCCAAAATATATTGAATAAAGGAAGGAATTGGGAATACAACAATGTTTGGTTTATATTTTGCAAGTGTATTACTTTCATAAGTTTCATTAAGCCAAATATTATTTACTCCTGCACAAGTCTAGAGTTGTGAACTCCATTGTGTAACCTGAAACTGAAGTTGTCTTTGAACAGCCCTCGCTGGTGGACCAACGTTTCGCCTATTTGCATTTGCACATGATTTTTACCATTGCCAGTTGTGATAATGTTTATTTTATCGGCCACGACACATTCTGCTGCACTTTTGGCAGCACTTAGTAGAGAGCCAGGCCGGGTCACAAAAATAACAATAACAAAAACAGCATTCCCAGCTACAGTCTCTGTTTATACTGGAACAGAGGGAAAAAAAGAGAAGAAAACAAGGAACAGTTTTTGTATACTTTGTCCATTAAAAGTTAATATCACTTTGCAAAGTTGCAGCAACTTGTGCAACTGCAACTGCAACTGCAACGACTCTGACTGCGACTGTCACTGTGACTTTCAGTTTCAGTTTGGTTTTCTGTTGGGGGCCACAACTTTCTGGCAGCGACAATCAACGATTTTCATAGTCAGTTGCACATGTAAAACAAAGAGACTGTGGCATATACAATTTGCTTATGGCTGCAGTCTGCTAATTTATTGCCACAGGCCGCCGAGTGAGGCAGTCGCAAAGTCCATGGATGAACCCACTCACATTTATTTCATTTTTATGGCCATTGACGTTGACATTTATAGCGTTTTCCTTTCGCCAGCTTATAATTCCTATAATCTTTACGCAATGCCCAAGCAAAGAATTATTCCTCCTTTCATCCGCCACAACCTCGAGCTCGAGCTCGACACCTCGTCCGCTGAAAAGGAAGCCATTATACGAGGAGTCACTGGACTCCATCGCCAGTGCCAATGGCAACGACAACGGCAATGCATGAGTAAGCTGCCAGAAATTGAGCGGCAATGGGGAAAGGAGGGTCGACGTAACTCATACGACGCGTGGTGCACACCGTGCGCAAAGTGAATAATGGTAAAGCGCTTTAATGCTTTTATTGCGAACGATTGTACCATAGGAAATCCGTTATAATCCACAGCAAGTGACAATAAACGAAGATGTACGAAGAGGCCCAGGATCAGACTCTGAGCTGGGCACAGGACGTGGCTCGGATTCCTCCACAATCCTGCAACTGCTAAATGAAAAACTATCCGCTTGTCTTAAGCTGTAGCCCGGTTGCCTGTAAATCCTTGCCAGTGTCAGCCTACAGAGCTATGTTTAGTTGTTGTTGTTGTTGTTGTTGTCCTTTCTGCTGCTTTTACTCACTTGTTTGTTGTCTTTTGTCTCAGCAGCTGCTGTTGCTTGCAGTATCCCCCTCCTCCTTTTCGACTGTCTATGGGCTAAAACAATTGCCTCGGTCTATAGCTCTGACTCTTGTTCTAGCTGCTGGCACTTTTCAAAGAGTTCACTAAAACCTTGTGTTGATTTCAATCATCTTTTGCATGAATTCCAAGCTCGTAATGAGCTTTTTGGGTGTTCTAAGGCTACTGCTAATAGGAGACTATCAGATACACACAGATACTCTTCCACAGAAGCACACACACGCACTTTAATCAGCTTAAAGAGTAAATGTGTTTGTTATTTGATGCTCTCTCCTTGTTTGCCTACGAGTTAGGGCTAGTCTGAGCCTTGGCGCACGTCGCTCCGTTTGGCTTAGCACGTTTTAGCCACCAGGAAACAGGCAACAGTCGACAGGTTCATGGCTTTATTAGTTCACGCATAATGACAAAAATGGGTCGGCACGTTATGCGTGCGCTTTGTTTATTTTACTTTGCTGCAAGGATTTTTATGCCCCGCAGTCGTAAAAACGCCTTTGGTGCGCTCCTTGAGGCATGCACGGAATTGACATAGTCCAGCCTTAAAGCAAGGATTGCCAAAATGAAAAACCGATTTTTAGAGCTTAGTTTAAAAAAATATTTCATATATATCCTATAACCCATGTAAATTCGAGATTGAAACTGATGTACACTTTGAAAGTTACACAGTAGAATGGAATTTATTTGACTTCTTTCTTGAAGAAATGACAATTTAGTATCAGTTCCCCTGAAGTGGCTTTTGATCTTCTTTATATACTATGTTCTTCTCTGTTTCTAGAATATATTTCTAGAGAATTCATTTAAATATCAATTATATCTCATTATTATGTTTATTCCATTATATTTTTAATTCTCTGGGAAATAATTCAGTCGAACTACTTTGAATTAAACCCGTTAAATTTAAACTGAAACTTTCTTTAATTTTATTGTGTTGCGATGATTCATTAAACATTAAACATTGGAGTAACTCCCCGAGCACTTTGCTGGTTCCAGAAGGCAACGTTGCAATGGGTCTGATTTTTACTTGTCCGACGACTCAATGGAAATCTTGGAAATCATTGGATTTAACTCTGATGTGTGATGAGAAGGAAGCGGATTCGTCATCCTTGTGACCCCATTGCGCATACATCAAGATATGTAGTTGAGGTGGAGGTGGAGGTTCTGCTTCCGGTTGTGAATGCGATGGTGAGTGTGAGTATGGGTGTGAATGTGAATACTCCTGTCGAGTTTTTGTTTACGTATGCGTGACGCATAGCGCGGCCGCTAAGCTGCAAATCTCTTTAAGATGATACTTTGCAACATTTACAAATGTTTTAGTGCCAACCCGCCCCTGCCTGCCAGCCTGTTTGTGTGTGTGTGTGTGTGTGTGTGTGTGTGCTTATGGGTTACACTGCGTCTGTGCTTGTGATTAGCATTCCGAGCATATCTTACATTTATGTTGGATGTTTCCGTTGCATGCAGCAAATGTGTGCCAAAAAGGGAGAGGCAGGAGTCCAATTGGGAGTCTGGGGATCGGGTAATGTTACGGTTACGGCTCGTTATACTTTTGCCCCAACATGAAGTTGTTCGTGTTGCTTTTACTGTTGCCATTGTTGGTGTTATTGTCGCATGTTGTTTCTGCAGCAATGACAGCTTTCCTTTGCTTGGCACTGTTGGTGTCGGTATCTCGACTCTGTTGCTTTTGTTCTTGACTTATCCATCTCTATAACATAAAGATACACACGCACATTATAAATTTACATGCATGCTTGTTTGTCGTAGTCTGCCAGTCCACTTATATTTGATGTTTATGTCTCCTGATGTCTCAATGTAGCACACACCCATATACCCACACACCCACACACAGGCACATGTACACACACACTCCAAGGTATATGATATTGGAAAATGTTTACACTACATATTCGGTTGGCTGTTTATGTGCGTTGAAATCGTGATTTGATATCCTGGCAACGACGGAGTCAATTGGAAACACACAAAGCCAAGTGAATTTGATTAGACAATTGCCTGCCAGACATATAATTTAATTATGCCTAGTGCATTTTGGGCAAGTGCAGATGAGCTTAGACCAGTGCATACTAGTTTGAGTATAATATGACAGTCGCACATCCCACAGTCATTTGTAGATGTCTCAGACTCTCTGGTTGTCGTCTTAGACTATATTAATCATACGTATATTGGTTCTATGTTTTTTTTTTTGAACGGTAACGCCCCTTTGGCGCAACTTCCGCTACCAGCTGGCTTTTAACTTTGGCGTTTTCTTGCGTCCGAAACATCTGAAAATTAGATAATGTGTATGTGTGTCACATTTTGCCAACCGCCCTCCCCCTCCGTGAGTGCAATCTCCGCACTCCGCACCACACACCCTTGGAATCCTGCTGCTGTTTTTGCAATTGGATGTTGGCTGTTGTTCTTGCCGGAGACTTGAAATATGTTAGCTTCACGTTGAGCTCATAAACTAACACTAACACCTTGACACGTGCGCTTTTTGTAGCCAAACACACTCACACACACACACACACACAGTCATACATATAAATGTCATTAAAATTGCAGTAAGAGTTTGGCTTGGCTCGGATCGGCACGGCTTGTTCTGACTTGGCAAGGATGAATCTTCTCTTCCTTCTCACTTCCCGGTGCTAAACTTGAAAGTACACACCGTTTTACAAAGATATTACTAAAGCTTTGCCCGGACTGCTTGGATAATGTGGTTATATTAAAATGGAAGCTGGCTTCTGCAATATATTCCAGGATATAGATACAAATCGTAGTGGAGACAATATTGAGAACATAATTTATTAAATAATTAAAGGACGTCAAGGAATGTATATATTTATAAAATATAACAATATATGCATATCCTTTTTAGAAGAGTATTTTAGTTTCGGACTTGATTTACTTTCTTGTTGTACTTTTTTACCTTTTCCAAAAATACACCTTTTTGCGTTGTCGCCCACACAGAGTTGTACAGACATTTTATTTCATCTGTAAGTGTGTGTGTGTGTGGGTGTGTGAGTTGCCCAGTGAAAGATGCAAGTGTGTGTAACTGCTTTTGTTTGTTTGGACTGTGTGTTAAGGATGGGTAAGGGTGTGTGAGTGTGTGTGATGGCATTGCTGGTTTCATAAACGCGTTCTATGCACCACTTGATTTATTTTTCAGCTAAAAACGTGCTTAATCATATTAGAGTGCATTTGTGTGATTTAGTATAAAGTAGAGATACAGAGAAATGCTAGAGAAACTGAGAAGGCACATTTGAGTGTGAGGTATTTAAGTTAAGACAGTGAGAAATAAAGATGACAATTGGCTTTTTAAGTAATTTCGTATTTCTCGTATGACAAATAAAGTAAACTGACCTGAATATTTGTTGTTTATTGAGTTACCCATATTTCAACTGAGGCATAAATACAATATAGATAACAAACAAGAATAACAACATAAACGATTTAAGGCCAGTTTAACTAAGTACAAAATACAAGCCACAAGCCAAGCCATTTGTAGTTTCTAATGAGTATTATGTTAAGCCAACAAATTGAAGTAATATGTCATTAAAGCTCAATAGAGATTCGGTTATTATCTCATCAAACTAGAGCATCAAATGCATTGTCGTTTACTTCCGCACAATGGTCAACGTCATGGCCAGGCATCTCGGTCAACTCTTGCCTGTATAAGTGAGTGTGTCTGTGTGTATGTGTGTGTCGGTCTCCGTTGAGACACTGTCTGTCAACGTCCAGAACATCAGCATAAGCTTTAGTTATGCTCGGAGAGCAGAGACAGCAATTGCGGCCCAGGGTCCAGCTTGACTGACCACGACCGCACCAAAATACCGCAGCCAACACAGACACAGACACGTAACGCATGACACGCCCACAATTGGCAGGCGGCAGACGACAGTCAACGAAGGGAGTTGAAGGGATGGGCGTTTCTTGCACGTTGTGCGCTTGTGGCATGTGTGAATTTTTCATTAAAATTCAAGTGACATCAAAAGGGTTGACTACGGTGAATGGCAACGGCAACGGCAACGACAACGGCAACGGCAACTCTCAGATCATGTGGCAAGAGTATCTCTCTATCTATGTGTAGATGTGAGTATGCAAGTGTGGGTGTCGATAGTGACAACTGTGATGACATATTTTGCACTTGTACATTGTCACATACAGACACTCACCCGTCAACGCACACACATATTCATGTAGACTTGCATAAGTAGTTAGCTGTCAGCACTTAGTCAGTTGTCAACTGCAACTAGGATGTCACTTAACTCATTCTACGACCAATAATTGGTATACGCTTTATGCTCGAAATTATTGCAACAATGTGTGTGGTAACTCTGGCATATCTCTCATTCAGCTAAGTACACGCTCAACACAGATTCCTTATAGCGTCGCACACATATTAATAAGCACAATTTATGGCAAACCATTTAGAGGGTCTCAGCCCTGCACTCTGCACCATTCGCGACTCACGCAAAAATAATTAAATTTAAATATTAAACAGTTTTCTACGCATTTGTCAAAATATCTTACAGTAAATTTCGTACGCAGAGACCATCATTTATCCGGAAACCGCGATATACTTTACGAACAAGATGATTTTGGGCTTAGGGTTGAGGGTGTAGATAAATTGACATCTCACGTGCTGCTGCAGCGCTGTTTATCAACTTGGCCGAAATTGATGAAAATCTGACAACAGACGCAGTTTTATTAACGAATTCATAATGCACTTATTTATCTAATAGTTAAGATGAAACATAAAAGAAAAATATTTATGTGTACATATAAATAACATGTATTTATAATATTAAATAAGTTAAATTTCCCTCTGAAATAATATTGCAGACCAAATTATTAACTCTCAAAGATGTTATTTATTAAGAAAAATGATTTTTTTTTTAATTTATGGGGTCAGCAAATAGACCAAGTTTCCTAAAAGTTGCGTACAAAGCAAAATCCAGACAAAGCTCTGAGCTATCCATCTGGATAGCCTGTCAAGGCCAACATAGAAATCAACAAAAACAATAACAACAGCTAAACAAAACAAAACAAAATCAAATATGCTAGAGAGTTGAAATAGACTTTTGGTTTTTCATCTTTTGGCCAAATTGTTTATGCAAATTTTGAATAAATAAACAAGATTGTTAATTTAGTTAAATATTTCATTTTTGTGCCGTTTTCATCAGCAAAATTTTGTCTGAGTGCCACGTCCCGAGCTCGTACAACTGGATGCTACGTGTTGTAGGTGTGGCCCTCTGGTAGGCGGTTGTTGTCATGAATTTTGATGCCGACACTCATTAGGCGATGCCAACAAGGATGTTGAGAGTTCTTTGCAAAGGATTGTGACTATCAGGACGGCTGGTTGGCTGGCTGGCTGGTTGGCTTGTTGGACTGCTGGATGGTTGGATGGTTGGAATGGTGTGCCGGAAGCTGGATGATGCCGATGCCTTCTGTTGTCGGTTGTGTTGTTTTTTGCCAAAGGCGTAATAAAATATTTTTGTATTTGTTTGTGTATTGCTGGCCCCGTCTGTCTCCTTTCATTCCACACCCACTGTGAATGTGTGCGACTCTTCATGTTTGTATTTCTGCACTTGTACAAACACATGTTAATTGGCTGTAATTGTAAGTCTTGCCAGTTTCATAACAAAAACTGCATAGTTTAAGCAGAATTTTAAAGCAACAACAACAACAGCTGCAATGTAAACAAGTGAAATTATCATAAAACTTTTGCCAAATATTTGGCATTGTAATCAAAATTTAAGTAGGGTACGAAAAGTCTCAAATAGCACATTTTGGAACCACGTTGGGGCTGGTCGTAGTTGGTTGGTTGGTGTCAACCTCCCTCACCTCCGCGAGGGTCACAATATTTATGGCAACGGTCGCCACATGACGTTGAACTATGCGTATGACCAGGCAAACCCCCACTCCCGTCTCCTCTCCCACCACCTATTACTCCTTCCACGTTCGCCATTTTAATAAACTTCATATGTCGCATGTCGCCATTTTCTTTTTTTGTTTTTGGTTTTTTTTTTTTTGTTTCACGTTGCGCTGAGTTTTTCTGTTGTTGCTGGCGTTGCCTGTGCAGAGCAGCTACAGTCTTGCGGCTTTATTAGTCTGTGATTTATGTAGTCAAAGATAGTGCACAGCTAGTCAGGCCAGTGCCAGAGCCAGGACCAGAGCCAGGACCAGAACCATGGCTAGAGCAGAAGCCACATTGTTCACTGTAGATGTCCTGGCGAGAAATTTATACATGTGCCGCAAGTAGTCGGGCGTGGACAAATGAATGACATGGCATCGCTCGGTTGCCTTCTTTTTAGGCAGTTAAATTGAACTAATCGCATGGCCAAGATCTTCCCCCTGCTGCCACCAATATGCTATTCAGGTTTATGGCCAACAGGCAATTTAAAAAGCAAATTATTGAGTGTTTTATATTGAGTGCACATACGTACCCACATATACATAAATGATAGATACATGTGTATGTCATACTTTCTGGATGAATGGTCATATTTATTTGGCATTATAGTCACGTATTTGACGCAACGTTTGGGCCTTTAATTCGTTGATCTAAGACGCGGCTCAAAGCACGTCGTGGTAATTATTTACAGGAGCGCAGCGCGGCAAAAAGAATATAAAACATTCTACAGTACGAGTATAATAACATATCATACGAATTATTTATGATATTTATGGGCATTACAACGTAAACATATTTATTTTCTACACGATTTCTCACATCCAACCATATGAATAAATTCGATGTCAGGAACTGGAATTGGATTAGCCGATTTTTCGCAATGAAAAAGATCTCTTTTAATAATTATGGTTCTAATATTTATTTTACAAGGTGATATATTTGAATTTTTCAAATCTGTGACAATGTAATTTATACTCATGATTGATATTATCATTACCTATTATTTTGATTACTTGCAAATACTAGATATACAATTGTCTAATACAATTGTTTCCTTTAAACTGTAGATATTTTGAGGTATCACCGGATTATTAACTTTGTCGGAAATAAAATGAGCATAACAGCCAGAAGGAAGTATTGTAGACCTCATTAAGTATACGTATTCTGGATTGGCTCTAACAGCCGAGTACGTCTGTTTATATGAAAACGTAGATCTCAGAGTCTAAAAGAGGTATATAGGTTTTCTTATGCCAAAAGCAGAACTAGTTTATTTTAGAATTTTGTCACGCTTCTTCCGCTTAGGAAAATCAAAAACTAACTTTTACAAATTGATTTAAAAGAGCAATTTTAAAGCTAGTCTTAAATTTTGGAGCACATGACAAAGATCGTATGATAAACTCGAAAGTTACTTAAGAAACAATTCAATTCACTGTCGGGCCAATGAAAGATGAAGAGAACACTGAATTAACAACCTAACTATAAAGCTGTGTATAAGTTTTTACAGATTAAGTACAGGGTGCCTCACAGACGTAATGTCTCGACTGTATATTTTACGACTAGTATTCGTGGTTTGCTGACTAATATTTTCACTAATAATCGTAAACAAGGATTGTGTACAGAAACTTATGACTTGATGGCTGGCGACTGACAAATATTTATACTCAATTAATAGTGCCCAACCACAGAATTCATATTCGTATTCGTATGTGAATGTGAATGTGCATAGACGGAGACAGACCCTCACGCTGTGGCATTTATTCATTTTTCGATCAAAATAATGCCTATGGATACAGTGAATGTACTTGTGAGTGTGAAAATGAATGTGCATGTGAACGCATTGCTGTTCAAACAGTTGAAATCATACATATAGTCAGACAGCAGACTGACGACAGTCGGACGACGGACAGACATTAGCCCAGGCAGAGCAAATATGGTGAGGCCAGAGAAAATATTTTCAATTTCCATTACAAAAGTGTGCGAGAGGAGACAGGGAAATCAGAAGGGCTGGCAACGGATTGCACTGTTTTCGAGTATTATGAAAATTAAATTTTTCATTTCAATGCATCAGCTCAGCACAGAGGCAGGCAGAGAGACAGACAGACAGACAGGCAGACAGAGAGACAAAGAGACAGACAGACAGATTTGAGGACAGACACAGTTACTCGGCCTGGCAATGAATGCAGGGAAAAGATTGTTGCATATTATTGTGGTACACTCGTAACACCCCGGGCTACCAGGGGCCAGGCTACCCATATAGGGATACCTCTATTGATGCCAAAGCTTAACAGCGTATCAATGCGCCCAATCGGTAGAAATTTAATAGTCATATAAGTACGATATGCACCACAAGGCATGCCGATCATAAAATTATGGATGTGCGATGAGTGCAAATATGAGTACGTGTGTGAGTGTGTATGCGTAAGCGCATTGAATTAAATTGCAATTTCACATGTCAGTTAGCTTGTAATGCGTTTTGGATTTCCATGGAAATTCGCCTCAACGAGAGCTAAGATACTTTAGCATGTTTTGCAATGAGAATAAATTGAGGTACAACTGCTTACAACTTACTAGCAACAAATTTTTGTAGATTTAGTATCAGTATGTCGAATGTAGTTTCATTGTTTTATGCCTATATATTTTCAAGATTATTCTAATTTCTAATTAATGGAAATTTTGTATATTTGGGCTTTGTTCAGACTGTGTGATAATTGGTCCACAACATCTGCATATATATGTATATATATGTATATATTCATCTAGCGCATAGGAATTGCCATTAAGCAACGTACATTTTAATTTAAGCGTGTAGACAAAGCTAAGGCGCATTTATAGCTATCTGCCACGAACCACGCCTCCACGCCTCCACGCCCGACCATGCCCTGCCCCACGTCGAACGTCCTGCAGAGGCATGCGCCTCTTTTATGGTAGCAGAATAAGCCGCGCATTTTATTCGTTCGCAATGTTTATTAATGAAACTGTTTGTGATTTGCATTTTAATTTATGCAAAAATACAAAAATATATATGTATGTATGTATATCTATGTATTAAACAAGGTTGTGTTTGTATGTGCAGCAAGTACTCGTACTACAAGTTCAGGAGCATGTACTCCTACTCGTGCAAGGACCAAGCGGCTTCAATTGAAATTCAAAAGGAAGCAAACAATTTTTAATGTTCTCGACGCTGGCATTTTATGACGATGACAACGAGGGCAACGATGGCAGCCAAACTGAATTGATAATTAACAAGGCAAATGCGCGTGTAATTAGCATTCATTGGAGCAACGATTCAGATCGTCAGGCTCCTTTTGCTTTAAAGGACATGCACACATTTCTGCTCTTTTATTTCTATTCTTTCCAGTTTTGCATTTGTTCAAGCTCTCTAAATGGGCTATGTTCTGACAGCAACAAATCCCTGACAGGCCAATGGAGTAGCAGTTACCCCAAACCTCATGCACAATATGTATTTATTTGCATTTATGTCCTGACTTGAATGCTGTAGCTGTAGCTGTAGCTTTAGCAGCTTGTCTTGCCCCATTGTCTGTGTCTAGCTGTACAATAATCCCCCAACCTCTGACTGTCAGTCAACCAGTCTCAAAGTCACTCACTGGATGCGCCTGAGCGTAAATTTCATGCGCTCCAATGCATATCCACATCAGCTAAATAGAGTTTTACAATTTATCCCACCGTTTTCCCCGCTGATTCCCTAGAGCACCACTCGATTCGTAATTGCAATTGTGTGAAGCTTTATTCTATTGTTATTGTTAATAATTTCTGCTTTTGTTAACAAAAATTCTAGAATTATTTGTTGCTGATGCATTGGTTCTTAAAACTGACAATCCTTTGATTTTCATTGTTTCATTTTTTTTTTGTTTGTTTGACGGTTGCCAATCAAATCCCAGCAGCAAAAGCTTTTCCACTATCCCCTCTCCCACCTCTCTGGCTCTCACACCGTCTCTCTCTATCTGATCGCCTAAAAGTTAATTAAGTCGCTCAGTGTGTGCCAAACAAACAGAAATTGAGCCTTTTGTACGCTCATGATCTCATAGGCAAACGTTAACACACACACACTTATTCAAACACTCTTTAATAGAGATTGCACTAAGTTACATACATGCCGTGTCCGTAACCGTGCCACGTAGGCAAGTGTACAGCGGACTCAACGGTTTGTTTGCTCAATACACATGACTGATATGGAGTCTGGGGAGGGGAGTCAATGTAAATGCGAAGAGCAACAAAAGTTCAATTTCAAGCAAATGCATCTTTTGTGGATTTGTGTGTGTGTGTGTGTGTGTATCATTGTACGTGTGTGTAGCTGATTAAGTGTCCCCTTATTTCACTTTAAGTCGTAGTAAATGCAATTAAGTCGTAATAGCTTAATTTGGATGTTCTAAGGCTTGAATTTGCTAAACAATGCTTGAGTCTAAACTACCTCAGTTTTTGACCGATCCTAGAAGATCTGTATCTTATAAATTTCCCCGGTAGAATTACGAAACAATGTGATAATAGAAGACTTGGCCTTAGAACAGTTTTCAAACCGTCTTATTAGTGGTAGCTGTATGTATTTATGATAGAGCAAGCATACGGTTCTTATAACCGTAGTAACTTTCGACCATAAAAAAAACATCGATCAAGCCAAAAATATAATAGAAATATAATACCTGGCTTTTTATAGTAGCTGTGTAGTATTTGGTAAATACACTCTTTCTAAAAATTCTACTATTACTAAACTTTCCCATCTGTAAGTAGGCCCCAAAAATAATCAAATGAGTTCTACAGTTAAATGTTGCCATAGACCTATGACTTTTTGCCATTTGCTGACTGATTTCCAAATGTACCAGACAGCATGGAAATTCATCTGAGGTCGAGGGAAAATGGGACACGGATGCCAATGCACACAGCTGACAATAGAAATTGACTGGGGACTTTGGATGAGTGAGTGAGGCGTTGGCAATAACCAAAGTGGATGTCTCGTATTCCAGTCCTGGTCTACAATATGCTTAGCAAGTTGCACAAAAAAACTGTAAACTATTCCTACTCACACATACACACACACAGACCAGCACATACAACACTCATGTATACAAGTAGATCACACTATTATGCACACGGGAATGGCTGCGAAGCGAACGAAAGTTGCCAAAAAAAAAATGCGTTAACAACTTTTATGTGGCGAGCCTTTCACTAAAACTCGCCTGGTGGCTGCCGACTGCCGACTGCGGTTATTTATGGCAATTAAAGGACTAATGATGTCCCAACACAGTTGTCCAGCACATGACGCCTCCGACTCCATCCAGCGGCGGAGCTAAAACTATGACAACAGCTAAAATTGTATGTGGTCTTCAGAGTGCAACTATGAAAATACCCTGCAAACGGATGTTGTTAGCTTGGTCCATTGAAAATGCGAGTGGTTTGCTACTGCTAATTTAGAAATTCTACAAATCTAATTATATCCGTGTAAACTGCTTAATCTACATATTGATAATATATCCATTGAATGCAACTCTTTAATCGCTGAAGAAAGTGGGAATTTGTGCTAAGTGTATCCAGGCTTCGATCATCAAAACAAATATACGTTTATAAATTTACTTTTGAGTGCAACAACTATTTTCATTTTGCTTTATTTTTATAGTTTTTCTCTCGACTTGTCTATGGCTACAAAATGTTATTTTATTTGTTGGTCAGCGCTCTACTAGTTAGTTGTAGCACTTTGTACCCTTCTAAAGGGAATTAAAATTTTATCAACGAACTTGTGTTTCGACGAAACTCCTTCATTATCTGAAGTATTTACTTATATTGACAGCGGATCACTAGTTATGTTCAGACTACCCTCACATTCTAAAACTTTGAAAAAAATATATATATATATTATTTTATATTATATTTCCATCGAATCATGTTATTTTTTTCTAACCAAAGTCTTGCAACTATAATTAAAGAGTGTTTACCATTCGCACTTGCATTTAATTTTGTGTTATTATAAAAAATTATCAACAATTTGCGCTGCTCAAGCGAAACTAGCTTAAAATTCAATTAGATTGAATGTTGCAGGGAAGAATGTTGCAACTTTAGTGCGTGCCTGAAGAGCGGTTGCTGGATGCCGGATGCGATAATGATAACAAGGACAATGACAACGTCAACGCCAACGTCAACGACAACGCCCAGGACACAACGTTTGTGGGACAAGGGACAAGGGACAAGGCACACAGGCACTTCAATGACCGAAAGGAAGTTTGCCTCTGCTACCTCTGCAGTCGGCAGCTTTTGAGCTAATTTTGACAGCGACAGGGGCATATGGAGTGAGAGGTGGTGTGGCAGTTGCAGCGTCAGTTGCATTTCCAGCTATTCAGGGCAACCAAAGAAAAGTTCACAGCGAGTAGAAAGACTGTGCGGGTCAGGTGGGCGGAATGAGATGATGGGTGAGCGGCATTTCATTGTGTGGCCAGTAATTAGATTCGCATTTCAGTCAGTCAGTCAGTCAGTCAGTCAGTCAGTCCGTCAGTCGGTGTGACAGTCTGTAAGTTCGACATGGCGATGACTCTGGAGAGTTAAAGTTTTGAAGCAGCACTAACTGCAGCCAAATTAGTGGACGAGATCAATTAAACTAGTAGAAATTAGATTTTGCCCATGGGGAGGCAGCTATGGCAATGGCGGCTGTTTGTGGCCAGAACCGATTAAATTAGCAATGCCCATAAAGCCAACTAACTAACTAGCCAACTGACCAACAGGCCAACTGGTCAACGGGCCAACTGTTAAATCATGAAGCAAGCTACTCTCATCCATAACAACAATAACGATAACTCTCACAATGTGCTGAATGAGATGAGAGTGCGGCTTATGTTGCTGCATCAGGAGCATCTCATGACTGCACGCTCGGATGCTCATTTTAAATTGACTTCAAACGTTGCTGCGTGACGAGTTGCATGGACATGGCCAGAATGTCGGTCTACCCATTCCCAGTCTCTGCTCAGCTGGGACATTGCAGGCACGCACGCATTTTGATGCCGGGACGAACATCGACAGGCTGCTGGTATCTGACTGTTGGCCCAAAGCACCCAGTGCCTCTCCACTACTTAGTCGACCACCAACAATATGGTTAACACTTTGTGCTACGAATGAACGTGGTGGCAAAGCCTTTAATTATGGCACATCATTTATGGAAGTGTGTGCGACTCTAAATAGTAGATGCGTGTGCATTCAAATGTTCAGCGTCGACCTGCTTTCTATCTTGTCTTGGTTCAATCCCACTCAATCATCCAGCTGGCCATCCGCTAGAATGCAATTAAGTTACTAATCCTTCACAAAATATTATCTACAGTTCCACAAAACTCAACTTCTGTGATATCGATAACTGAATCGTTCTCAAATTGAGAGTTTTACCTGTGACACAAAGAATTTACGAGCATTAACTCCGTGGTAATTGGTGAAATGCTGACGAAATTAATTTGCAGAACACTGTTAAGAGTGTAAGTCATTGGCTGCCATGGCTTCAAGGCCAATCTGCAGCTTCTTGCGCGAGTAGCAAATGAAAAAAGTTTAAGCAAGACTCAACAAAAAAAAAAAAGACTGAAATGGAATATGTGGCAAGCCAGAGGAAGCAACATGCACCAGGATGCTGTGAGGAGAATATGGCAAAGTGGCATGAGTATGTACAGCAAAGTGTTCAAGAAATGGCAAACTTTTTGATGCTCCGAAAAACTCATTAAAAAGGATTTGACACGTGAAGTGCGAAAACTTTTTATTTTTATATTATTTCCCTTTTACATTTTTATGGCAACGTGTGATGGACTCGCTGTGTATGTGTGTGTGTGTGTGTGTGTATTTGTGGGTGTGCGTTTGATGTGTGTCTTGATTGCCATTGCCAAAAAGCAGGGCTCACATCAAAATCAAAATCAAACTCGAACTCCATCTCCATCTCCAACTCTAGCTCAGCATGTGAGTGTCGCTAGAATTTGTGGATTGAATTTCAATGGCGATTGATGACGACTGCAGGGATATGCAGGTATGTGAGTGTACACATGTATGTGTGTGTGTGTAGCTATGTAGTATGTATTTGCAGGTGTTAGTATCAACAGCTGAAAGTGCTGAGGCTACCAAGGCCACAAACAAGGCTGCGACTCGAGTTCGAGTTTGAGTTCGGTTGGCTTTTTGGCTCATTTTATGATAATGTTCAAACCTGGCGTTAATGAGCTCTTAAGCTTAAATAAGAAACGTGATTTAGTTACTAAGTAAACTACCAAATAGTCGGAATCTACACACAGAGTAAAGGGGGAGAAGGGACAGAAGAAGGGGCCGAAGACAGCAGTCAAGTAAGGGGTAGTCATGCAAGTTTTTGGTAAAATCTGCGCTTAATTTGAAAAGTTGGCAAAAAGACCTCTCTCAATGCTCAGCAGGTGTAATAACTGTTGAAATACATACTCACACGCACACATACATATCAATATACATACCAATCGAAGTCAATGGAAGCCCGCAACTTTTTGCATACAACTTTTGCCCACTTAATTGCCAAATCAGTAGAACTGCGAACTAATGAAAAAACTTTTCGATTTATTTGCAGCATTTCTCTGATTCTGTACCTAGTTGTTGTTGCTATTGACGTTGTTGTTCCTGCTATTGTTGGTGGTGTTTTTGTTCAGTTTGATCAGTTGGAAACACGTAACCGTCATTCAGACTCATGTCAGTTTTAATAATTTTTGTGGCTGTCAAAAGGCCAAAGTCGAGAGCTAATCAGAATCAGTAGACGAAATTTGAATGGGACGCAAACACAGGCGGAGATGATAGAGATGGAGATGGAGATGGAGAGTTGACAGTCCAATGTCGAACCCAAAACCCTTTTCATGATATGCAAATCTCTACGAAATTGAAATATGCAGATGTTCGTTTGAAGTGTATTTTACATTTTATGAAATTTGCAACATAATAAATTCGTTGGGGCGTCTGTCATGTTGCGGGGCAACTTAAATTAAGTAATAACTTTTATACGTCTTGACCTCACACACACACACACACACACACAGACTCAGGCACACATTCAGAGTTAGATACATTCAGAATTTGTGTAAGCTCGTTGACATTTTCTTGGGTGGCTTTTGCCTTTGTGGTTGAAAGGTTGAGTGAGTGCGAGTGTGTGCAAGACATAAGCTGATTTTCTTATTAAAATTATACAGCATTCCTAATGTCGGGGTATCCGCCTGTGTATGGGTGTGTGTGAAGAGTTTTAGCATTTTAGGGTTAATTTTCATGCCCGTCCAAAGGTTAATGTGATTAATGTTTACTTAATGAAATGAAGTTATCAAGTTGATTCTATCAATTTACACAAAGACGCCGCCATCCCAGACAAAGGACCTTTCAGGCTGTCAGAATTGGCGCCGGTGACGCGTTCTGATGAAGGTGTCCAGATGTTATCAGATACTGGATAGAGGGAATAGCTTCAAATGCAAATAGTCAAGTGGTTTATGCTCGACTTGATTTGATTTTGTATAGCTTGAAAGGCATATTAGTTAAACGAGTTAGACAAACGGATGCTCAAGTGTTGGCCAGGCAAATATTTGGGATTTTAACTCAAGTTGCCGTTATCACGTTGACTTGTTGTCAATGCCGAAGTTAAGAATCGAGAGCCAGTTGGCTGTGATGTTGCTGTTGCTGTTGCTGTGGTTTTCGCAATCAGACACCCTTTGCAAAGGAATTTAATAAAAAGCAGTTCAATTAAACGCTCTTCAGTTGGTTTTTCCTTCTCTTTCCTCTTCTCTTTATCCATTCGTTAATCAATGCGTTTAACATTTTCAATCAAGCAACTGGCAAAAGGCTGGGGGGTGAGGGAGTTCGGTTGCGAGGCAGCTCAAATTCAGTTAAGCATTTCACTTATTTGCATATAAATTGATTAAAAAGAAAATACATACAAGGCAACAAACACACTCATATATGTATGTATCCACCCGAGCTTTTCCATGTGTCAACGCAGAAAAGGACGAACGAATCCCCAACTCGTCTCTGTTTCTCTGTATGTGTTTGTAAGTCTGGTCTGGCCTTCGCCTTTATATCTGTAACTGTTTCTGTATCTGTATCTGACTGACTTCGAATCTGACTGTCTTTCTGCTTCTTGTCTCCTCTCCTCCTGTTGTCTCTCCTCTTTTTTTTTGGCCATTTCTGACACTTCAAATGCGTATGATTGTTTCCTTTTGATCAGCGAATTGTGAATTGATTCACTGATTGAGTTCAGGTTCAGTTGATGCAACAACAACGTCAGCACACCAAAGAGGACACGTCATTTTCAGTGTTACGCTAGAGGCATTTCAGTTGGTCAATATATATATTATATATTCTTATATATTCATTCGCAGTTTCAAATATCTGATCAACTGTTTTACCGATGATAACTTGTAATACCTGTACATTGATTTTTGCAAGAAATGTAGTTTTAATAATTGTAATTAAATGATTAATATAGGCATAATCTAAATAAAAAGTTAATTCATATGTTTCTCAAGCTATGTAAATAATATTAATTAGTTTGCTTAAGCTTAGTGGTCAATTATATTATTGATTATTGTAATAAACTTGTTTGGTTGCGACAATAACATTTTGTCGGTCAATAACCGCTTTCTATGTTGTGGCCCGATGACCAAAGGGTCTGTTGCCTGGTTTCTTTACTCAACTGCCCTAAATATAAATCCACCGTCAATTGACAGAGCTTTTGGATTTAGTTTGCTTTCAATTTGTGGGTCGTCATGTTCTTTGAGGCCGTGCGCAAGTCGAGTAGTCGTCGCGGGGGCAAGGTAAACTGAATTACATATTTAAATATTAAATGTATAATAAAATGTAGTAACTATTTGAGCAATCTTAAAGTGTTTATGACTCACTGTTCTCTGTTTATAATTACCCAGTATTAAACATTGCCCATTCAGCTTATAAACTATAATTAAAGCGGAAACATGGCAATGCACTGTGCTCGTCTGCACAATTGTCACCTTAATGGCCAAAGGACATGCCAGCGCACTCCTATCGGCTATTCAATTAAGGATCTGCACGAACTACGCTCAGACAGTGTCAAGGGAAATTGCAATGTATGTAATTTGGAAAATTACTTAGTCCTCTGAGACTTAATCCGTCGGACCAATTTAATAAGTGGAACGCCAAGTACTGCAACTGCAAATACAACTATAATAATAATAACAACAACATCAAATATCGCCGACAATTAATACTCAAATATCCAATGGCCCAAGGCGACCCATGATACATTTTTGCTGATTTCATTTAAGAAACGTTGAACATAGAATATATTAGTGCAGTGCCTTTCTATACTCATACTACAAGTAATTAATAACTTTTAAAGTTTATCTAGCAAATCGGACATAGTAGTTCGTGACAAAATAATAATGCTGGGGTATGAACAATGTTGTTGCAGCTTTTGTGGCAGCGCAAGGTTGCAGATGTCATTGCATACATTCAGGTGTTTTCGTTTTAATCTACATCAATTTATCAGCAGAGTAAAATCGCTGTATTTTATTTGTTTGTGTTTCTGGCGCTTCAACGGCGTCATATGTTTTTCTCGGGCAAATATTTGCCATAGTAGGGCACAAAATTGCCCGACTGAGTGACTAACTGACTGAGTGAGTGACTGACTGAATGGGCGGGCAAGTACAAGCCCGCAACTTTAATTGAAATAAAATGTTTTCAGTGCGGCGTGGCACAAAGACTGAACAGGTGGTCAGACATGGGGAGGGGGAGGGGAACAACAACGAGAGAGACAGAGTGAGAGAGTGAGAGCGAGATGGAAACGAATGAATCAGTCAGACAGTTGGCCCGTCTGACTGGGTTTTGTGTCTGTGCGGCCCACTGTCTGCTCCATATGACTATAAATGTTTGTAAGTAAGTAACTAGTTTTGAACCCCACAACCCACTGCCCACATTTCATTTCCATTCATTCCATTTCGCTCTCTGTCTCTCTCTCCGCCCTATCTTTCTCACTCTCACACTCTCTCGGTATTGCTGTGAGTGCTTAGCTGCTTATTCATTGCCGCCGCTTTATTTTTTCGCATTCAGTTTGCATTTCAAAGCCGCTAAAGTAACAAGTATCTTGGAGCTATCTATTTGGTTGAAAGAAGAAAAACTCGCAGCAAAAACCAAATTTTGTAAACTCATAGATAAAGTGAAAAGGGCCATAGAAGAAGACATAGAAACTCGTTGCAATGGACGTAAGCTGCTTGGTTATTTTTCCCCTTTTTTCCCTTTGTGGTTTTATTTGTGTGGCTAAACTTTACTTTATTTGGACGACCTTCACCTTGGGCTTCAATTAAACAAATTGCACTCAAGTGCTTTTACAATAATGAAAATAATTTCGCTAAAAGCGGCAAGAGGTAAAACCCAACCAACATCACAAGATCAGCTGAGGCTGTTCGATGATTCATGTGTGCGCAATCCAAGTGCGTCGTGACTTCTTCTTATTTTCCTGCTCCCCTTTTGTTTATTATTTATTTCTTGTTGCTTTGCTTAAACAATCACTTTAATTATACGGGCTGTGTTGAGTTTTATGTTACTCACATTTTATGCGAAGCCAAAATGGAAAACTAATAAGAGAAGATCAAGTGATAGTAGATTCTATGAAATACTCAAATTGGAAATACCCATTGCCTTATTTTTACTAAGTAACTCGTTTTCCATCTGCAGTTTGTAATGAATCGCAGTTACTTCAATTCAATTGAATTCAATACTTCAAATATTGATTGGCCTACTTTGCTTGCAGCCTTCTAATGGAGATCTATATACACTGGAAGCCAATTTGGTGAGCAAGTCGTTGAGGGAACTGACAGATGGCGCTGACAAGGATCCCATTACCAAGTTGCGTTTAATCTGTTTCAGCCGCGGCGCAACAGGCATTTTGGGCCTAGGCAGGTAAGTTCGTTGGCCTCGTTTGATGGACTCTAAGAGACACATTCTTAACAGCGTGTACTCGTATCTAGACCAGGTTGTTTACCTATTCACTGTTTAATTAATTATTTAGAGCTTTTCGCGCCATGGACGATGACGGCAGCAAGGCGCTGAATGAGGAGGAGTTCATTACGGGCATTCGGGACATTGGATTAGATGTGACTGACGAGGAAATTAAGCAGATGTTTAACACGTGAGTTGCAAACAACATTTACTATACTGATAACAAGGCTAATTAACTATTTAAATGCAGCTTCGATGAGGATGGCAGCGGATCTATCAATATGACTGAGTTTTTACTCAAACTGCGGGTAAATTAATCTCAAGATGTTTTCAAATTCAAAGTTCATATGTGATCTTTGTATAGCCTCCCATGCCCCAGTGCCGTCTGTCGATCATCGGTCAGGCCTTTGATAAAATGGACAGGGATGATGATGGTGTCATTACCATAGCCGATCTTAAGAACGTTTACTCGGTGAAGGAGCA
Source organism: Drosophila histrio (assembly GCA_958299025.2). Lineage (NCBI taxonomy): Eukaryota > Metazoa > Arthropoda > Insecta > Diptera > Drosophilidae > Drosophila > Drosophila histrio. The sequence continues at coordinate 13,474,463 of OY282581.2, forward strand.
TCCCAAGTATCAGAGCGGCGAGAAGAGCGAGGATGAGATTTTAACAGATTTCTTACACAACTTCGAGGGTGGCCGTGGCAATTTGGATGGCAAGGTATGTTGAGCAAGAATAAAGCTTTCTAAAATTCCCATTAACTCATTGTTAATTCGCAGATAACTCGAGAGGAGTTTGTCAATTATTATGCCTCAATCAGCGCCTCAATTGACAACGATATGTACTTTGATCTTATGATGCGACGTGCTTATGCCATGTAAGGACTAAGGCTCCAATACTAATCGAAGCTTTATCTAATTAAGATACTCAAGTGACGAACTATTAACTTTAACTACTATTTAATCGTGCTTGTGTTTTGTTTATACCAAATGCATGTTTCATACTATAAAGAAATTATCTTTTTCTGCATAAACAATATGATCTTGGAATCCTTGACCCATCCATGATACCCATCCATTGAGAATTGCATTTGTTGGATCTTTGTTAAATATGCAAAGTAACAAGTTGAAAGTTTTGTCTAAACATTTGTTGCTAATTTACATACATTTAACTGCAGTCCGGGCCAGGCCCATAATCAAGCGATAGCTACCAAATCCAAGACGGCAATCATTGCAGCAACCATGGCAGCATTCGGCAGACTCTGGAAACTGTTTGGAATTGTCAGCAGCATTCGGATGCTTAGCCTGTCTCAGTGTGTATGTGTGTGTGTGTCTCGTAATAGTAGTGGCAGTGTTCCTACTCGTGGTGCTGGTGTGCCAGGCATTTATCACACAGTTGTCGCAGTTGGAGCTGAGGACGGTTTGAGCATTCGAGCGATGGCAGCCTAAATGTATGCTTTAAATTATGCAGACACCAGCTGAGATTGTCGCCACAAAAGTGTGTGTGTGTGTGTGTTTGTGTGTGTGTGTGTGTGTGTGTGTGTGTGTGTGCGTGTGTGTGTGCGTGTGTGTCCGTATGTTAGTTTCTTGTGCGTGGCAGGGGAAACTTGTGCACTGATTGCAAGCAACTCATACGAAATTTTAATTGCCAATGTTGAAATTACGCAGCCAGTGCGAAGGCCCAAAACTGAAGACTCAGCCAGGCCACAAGACAGACAGACGGACAGAGAGACAAACAGACATGGCTAACAAGCTCGCTGCAATCATCTTCACTGTAAATCACAAAGTTACAACTTTGTAGTATGATTTCATTAAATTTTATTTACAGCCTGCAACAATTTCAAAAACTTCTCCACTTTTAATACCCAGTAGCTACAGGCACAAAGGGTATTTTCACATCTATAAACCGGTAGATCTTTGAGAATATATATCAAGCAAAGATACCAAAGCTAGAAGGATTAAGATTCTTATAGACAAAGTATTCAATGTTTGTCCAAAATTAGTAATACCCTTAGTATACCCAAGTAATGCTAAGTTTATTGAAGTATACTTTGCTTGAAGGAGAATGAAGATGTGCTCCGAATACGTAAGAACTATACGAATATAGGATATTTCCTAGTCAACAATTGGTTAAGAGAAGTATCCGTTTTTCTTATTTTTTTTTTTTACTGTCTGTGTGCTGTTGGAACTTTAAGTGCAACTGTAAATTTACGAAGTTCTGAAAATGTAAAATGCGTGAATTGCTTAATAAAAAATTTTCAAATGCCATTTATTTAAAGTTGTTGTCGTCTTCAACTTGTTGGCCACACAAAACCAATTTCCATTTAAATTTCAATTAATTGACTCCATATGAGGCCCGAAGGCTCGTCTGTCTCGGTTGCCACTGTTTCCATGTGTCGAGTTGTTTTATGCTCTTAGAATTTGAAAATGCCTTTTATTGGCTTGCAGTTTTCACACTTGGCTGAGTGAAGTGCCCGAAAATTTTGTGGATTTTCCAAAAATACCTCAATTTACTTGCCTGAAACACAGTTGTTCACGTTAGCACAAACACACACATTTCGTCTATTTATTCAACATTCGTTCTAGAAATCGATTGAAATGTGTTGTAAATTAGTAGCAGCAGCATCTGGTAAAAGTGAAAAGCCAATAACTGTCAGATATTATGTCAGAGCTAGACTAAAGTAAACTGATATGTACATTAAATTTAATATTCACACGGAACTCTTGCTACAATCAACAACAAAATAAGTGCTATGAGCAGCATATAGCAGTGACATTGATTTTTCTACTCTTTATGCTCTGAGTCTATCAAATGCTTAAGAATATTATAAACGAATTGTCTTTTAAAGACATGACATTTCTTTATTTTCAGCATTGATGTGCCAAGATCACATTGTCTTCAGCCCATCGATGTCATATTGTATTTATCAGTGAATTTCCGATAAGAATCAGAGAACTTTCCACAGATCGTACGCTCTGACTAATAAGAGCTAATGACCATAATAAATAGGCTTCCAATTAAATATGAATAAATTGAAATGCAAAGTGCAGTAGCTGTTGTTTTCAGTTGCCAGTTGCCAGTTGCCAGTTGCCGGATGTCTCATGATTGTCATGAGGTTGTCTGAAATATTCATTCGTCTGTATCGAAAATAGTGTGCTACATACGACAGTGTCTGTGGGCAGCTAATGCATTATTTAAATCTAGTTAACACTTGCCATTTGTTGTTGATTGAAAAAAGCCAAATGGCGAGAAAAGGTACAAAAAGTAGACTCCTGACAAAAGCGATACCCATGGCAGATGCACGAACGGAAGAGACCAGCATATAAAAATAATAATAAAAGGCGGGCCCACACTGGAACTGGGTCCGAACCGGTCTTGGTCGGCCACAGGGCACGTCATTGAAGGAGTATTGAATAAATTTCATTGCAAGTTGAAAGGCGAAAATGGATCCTGGGTAGGCATTGAAGTGAAGTGACGAGGCTGCAAAATATTTCAGTCACGTTTTAAATGTAAAAATCTCAATCACGTGATCGAAATGCGCGCATTCAAAATATGCACAAGAGAAAACAGAATACGACCCCAAACAGAAGGATATAGACAGAGAGAGAGGGAGATAGAGAGAGATAGATGGAATGAGTGAGTCAGAGATAAACAACAAGTGAGCAAATGGACTTGGATGCGGTGCAAGCTCTCGACTTGGGCACTTGGCCAACTCTAAATCGAGATGAAGCCCGAAAATAAAATGCGGCCAAAGCTTCTTAACAGGTACTCGTACTTGCTGGATCGATGATTTAATGTCGCCAGTGGGCGAGACGGTTGATGATGCGGGCATATCTAATAATAAAATTGTTGTGGTTATTTTTATTATTGTTGTTGTTGTTGTTGTTATTGTTGCTGATGTTGTTGCGGTTTCTGTAGTTACTGCAGTCGACAGATATTTTGTGGGCAGCTGCTGGAAATCGTCGCTCAAATTGCATAAAATATGCAAAAAGCTTAACAAACTGCGCGCTTCGTTGATTGAAATATCGAAATCGAGTGCCATTTACAACAGCTCCGAGCACCTGCAATGTACGCCAATACACCAATACACACACACACATACACACACGCACACACACACATACACAGAGAACTGCAAGTGCACACAATGCGCTACAATTTCCGTTTCCTCTGCACGCAACTCGTATAATTTTCACACCTTTGATTGATTGAAATGTTCGTCATGTTCATCATTTGATTTTTATTTTTATGCAATTCAGTTTTCACCCATTCTTACTGTCTCTCCCGATCGCTCTCTCTGTCTCTCACTCCCATAAAGTATGTTAATACTCTTTAATGAGTTCTTGTTTAATTTAACTGTCGAGTAACTGCTGAACTTAATTGTCAGTTTTCGATATTTGGCTTAATTGAGGGTAGTTTTATTCAAGCGCTGAGCTTATATTTATAAGTTTCTGTCCTTTTTATACCCTGTGGGGGTATATTAAGTTTGTTAAAAATATGTAACGGGCAGAAGGAAGCATGGCCGACCCAATAAAGTATATATATTCTTGATCAGCATTAATTGCCGAGTCGATATAGCCATGTCCGTCTGTCCGTCGGTCTGTCGGTCTGTCGGTCCGTCGGTCCGTCCGTATGAACGAAAGGATCTCAGAGATGGTAAGAGCTAGAAGCTTGAACTTGGTGTCCCAGCACTGGAAATTTTTGCAGGCAGATCAAGTTTATCTTTTTTTTTGGATGCCACGCCCTCTTTGCCCACAAATTAAGTAAAAGCTTATAAAGCAAGCAGTTTTGTAGCTCAAAAACCTCAAAAACAAGAGTAGTTTTGTAGCTAGAGACTTGAGATTTGACACATATGATAAATATTTTGTGGTCAATGTGTCCAGAAAATTTTATCACGATGCCACGCCCCCCTTGCCCACAAAACGGAAAGGCTTAAAACAAGAGCAATATTACAGTAAGAGACTTGAGATTTGTCACATATGATAAGAATCTTAGGGTCAATGTGTCCAGAAAATTTAATCGCGATGCCACGCCCCCTTCGCCCTCAAATTAATGAAAAGCTCATAAAGCAAGCAGTTTTCTAGCTCAAAAACCTCATAACAAGGGCAGTTTTGTAGCTAGAGACTTGAGATGTAGCACACATGATGAGTATCTTGAGGTCGATTTGTCCAGAAAATTTTATCACGATACCACGCCCCTTTCGCCCACAAATTAAAAAATAACGAATTACTAGAGAATTTCAACTGGAGTGAATTTGAGCGGGTTCCTGTAGACCCACAGGGTATATTACGGTCGGGGTCCCGACTGTTCGGCTTGTTTTAAATTACAATATAAGCAATATTACGTATCCGCTTATACGAAATTACTTTAAATTAAAAAATCATTCATCTGAAAGGTAGAAAATTGTATTTAAAAAAATCTATATAAATAGTTTGTAGCCCTTTTGTTATTCTGTACTATCAAAATTTGCGGACAGAGGCGGCTGACCAATAATTAATCCGCTATAAATGTTGTGGGATTGCGTATACGCAGCTCTGGCAGCAAATAAAAATTGACGATGCATTAAAACACGTTTTAGTGCTCGAATTTGGTAAACTAAGCATCGAATGTTAAATGTTAATTTCCCCACAGCATTTTTCCAACATCAACAGCAATAACAACAACTGCTACTAGTGATATAATAACCACAACTAGCAGTGACGTAGCAATTTTTAAAATCATTTATTTGCGTTTATGTCGGAACCAAAAATGAACATGCAAATGGCCATTTTATTATGGACATTATATTATTGTGCCAAAATGTGCTATTGAATGCATTAGTTGCATGCATTTTGTATTTGACAGTCGTTCTCTGTGCACGTGTGTGCGTGTGTATGTGTGTGCGTGTGTATGTGTGAAAGTCCCGTTGCGGTCATGTATGCTATTCATATGCAAAAACTGCGGCAACAAAAAATCAATTTGTAAATGTTTTTAGTGCCGGTGCAACTTTGACATTTCACGCTGTTCACAGCTGTAGTTGTATCTGTATCTGCATTTGTTGCTGTTGTTGTTGTTGCATTTGATGTTTTCATTTATTTATTTTTATTTTTTTTTTTTGGTATTTCTGATATTGCTTCAGTCCACAGACAACTGCCAACTGACCCCATTGGCGGCAATGCCCGTTTGTAATTAGCGCTCACCTGTCAATGCTGCTGTTTCTGTTTCTGTTTCTGTTGCTGTTGCTTCTGCTATTCGGGGAGTTTTTGACCCCAATTGCTTTGTCACCATTTCAATTTGCAATTTCAGCCATTAACTAGTTACACTCAATGCAATTAAACTTGCACTTGTGCAGCTCAGATCAGAGTGTAGTGGACGAGGTAGCAAAGCAATTGCAAGGAAGCTAGCGAACTTTGGCCGGTCCGTAACTTGCACCTCGAATTGGTGGCTTCCCCTCTGGTTGCTGCTCCCGGTGCTCCAACCCGTTTCTGCCATGTTGTCAGCGGTCTGTGCAACCGCAGAATATTGTTGTTGTTGCTGCTGCAGCTGTTGTTGCTTTTATTGTGGCATAGAGTGAAAGTGGCGAGCATTCAACACACCAAACACCCAACACTTTACACCGTGCACCGCCATTCGCACAGTTGCAAGTGCGTTCCATTGGAATAATTTGAAAATGGGAAGGAAAAAAAAAGTAATAAAAAATTGTATCTTCTCATTGAGTTAATTGCAAATTGGATGAAATTGTAATTTTACACTTCATTTCATGCAATTCATGGTTGATTGACAATTTAGTTTTTCATTAAGGTAGCCCGACGATGGCCTCTGGATTCGAGCAGCGCTTGGGTACCGTTAACTCGATTTCCTTGCCGCCGATAGATTGAGCCAACACTTTTTTTGGCTTGATTGAATCTTGGGTGTCTTGTTAGGGAAATAAGTATGTCATTGGCAGAGGCGGAAAGTGGGGTAAGTTAATAATCAGATGTAGATTATATATGTGTGAAAATTAACAAAGAAAAAGTTTTTGAAGGCAATTAGTTATCAGTTAATTAAATTCTTTCAGTTATTAAACTTAATTTCAGGTAGATTCTACTCCAGAGGAATGAAATGCCATTTATTCAATAACATCTTATAGTTCTGGCATGTTTTTCACTTCTTTAATATGCGAGTATGTTTGACAAAGTTGCATGTTGAAGTTGTACTATGTTTCCTCACACGCATCAATTATTAACTTAAATGCTGCAACCGCGAAAAGTTTTGTGCATGTGCATTGCAAATGTTGCGCATTCGCAGTGTTGTACTGGTTATACACTGTGCAAAAGCGTGTAAACAAGAATCACAAAGCAAACTTAAAGTTATGAATTCTTAAAATATGTGATTTATTTGTAACGAAACTTTCATTCACATACACGTTCATGTACAACATTCACACTTAGCTGGCGTTGAATGCTGTCATGGGGGAAGAGGCAATATCACTTTTCCCTCATAATTTCTTGTGCTTACTTGTGGCTGACTATTTATTTGCTGGGCAGAAAGTTAACGTAGTCGCAACGTAGTGACGGGCGTGGTAGATGGAAAATATTTATAATAAAAATAAAAAAAATGCAAAAATATAAGTAGCTGAGCCGTCAGTCAGTTTCTACGAGGACACGTGTGTCGAAACACGTCGAAAATGGCTGACTTACTTCCTCTTCTAAAAGCTATATCATATGCAATGGAGCTGGCGTTGGCGTTGGCGTTGGGATGATGTTCTGCTTTTGTTTTAATATTCATATTTTAGCATCAGAAATTATTCGTTGAAATTAAGTTGCTTTATGCACGTACAGCAACTGAGGGGGCAGTGGGGAAGCAAAAGGGAATAGAACAGAGTCGAGAAGAGTAGAGTAGAGAAAGAACTGAGCTTAAAAGCGACTACGACGAAAATGCTTTGAATTTAAAATCTGCAATTTTCTGTTGATTGCCGCACCGAACCGAAGCAGCAGCAGACGCAGCAGCAGAGAAAGACAAGGGTACTGAAAGGGAGGGGTGGGATAACCAACGAGCAGTTATAGTGTAACAAACAACAACTACAACAAAAAGAAAGTGGTGGCCTGCGTGTTGGCGGTTTATGCAGCAAGAGTATCAGCATCAGCAGGAGCAGAGAAAGAGCATCATCACAACTTTTGCGTAAAATTCCAGTCATGTGTCCCTAACAAATCCCTGCATTATTCATGAAATGATAAGATGACTTTGTGCTGGCTTCGTGGCTATCAACGCTGCTGCCGTTGCTACTTTTTTTTAGCATCTTTCGCTGCATCACGTTATATTTTGCCATGCAGCTGCAACACGGCCAGCACTGCTGTTAGCCGTATTTAACTACCAACGATATGTCTTAACTACCTGAACAAATACAAGCTTAAAAGATACATAAACTGAAGCAGAATGCAAGCCAAAATTGGCGTATCAAAAGGTTGTCGAATGGTAAAGAAGTTAAATGTTTATAAATATGGTGATAGCTGTAAACTGATAAAACATTTAAGCTAAAAATGCAATTAGTTAAGTGCAATTGAAACTACTTATAAATATCAAAGCTAACGCCCTAACAGATTTATCTGCTGTTAATTTAAATTTAACAGCTGAACCGACCACTCTTAATAACATTGCAGTCGCTTAACAGCCAACCACAAAGCTACAATTTCGATGCTGTTGCTCTCTTGTGTGCATTTTCTCTCTTGCCTGGTTGCTCTTTGAAGCCGAGCCGCTCTCTTGGGATTTATATGTGTAATGAAGCGACGCGTCGTGTAACCGAACGTTCGCTGCTCACGAGGCGGATGCTGAGAGAGGCAGCAGCAGCAGCAGCATTACAATTACACGAGAAAGACGCCGAGGACTTCGACGCCGACGTCGACAACGATAACGATGCCGATGCCGACGACGAGCCGTGAATCTCACGCTGAAGCTGCAGCTTCAGTCGGTTCGTAAACTTAAAGGCGTGCGGAGATACTTTGAGGCAACGCGTCGTCGTCCTATTTCAGCAATCGCTCGAAGTGAAAACAAAACCACAATAAATAAGAAAAAAAAAAGGAAATTGAAATGCTAAATAAACATTAAAATTGGCAAATTAATTAAGATGCTAACGTGCTGACTGAAATAAATGCAAATATTACGCATTCGACGTGTGTGGCGGCTGTGTGTAGCAAGACAGAAACAAGAATACGAAGCGATAAGCATAAGTAAACAGAGTTCGAGTGTAGTTGACAAATGAAGTTAAATAGAGGCTGAATTGAGATATGAAGTCACCGGACAATCTGATTAATTGAGCGCGGAACTTCCGCTTCCGCTATTTGTGTGCTTAACGTAGAGCCAAATGTAAGCTAAAGAATATTCGGTTATGGAGGGGGTGGGGGGTGGAGTGGCGCTCAAATATTAAACACATGAATTCGCATGAATTTGCCATTTAAATTATTTAAGTTGACAAATGTACAAAGCCGAAGACGATACTACGTCCAGCTCGAAGCTAGCGCCCTTATTTCCTGTTTTGATGTCGTCTGTTATGCTTTCCCTTTTCCTTTTGCTTTCTCACTCCAATTTCTATTCTCATTCCCTGTCGCATTCTCTTCTTTTATATAGACGGCACTTGCTCGCTCTTCCTGCTTTCTTTATTTTCTTCGAATGTTTGTTATTTATTTATATCGACAGAGCCAACGCAGAGCGTATCCTTTGAACTTGCCTGCATGTGTTTGCAACTGTTTTCATGCTATATTCGTATTTATTTTTATTTTCTCTATAGCCACTGCTTCGAGTCGCCTTTGACGCTGCATTCAATTAATTTCATTTCCATTGAACTTTTTTTTTATGCACTCTACATCCCTTCTCTTATCACTTAACCTCGCTCCGAGCTAGTGAATTCCATTCGGTCTTTGTGCAATCGATTGCCATTGAAATATTAAACAATCTATTCGGCTATCTATCATGTAGCAAGTGCAGTCACAAAATAATAATATATAACTAACGTCGACAAAGTCACAGCGATTTACATACATTTTTTCTGTGCAGTGAAGAATACAACAAGTATAATTACAGCAAAAACAACAACAACAACTACAGCTACATAGTGCAACGCCCGCAACGACATATCAATTAATTTAAATTAAAAAATTTTTCGATTACAAGTAACAAAAAAATGGATTACGGTTGGCTGTTCCTCTTTTGTTACTCTTTAATTGGTAAGTGAATGTGATGCATTGCAGCACTCCCCTTCTTTTTTTTAATTTTTATATTTTATATGTTATTGTGTGTGTGTTTGTTTCATTCCTGTAATGAAGCGTCAACACAAATTTGTAAGCAGCTTAAATTACAACCCAATAAATTGAGGCAGTGGCCACAGGGCGTATGCATGATACGTGTATGCAAATCGCCTTTGTTTCAATTGATTGTTAAATGTTTTCAGATCCGCCTGCCAGCCGATTAATTTTTTCTGTTTGCCTTCAGTGCAACCGCAAATCAATATTGACAAAGTTTTTGCCTCTGGACCTGCTATTGCTTCTGGTCCTGCTCCTGGCCAGCTGGCCAGCTGACCAGACTCCATGCCTGGCTGCTCTTTTAATGACTTTTCCCATAATTTCAACCGCTGCCATTGCAATTGCATTGCAGTTGCACTTGCCACTCATTCATTTTCATTCGCAGTTTGCGTTTGATGTTGATGCTGACGCTGCCTTTTGGCACTTGGTAATTTGTGCTGCCACAACTTTTGCTCTGCTGCAGAGAGATAGGGAAAAAGGCAGAAGTTGTGGCAGTGGAATAGGCGAAGGCGGAGGAGTAAGAGGAAGAGGAAGAGGAGGCGGCGCCTGCTGCACAGCTTGAGTGCAGTTTAAAGTTAAATTGTATTTCGCAAATGTTCGCAATTAGGCAGCCTGCCAAAGGCATCTCCTCCATCGCCACCAGCAAATAAATTGCCAATGGCAATGGGGCAATTAATTTGCAACGCATTAAATGAGTTGCTATTCGCCCAAAAGCAACCAAACGTCGACTTTCATTTCACAACAACGGTTTCAGCAATGTGCGCAGAAAGTTAACTAAAATGCAGTTTGGTAAATATGAAAACCACTTGCCGATCGTTGAATACTCTTCATTCCAATACATATTAAATTGTAATATTATTTCTATGTAATTAATTTTGATAAAATTTACAATATCCATTCGATTTCACTAGACCAATTTATTATATATATTATCTTATCGTCATACAATTTGTTTTATGGGGAATTTTTAAAAATTCGATACGACATAATACAATTGTGGAACTCTATTATACTCTAGATAAATTGGTGTGTAAAATTATTTTTGTTAGTCAGTTAAGGTTTCATAATTAAGTTAAATATTGTCCTTCAATTTTAAGCAACATTGTTAAATGGTTTTGCTGAATTCTTAAATCACAAAACATATAATTTAATTCGTTAAAAAAATAATAATATGTATATTTGTTGTTCCATTTTGTCAGTACCTCAAACGAGTGTACAACAAGAAAAAACTGCATAAAATTGCGACACTAGAGCCCACAAATACAAATTTATAAATAAATATTCGTAAATTTGCATAAACGTCTCGGCATTTCTAAATTAATTTATTATTCAACTTTGCTGGCACGGCCTATGGCAAATAGTACGTATGTAAATTTAACTCAACAGACAAAAACTAGATACTTTGATGTGTGTGTGTGTATCTATGTACAAATGTATCTTTAAGGTGGTAAATGTGCTTGCTACTCTCAGATAAAATGTGTAGCTTGATTACGAGTCAATTTACATATTTCATTTGAGTCTCTATATCTGAAAAACTACTATAATATGTGGTTAGTCCATTTAGTCTAGTTAAGCTAGACAAGGCAAATTTATTTTATTGAGATATAATAGTTTAGCATAAATAAAGGGGGCTGTGATATTGAAAGAATCCCTACCTTGATATCTGAATTATTAATACTTTGTATATGGTAGAAGGAACTCCCTCACTCATTTTGGAGTCTCATTCATACATTTACATATATTAACTGATATTAGCGAAATAGAGATATTTATATTCCTATGTTGATTTACATTAAGAATATATATATTTTATAGGTTCTAAGATGCATCCTTGTGCACTTTCATTTCGGCTAAACCATATTCGCTTTTTAGCTCATTATTAAAGATGACTGGGTAGAAATATAAAACTAGCCTGAGCTCATGTTTAATCCAGTAAATATAGTGGAACATTTAGCTCTTTTATAACCAATAATTATACCTGAATACTACTTTTTATGAACACCTGCAAATTTACTAATTAAAATTGTCTGCTGATTGTCCCCATTGATAGCAATGTTGCATTATTTCCTATCAGAATAAATGGAGTTCAATCAGAGCATCATAGGTAGTGAAAACCTATTAGAGAAGTAAGTTCAAACACATTTTCAGCTGTAAGTTTGAGAAGATTTTTTGAAGTCTCCTTTAGACGTTTTTTGATGCAGTAGGTTTATATTTGGTTATCTTTTGCTTTCTGCCTTTCTCTTCTTAGCCAATCGGTACGGTGAATATTTATAAGCCAGTTTTCTCAATGCCTCACATTGTCCGGCTCATGAAAATTTATGTTGGCAATGCAACGCACACACATACCTATATTGTGTACATATACATGAGAAACACAGCAGAGTCGAGATGCTTGACATTTTTCGTTCGCATTTCTTATCAATTTTTGGTTTTGTATGTTGCAGCTGCGCTTATCGGTAGTTGCCCCCAGCCATATGCTACAGTCCACACACCACAAACATTGCATTTGCCACAGATAGAGCTACACATATGCCAGTTACATGTGGCCACATCCAATGCTGCAGTTTGTTGCGCTTAGCTCGCTTTTATATTCGTATCCTGGCTGCCTCTCTGCCTCTCTGCCTCTCGGCCGGTCTGCCTGGCTGCCTGACCAACTATTTTGCATATTCATTTCATGAAATTTCAAATTTATTCGATGTCTCATGTGCCTGTTCCTGCTTGCCACAGTGACTATCAAACCTGCCCCCCCAGCGGTTTCAGTTCGCAATTCTAGCCCAACATTTGGCCAGTCACCTGTGTGAATTAAGAAATTATGAGCCTTCCTCTGCTCGCTCCTACTGTTTGCATTGGCTTCTGTATTTTGGTGCTGTCCAAATTCACGTACTAAATGTTATTTGTACACTTTCTGTCATTTCAGATATGCAGGGAATCTCGGCGCTATTTGTAACGGATATCAGTGTGCCGGAAATCGTTGATTTTCGAGATAATGTTACGCTCTCCTGCAGCTACGATATGAGTGGACACACTTTAAACTCCGTCAAGTGGTATAAAGACCATCTAGAGTTCTTCAGGTACATTTAATGGGTTACATCACGGAGCGCCTTAGTATAAATTGTTACATCTGTAGATATACTCCACTGATGCGACCAGTTTATCTCAAATTTCCCGTTGCTGGAATTCAAGTTCTGGATGGCAAGTACTTCTGCAACGAGTCCACGTGCCGAGTGGATCTCAGTCTACTGGGCGCCAAGTCCACAGGTACCTTCAAGTGCGAGGTGAGTGGCGATGCACCGCACTTTAAGTTGGCGGCGAAGGAGGACAACATGACGGTGGCAGGTGGGCAAGGACTATAAAGCACTTATCCCATTATTAGCTAATTTGTGTCATTTGAACCCAATGTCTGCAGCCTTGCCACAAAGCGACCCCCTAATCGAAAGCTTCAACTCTATGTATCGCATGGAGGAGTTTCTCAGTGCCACCTGCTCTTCGGACTACTCCAGTTTACCCACAAAGCTCTCTTGGTATATCAATGGCGAGCAGGTTAGAACAGAACCGACAAATAGACACAAACAGGCCACAGAGCATTCGCACTCAACCACCCACCAACATCCACCTGAATGGACCTCACACTCATTCCACTCTGTTTCTCTATGTTATTTGCAGCCAATGCTTGGGGAACTGCAACCGTCCATTGACACGAGCATTCCAGCCCACGATTACTTACTGCGTCGACAGCGACTCCAGGTGCACTTCTATCTGCAAGGACAACGCTTCTATCAGACCGGCAATATACTCAAGCTTAAGTGCGTTGCGGAAATTGAAAACTACCCGGAACTGCGCCGAGAAATGACGCTTAGTGCGGCCCTCACGCCATTTGATAATATGAATAATCAAATGCTCAAGCATTCCCTAAGTAGGTATCTGAGATCTAAATACAATTTTATCCCTCATTCAACTAGGTCTTTCTCATTGAAATTTAATTAATGTCTTGCCTTTGTATTGTCATTCTTTTGCTCTTTGTATTTCTCATTGCTGTCCAGGCTCGTCTTCAGCTCAAAGGACCTCTCTTTTGACAAGGACAGGTCTAATATTCGGGCTCATTGCGATAATTCTACTTACAAAATGCTTGCAACGTCAATCATGAGCATCCACAGCAGCCGCGGAAATGCCTCAGCTCTGGTCTCAGTTGCAGGCTCAGCAGGCGGCAACTGCAACTCCAACAAGTATGGGAACTTTGGCAACTATATCAACACATTAGTTAGTTAGTTAGATTAAGTGGGGTGAAGCCGGCTTACGGTGAAACAGTGGCAAGCGATTTGATAGGAATGGGAGAGAGTGCGTTGTCACTTGTAAATAGTTAAGATGCAGAATGTGCAACAATGTGTGGCGGAAACTATAATTTAATTTCGCAAGTGCGCTAAATGTGCACAATAAATACAGATAGAGTATATAATTAGTTATAATAAGTCAGTATAGGGATTCAGGCGGAACTAGAAATGAACTCCCTGAAGGAATTTGTTTATAACTTGTCATTTATCTTATTGGGGCTTGCTAACAATGAGTATAAGAGTCTTAAGTAAATGTACATTTAAAGTGAGTTTGTTTTTATAAATTAAATTTATTGAGCAATTCATTTAGCGATAATGGGCTGATTCAGTTATTTTTATTGTTGATAATGATGATTTGTTAGATTTTTATATGCTTAACAATTATAAGAACTTATGAAATTTAAGATGTGGACATTTCGAAGATAGCTTCTCAGGGAAGCCAATAAAATTAATTGCACGCCAATAATTCAATTACAAAATCAAATACAAATACAACTAAATGCAAATACTCGAACAGAATAGTAAATAATACAAAACAATTAAACTGCACTCGAAACTGACAAGTGAATAAGGCAGATGTTCAATTTGCTTGATACTAGCCATGATAAGCAACACTCGAACAAACACGAATTTTTAATGTACATGTAAACATTTTCAAAATAACATAATAAATACACACATTTTTTGCACATGAAACCTTTTTTGCAACCAAAATACAACACAAAATGTTATCTGTGGAATATGCAAATGTTGTAAAAACGATTATGAATACGATATAACGAAGCGATATGTATAGGTTATTTACCATAGAAAGCTGTAAATACAATTTTAAACATTATAAACAACTATAAATCATGCTACAAAAGCCAAACAACACAACAAGATTTGCGTAACTAATAGAAAATGTAAAAAAAAAGAGTCAAACATTCAATGTACGTACTTTGATATTACATGTTAAGCATAAATAATACTAGAATCAACGGATGTGTATCTAGTTACTTACTACAGGTCGAGTCGAGTAACTAACTAAATATACAGAAAATATTTCATATTTAATAAGCCACTATAAATATAAAAATTAAATCAAAACCAACAGCCAACAGCCAAGTATGCCATGTGTATGATATGTATTCTGGCCTCATATACGTTAAGTGTCACATGGAGCGTAAATTAAAGCAACAATATGATTTTAGATCACATTAAAAAATATTTCAAAAATAGTTACTCGGGAGAATATTAAAATAATTAAAATATAATAAGCGTGAATATAAAAAAATGCTTTAACAAACAATGTAACTTGATAAAATAAATTGAAAAGATAAGCAAAATACAGTCGGGCAATTGTTAATCACTTTTTGTTATTCAATATGCAATCAAAACAAAACTGAGGGCCTGTAAAAATAATAAACAAGTACTCGTCATTCGAATATGAGTGTAACTGGCAAGTGTATAAATTGATTCGTCTCTTCATTCGCACATCTTTTGGTTGTGAACTTGTTTTATTTAAAATAATATTAATAATAATAAAAACACAAACAAAATACAAACCAATATGTTTTTTTGATTTTTTTTTTGAGTAATCTGCTGTAAAATAATTTAATACTATGAAATATAATACTTAAAAATATGGGGAATTTTTTTAACTTTTACATTCAATGCAAACAGAGAGATAATTAATGAATTTAATATGGGAACAAAAAAGTATTTATTTCGCTAATCTTTAAAATTACAGACACATCGATGTCGATGTCACATGTATGCATAATACAATATATAAATGGATTTTTAATTAATAGGAAATAAGTGGATAATGGGTCTGGCTAGTGGTGTATAATACTATATTGATTAAAAGCCCCCAAAGATATGCTATAGATTTCATTAATTAACTCTTAGATTTTTGGTCGAATGGTAGAATGGTCGTACTTCTTTCATACACAAAAAAAAAATAGATGCTTAAATGCCATCGACTGTTGACTGTATGCATTAACAACATTTACTTTCTCTTCTGCTGTAAAGTCTCCTGAGCTCGTAAGTCCATTGGGTTGCCACAGTAGCTGCCTGCCAATGATGAAAAGTACTCTTTTAATTTGAAATAATAACTTGTTAAAGTACGTAAATTTGTACAATTAATTATGCTAATAAGGCTTGGCCCAAATGAGACCTAAAGTCGGGCCAAAAAGGCAACGGGTAAAAGCTTAAACAATAAAAAGGGTTAAATAATTAATTTCAATGCTGTTGCAATTAGTTTCCACTAAATTTTTCATGAGTTCTGTCCAGTGCGCTTAGAAGAAACTCTAAGATAGGTCAGTCCATACAAAAACGGGGACTTCAACCTAACCGCGGGAAAATACGTGGAGAATCCCAAACAAAAAAACAAAACAAAAAAGGAAAACGAACAAAGGCCACTCTTGATGGCCACTTAATGAGGCTGAGCCTTGGCAGCTAATCAAATTAGCTTGGCCAAGGACTTCTGATCAAGTATGCGAAAAACTTTGGAAAATTGCGCTTTATTTTGTTGAAGTGTCATATGGTGTAGGCGTAATTTATGTGATTTTAATTAGCAGGATGTCATTCTGCCGAATACAGACTGTCGCCTGTCGCCCGTCGCCCGTCGCCTACCTCCTGTCGAATGCTGCCTGTCACTTATGACTTATGACGCATAGCTGTCATATTCATGTTTCTGCAAGTAATTGAAATTAATTTTGTATTATTTGAATACATAATTTTTTGTCGCTCTTCTTGCTTTGCTTGTTATTGTTGCCGTGACTGCCATTTGTCATGGAATTTTAAACATTTTCAATTAAGTCCCCTCCTGGTGGTGCACATCAGCGTAAGCTTCAGTTGCGTTTCAGCCCGTACCGATTTGAGTCGCCTCTAAGTTACCAAAAAATGCGGCAAAATAAAGTGAACTGAATTATTCGCGCTTTGGCATTTGTCAAAGTTTTGCCAGCTCTGCTCGAGTGTCCTTTCTTCAAAGTTCTGTAACTGCTGCTGCTGCTGCTGCTGCTACTGCTGCCGTTGCCGTTGCAGTCATCACCATCAACATCACCATTGCCATTGCCATCTTCGTCTGTTTGCGTTTCATTAAAATCCATTAAAATGCTGCAAATCAAATTAAAAGTTTCCACTTTTTTACAGGCTGCCAAGCAGTCGGCATCATTGTCAGTGTCGCCTTCATCACGACTACTTACTTTTACGACTCTGCTATCCTTCTCAGCTTTAGACCTGATTTCAGTTCGGGTTCAGAATTGGTTCGGCTTCTGTTCAGGCTTGACTTCGACTTCGACTTCGGCTTCATTTGCATGCTCAACATTTTCTAATGACAATTACAAATCTTTTTCTCTAATTTCACCAACGCTGGCCGTTGACTTTTCTTGAGTAGAAATTACTTTATAATTTCTTCGTTAATTTGTGGTATTTGTGTCTTTGAATTCAATTTAAACTTCATAGATTATAGTAATTGCAAATAACTTATCCAGCAATTGTCCGCTTTCCACTATTGTTTATTTACTGCAGGGAAATCTGATTTCGCTGTGACCCATTGACCTATTGACAGCCGTGTGGCAACGTGCCCCACAATGACTCATTTGTATGTGGCATTTGCGGCTGCCTTATCGCCAAACATGTCACGCATAATAAGCAGCCATTGATGCAAATGCTCTCATGTTGTCCGTGGCCAGATTGGTATGCAAACAGTAGCATCATCAACCCAGAAGAGCCTGAATTTTACCATAATGTCATTTAAGGGGCACAGAGATTTCAATTTTGTATCAGAAATTCAGCTTAGCTACTAATAATCTTTTCTAATGCATTGTTGATATTTCTGTCCAGTTTTGTTCTTTTCCGTGTCATCAGCTCTTCAAATCAAACGAAAATAACGCTGAAACTAAACGATATTGTGGATTATAGTTCAGAGAAGTATTATCCGGTTACCATCTAAATGTTTATTAAAGAATAACATATGCATGAGAATAATATTAATTAAAATATAATGAATTAACAGCATTTCTTAAATTTTTTTATTGCTTATCATAAAAAAAAGAAATGAAAATAAAGACGAAATATAACAACATCGCAAATGACAAGCATAATGGCATGTAAAGCAGATTGAAAGCCAAGAATTGAAAAGAATTACCTGAAACCCACTAAAGAACTCTAAATGAGCAACTGGCATTGGCGCTGAAAAACACATGTGCAAAATGTTTTTGGCAACAAGGACTAACAAGGACTTCTGGCAACACTTGAGGTAGCCTGGGGAGTCGGAGGCGCAGACACAAAACGTAAACTCTTCAATAATTGAACGTGAAGTCATGAGGAAGCGATAAAATCAAATTGCTTCCTTAATGTGTGAAATTGATACAGGAAACAATTTTCCACATTGTTATGAGGCGCACATGGTGTAAGCGACAGCTTCAGTTTCAGTTTCGGCTCCAGCTCCAGCTCCAGCATCGGCATCGGCATCGTCATCTACATCGACATCCACGTCGGCATCAGCAACGGCATCAAAATAGGGAATAGGCATCAGGTCTAAAGGCGGCTTTCATTGCCGCCATTGCTATTGAGTATTTCGATTACAAACATAAGCCGGAATGTTCGGGAATCGCGTGTACAACCAATTTCGAGTGATTTTTCCTTTTGGCGGACGGCAGCAACAGAGTCGGCAATTGGGGGCATTTCACGCCTGCTAACAGACTTCCAGTTGGGTTCAATATTATATTTCAAGCCTCGGCACGACAACTCGATACATGCTCCTAACCAAACCTTGGCCCCAATGCGGTGTACGGTCCATCAGCGCATGCAAATATGCTTTTGAATTGGTTTACGGCCATTGAAGCGTGCACATTGGCATCGAGAAATAGAAAAGCTTGAGAGGCGGGAGTCTGACTACGGCTCTGTTTCAGTTTCTGGTTTTGACTCTGGCTCCGGCTTCGGCTCTGGCTCTGGCTCTGGCTCTGACTCAATGGCATGTGCGTTTGTTGTTTGCCATGGGTCTTGGCCAGCTTTTGCTAATGGCGTGGCTAACACGATTTGTGGCATACCGCGAGTGGTTATGCGGCCTGTTCAATACTCGGCCATCCACAACTCACCTTCTCATGGGCATGATGAGCAAATGCAATGCCTGATCAAACATTCCGATTGGTTTGCTGCTGAGACGTATAGACGGTAGTTTCATTTGCAAACGCTTAAATCAAAACCAACCTAGACCAGAAATTGTTCCAGCACCTGGACTCTGGCTAATGTGCGTCAATTTCATGCGGCCTGTAAGCGGAGAATATTAACAATGCCCAACAACTACAAGTAGAACAATGTGTACTACACCGTCTGCAGTTTACATAGTCTAAGAGGGAGTAGTGAGTCGTGAAAATGGGGAATGGGGAAGGGAACTGGTAGCTAGTGGCTGGCAACCTGGCAACCTGGGAACTGAAGTTGAGCGACAAGCGCCGTTGCGTCAATGGGAAGATGACGTTACGCGACAATTTTCCGCTTGAATTACGCTCCCAGTTCATGCTTCGTTTGCACAGGCCAAGAACGGAGCCAAAGAGAAGGAGAGAGAGGGAAAAAATAAATAAACGTTAGCAAATTTCCATTTTACAGCAAAGCCAGCAACGACATCGCTTTCACATCCACATCCATATCCACAGCCAAAACGAAGCACGCACCTGTGCGACAGTCGACAGTAGATGCGACAATCTATGGTTGTTGTTGTTTCTGTGAATGTTGCTGTTGCGAGCTGTGAGCTGTGAGCTGCGTGCCGCGTGCCGCGTGCCGCATGCCGCGTGCTGCGTCGACTTTTGCCCCTTGTTCCTCGTTGCAGCTGCCTTTGACTCTGCCATGTTCTTTCTATTTCTTTTTAAACTAATTCTCCCCAGAGATAAGCTCTACGCAAATAATGATAAACTATAAAATCGCATGAAGCGAATAGGGCCAACAAGATACAACAAGAGAGCAGAGAGCAGAGAGAAGGAGTCGTGAATATAATAATATCTGGGAAATAAAAATGTGCAAAAGGGCGGAAAATAATTCAACTAAACAATATACACGTATTTACATAAATGGATATAGTCCGTGATATTCAATTACCATGCTAATGGACAATGGACTGAATTCCCCTGCTCAAGTAGTCAACGACAATAGCAGGGGGAAAGAAACCCTTGAACCTACAAGCGATTAAAAAGAAAATACAATTATGGATGTTTTTATGTTGACTAGTTCATGTCAACATGTACATGTATTGTAATTACAACTGTGGTGCATTTTCCATGCCAATTTCTATATCAATTATCAATACATTGTCTAATAGATTATTAAACATTCGTTGCATTCGCTTGACATGTGTAAGTCATGTGACCTCTGAACCTTTTCCTAAATAACCCAGCCAAGTGCTCAGCATGTTTACAAATGTGCGTGTATAAAATGACGGCAAACATTTACAAATGTATTGGGACTATAAACATTTAACAAGAAACAAAGCAAAAACAAAAACAAAAGGAAAGGGAAAAGGAAAAAGGAAAAACAAACACAAAATCGAAATCTAATAAAATTTTCCATTTTTCTATGCGCAGTTAACTTTATGCGACATTTATGCGTGTGCAAAGTGTTAAGTGCGTACACACACACACACGCATACAATCACACACATTGAAACAACATGCAAATGGGCAACATTTGCTGCTTCTGCCTGCCACAAGACATGATGCCCTTTTGGGGCATATAAAGGCGGCGTTGTAGGCACACAGCAGTAAAATACTTATGAGTATGGTGTAAGTACGTAATATATATGCAGATACATACTTACACATACGTATATACATATACAAGTATCTTTTATCATTGAAAACTTTTAAACTTTTTTAAATCGCCAAAAATGAAAGAAATGCAGACGAACTTCAGAGGCTTCTTGTTTTAGAATAGGACACACGATCCTTGGAGTTTGTTGAAAGCCATTTTACCAGCAGCCGGGCGAGTATTATTTGGGGTAAAGAATATGGCCACAGCATTGCAGTGGGGAGGTGGTGGGTCGGTGGGTCGGTGTGTCGGTCTGTGTGTGAAAAAGTATGCGCAAACTTTCGTAATTTATGTCATACGAAGTGTTAACCGCATGATGGCTGCACGCCGGATTGGATTTACAATGCTAAAAACTCCGGGAAGCGAAACTTCACCGACGTCGGCTGCCGTTGCCGTAGTTGGTTGCCGTAGTTGTCGGTTGGACATAGATCTAACTTTTTTGCCTTTCAAAGTACTTGTTATTGGTGTTAAGTTAGTGGAGCAAGCGCTTTGGGTTCCTGAAGCTGCTTAATTGTTTTTCATTTTATGGTCAGACAAAATATCAAATTAAATTTACTTCTGGTCGGGTTTCAAGGATCTTTTCCACTTTCTACCCACCTTCCGTCCGTGATGGTCATCATCACGGCTGAATGACTAATGAAAGTTATTTAAAATAAATAAATGTTCGTTTGGAGCCTTTTCAGTGTTCTTTTCGATGTATTTAACTTTTGCCGCATGCGAACTTTCATTTCATTTCATTTCATTTCATTTTCTTTTCGTTTTCCTTTTCTCCCACCAATTTCTGAAAGTCATTTAGTGAGCCGTGGGCGGGGCACCTACAAATTTGTATCTCATTTGCAATCGAGCGCTTGTGATTAATTGCCTTTCAATTTTGAAATTATGTATACTTATGTAGAAAAAAAAGGTCCAGCAAGTGGCCCAAATATTTTCAAATTTATCTGACTGTATCTGTTCTGTTCTGTTCTCGTATTTGTCTGGACAAAGTTTTCCGATGAAGCAGCCTGGCTGTAGTTGTAATTCTCTTAGCTGTTTTTTGTGTTACAAAAAAAAGGGACTTGATGCCAAATTTAATTAGGCGCAAAGAGCAAAGTGTGAGTTTGGTTTCGCACAAGACAAACGAGCGGTCGACTTCGATTTGAAACGTTGCCAAGAGCTGAAAATGATTTCGGGGTCCATCTTTGAAAAGGGTTTCCGTCGACTTTTGCTTCTTTGCCGCTTTGGCAGGCCAAATAAAAATGCATAAGGCATACATTAATCAAATGCTCAGCTAATTTCAAATGGCTTCAAAGTGGCTGGCAAACAATTAAAGGACTACAACGTACATTACTCATACGTCATGTTGCCCCACGCGCCGAACAATTTGTGTTAATAAAGTCGCAGGTGATGAAATGTGGCGTATAAATTGTTACTCCGTCACTAGCATGACGTTGACATATGCAACACGACACATGGGTGTTTCCGTTATCGCCCCCTCTTAGCCCTCCCCTCAATCATTCCCATAACAACTGTATTAAATTGCCAGCAATTACGTTTTTATTGTGCTAAAATGCACCTGTGCATATTCCTGATGGCGCAATTTCGAACAAAAATAAACGACATCAGAAAGAACAACATTGCATGCGAATGTGAACACCGTCTCTCCGGCCATCTCTCTGGCCGTCTGAGCTACAAAACCAACAACTATGATAACCGTAGAATAACAGTTGTAGTCTCAACCAGACTGACCATTTTGCTCTCCTGTCCCATAGAGTTCTCACTGCTAAACAGGCGCACTCTGCCAAAGGTATTAAAAGCTCATATGATTGCTTCTGTATCGATGTGTCAGTTCGTGGGTGTGTGTGGGTGAGTGTGTGTGTGAGTGTGTGCCAGTGTGTGGAGGCAATATTAGCACAGGTAAATGTTGAAAATTAACATTGAACTTTGTTCAAATGGTTACCACAGTCAATCGAATCGAGTCGAGTCGCCTGCCGACGTGTCACAATGTTATTGCAATTTTCCGGGGCCTGCATCGTGTGCATCGGTAAACTTAATGCCAAGCTAGACATACGAGGCACAGATAACCCATAACAATGGCAACTGCAATAACAACAACAGTAAGAACATCCCCCCTCTAGCCGGTATCATGCATACGTAGACTGACCTGACCCCGGCATGCATCGTTGACTGTGCCAACATAAGAGTAGACATAGTCCGGAATGAACATCTCGGCAATGTCACACAGCGAATGCAATGCGAACTGAGAGGTATCTGTACAATGGACAGAATACCTAGTTAATCGGAAATAACAATTCGCGGTAACTTGAGAAATTATTACATATATTGACCACATCAACAACTTAGTGTGTCTGTTTAAATGTTTACTTAACTAAAACTTCGTATCTTTCTACGATTTATTTATTGCACGTATCAAAAGTCACACTTCAGCTGTTTCGAAGATAGAAAGTATTTAAGAAAAGATTTAGAAATATATATTTATGCGAATATATGTCAAATATTATATTTTTATTATAACTAGAAGCAGTTTCCTGCCAGATAATTGCCTTTCTAAATAATGGGATGTAACTTTTGTTACATCAGTAACAAATTTAGTTTCTAGCCACTTTACCTACAATTACATCCACTGTGCCGTCTCGCGATAGACTTGGTGCCCTTTGAGATTTGAACTGTCGTTGTTGTTGTTGTTGTTGCCACTGACGCAGCAACAGTAGCGGCAGAAGAGAAGGTAAAGGCATCTACTAGATAAACAACAACAAAATGCAAATAGTCTTCGGACATCATCTGGCATCATTTGGCATCTGGCATCTGGCATCTGGCGCCTGGCAACTGACAACTGTCAGCAGCTCGCAGCTGTTGATTTTGATTTGCGGTGACGATTCAAGTGGTGCCACAAACAGCGCATTATTATAGCATATTGACCACACACGACGCAACCCGTTGAGTCGCCCCCAAACCGTCCAATGGACACTTTCAACAGTTGCAGGCAAAACCGCAAAATTAGTTAACATTTGCGGTGTGTTGTGTGGGCGTTAAATAAGCAAATAATGCTTAAGGTTAACGTTAACGTTAACGTTACAACCTTTTGCGGTTTGTCACTTGCAGCAGACCTGAGATATCCCTTATTCTGTGTGTGTGTGCGGTTGATAGGTCGTTTATATGTCCAAACCAAAGATTACCCCGCCCCTTGTGCGTTTCTTCAACAGGATTCAACAGGATATTCAACCAGATAAGTATAAGTAGTTCACAAGCTGCTAATTGCTGCTATAGATACATATATAATGACCACTTCAAGACATGCATGACCTCAAACTGGTCAACTGCATGGATCCATGCAAAGGTCTATAATTGATTTCATGTGCATGTCTTCAAATACAGTTATGTATTAATCAGAATTAAACATGAATTACACTTCTGTAATTCTGTATTTAGTTTTAACCGTTCACTTCTGATAAGTTTATCATTTAAATTTCCAAAAATAAAGTTAAACCGATTGAAATCCGAGAGAATTGATGTATACTAGTCGAGGAAATGCTTTAATTGTGATTTGTTCCAGCAACATAAGAGATTATTATTGGCCATTAGGACATAAAGCACAGATGGTAAAAATAAACAGTGACAGGTAGCCAAGATACCATAAAAACGACAACCGAGTGCAGTTTAATTAGCTCAAAATAAAATGGAACTTGATCTGGGAGGAGTATGGAAGGAGGGACATTAAAGTTTGCTATGGTCAGTCAGTAGTAACCTTACATTTTATATTTATTAACCTTTAGGTTCAGGTCCCTTTACCTCGTTTCGCCTTAGGATGCAATACCACACAACAATAACTGTAATTTCACTTTATGACTGCAAATCACAACAGAAGCATAAAGGCACCAGAAGGACAACAACGACGAACTGTGGATAGCCAAGCATACACAGATTTGTGTGGGTGAGTGTGTGTATTGTGCAGAGAATGGTCCTGGACATTATGAGCCGATCTCACCCCGAACATCTACCGCCCCCCTCCCTATCATTGCAGAACGCACAATACTGCGTATACGCAACCTTTTCTTATGGACAATTGATGTCTCTGTCCGCTGTGGTTGAAGCTCAGACTGAGGACGATGCTGGGTATGATGTTTCAGTTACTGGGCGGCCATTGCCAACGCTGTTATTTGTCCGTCGGTCTCTTGGCCTGGCTCGTTTCAAATGTTGTTGTTAAGTCCGGAACATGACATTAGCCATTAACTCGCTGCATGCACTCGCCTTTGGTTTACATTCGCAAATAAAACACACGCAGACCGAGAGGAAAGCACAGAAACAGAAGCTGAAGCTGAAACAGAATCACTGTTGAAATAAAAATGTATAAAAAAGGACATTTGAATTGGACTTATGGGACCACAACAAGCGCCAGCATTCTCCCTTTTCCTCATTCTGCTCCCACACACACACACACACATATACACGCAAAGATACACAGAGTAACATTTTATTCGTATTATTACAACTCAAGCGGAGATTGGGGCAGCGGCAGGTTGCAGATACAACAGTTACCAACAGCACAACAACAACAGCAATAACAATCTGTCCTTTTGTTGTACAAGTATACAGCCAATGGGCAGTGGCTTTACAGGAAGGGGTCTGCATGGCCACTGAGCTGTCAGTCCCTCATCTAGTCCACAATGTCGACAAGGAATGCTAAGGATTCGCAGTGAATTCACTGATAAGGATTATGTTCTAAGTTCTAAGATTTGATTGAGTGCAATAAGCAAAATAAATTCTTATTTTAACATGGACTGTCTTTACTATTTAAATTAATTTTTATTTTTATTTAAATTTACTTATATTGTTAATAAGTTACTGAAAATCAAGAAACTCTGAGTTTTTCTTCAAAAGATTTGAACTAGTTTTCCTTCAATCACGTGAGCTTTGATCACTGGTTTAGCAGCAAGTCACAGTCTTTACACAGTTTGGAGTATCCGAGGATTGTTAGCATACAACATCCCGAAAAACACAAGATGTGTGTCCTAAATGTAATAACGACTTTACAAATAAAAACCAGCAACGGCAGCTGGAGGAGGAACAGCGACAGCAGTAACAACAAAGTACCCAAGTCCAAAGTGCGTGGGCTGGGCAGTAGATTGCGTGGTGGGAAGAGATAATGGAAGTGATGGAGGTAGGCAAGCTTGGACATACTTATAAACACACTCACACACACGCACTTCGGTAGTTAAGCTTACCAAGATCCAAGACATCGTGTTGACGGTGCTGGAGTTGATTTCTTTTGCGTTTGGCTAAAACCAGGCAGGAGGTCGATGCCACAGTCGACACCGACACCGACACCGAAGTCGAGGAAAATGCCGATGCTGGTGCTGATGTTGAAGCTGATGCCCATGCCGGGGTTGGCTGCTTGTTTTATAACCTTTTCACTTTATTTCCCTGGGGGCAGATAAAAAATGAAGAAATCCTTATCACAGCGTGTCAAGGATTTGCTTGTGTCCATTCCGTAGGACAGGCGGCTCCATAATACGCTTATTTGTAACGCGTCGTGGGCGCGCCTTTCCGGGGGGGCGGGGCATACAGGGTATGGACATGGTCAGGGGCATGGGCAAGGGATGTGCGACAATAATGCGACTAGCAACAAAAAGAGCAACAAATAAAAAGTTAACGATGAGTTTGTTATGTTTATATTGCCAGCGAGCAAGCAAATGAAACAACATATGAAAGAGACAGACAGAGAAAGACGGAGAGAGAGAGGGAGAAGAAAGAGTCAACGGTGTAAGTGTAGCGAGAGTGAAAGAGATAAAACATGGTCGAAGATCCGGCCAAACGGCCAAACGGCCAAGCGACCAACAATCAACGCAAATTTCATGACAAAACGTAAAACTGCGTAAATACATTTGATGTAACTGTTGGCCGAGGAGTTTCCCTTTATGGCCCGCAGGCCCTTACAGACAAAATGGAACAGACGGGAGAAGATAGAAGAAGAGGCTGGCATGTTTATTGATGTAGCTGCTTTCCAAGCATTTCAATAAATAATGCAGAAACTTGAGCAAGTCAACTCGAATGCTAACGGCAATCGCACATATGAAAATGCCATGTCCATAAAAGAAAGCTCACATTTAAATTAATTTACTTTACTTTACTTTACTTTACTTAACTTAACTTAACTATACTCTACTGTAGTTGTGTGATGGTTGAGTTCGCATTCACTTGCACTTTTGCTTGGTCAAATCAATGCACAGTTGCCTAATTAAGCGCAAAATTTGCATAACTGACAACGCAAACAGACAGACGACAGCTGGAAGGGATGAGATTGACGACAAATGAAACCAGAGCCAAGTTATGACAGCCAGGGATAATCAGTGAGGGACAATGGACTAAGCAAACATCATCAAGCTTAAAAGCTATGGCAACGTGACCGCCAGAGAGAACATTTGCATGCAGGCAAAGTTTGAACCGTAGCAAGTTCGTGGGGGGTGAAAGGAGTTGAGGGAGGGTTGGCTAAGGTGCGACAATTTCAAGTTGGAGTCGTAGTAGTCCAGTTGGGTGTCGTGAAAGTTTGCTGTCAAAACTATGCCGCAAAGTATGCTAAGTTATGCGTCTGCTAATGCAAGTGTGGGAATGTGTGTGTCTCTGAGTGTGGGGGTATGAGAGTATGCGAGTGTGTGAGTGAATGTGTTTGCTTTAGCATGTGTGACATTTCAGGCGTCGTTGACAGCTGAGGCTGCCGCTGACGTTGACGTTTCCGTCGTTGGCTTTGATTATGATGCGGCGGCAGACAATGGAGCCAATGACGTCGGCCAGCTGATAAAGATGTCCTTCCGGTTTCGGCCTGGCACCTAAAAGTATGCAGAGCGTGTCGTGCTTGGTTACTTTCGCTAGGCGGCAAACTTTCACCCTCGACCAGTCGCACACACACACATTCGTTAGACCTTAAACGGCACATCACGTAGACATCATTACGCCATCAGCATCAGCCGCTGTTGTTGCCTCTTGGCCAGGATTATAGCGGACAGCGGGTTAGGCACGCGTGCTGCCTGTCGACTGGTGTGAAATTTGTTGGTTTTGGCGCAGAATGTTGCAAATAAAAACATGACGCAGTCCCGTCCACGCCCAGCCACCCTCGCCAGCTGCCTCAGAGTGCCTTTGATGTTGCTGAAGCTGAAGCTGGAGCCAAAACTGGAACTGGGTCCGAAACTGAAGCTGATGACTTCATTAGCGCGCACTATCAGTGCAAATGGGCAGCATCATCGGGCAAGGACATGAAGCATGTCCGTTCACTGGTGTTGACCGCAAAAGTCGTTGGCCAAAAGCCACCACATTGGACACTGGTCAGTGCATTAGATGCTGCTTTGGGAAGTTCATTAGCTAGGGGTCATTAGAGTAAGAGGCTTCACATTTAAATGAACTCTTCATATGTATCGCCCGGCAATCGTAATTCACTTAGCATCTAACAGGAATAAAGGATTGCCACTCCTGCGAGTTGATGCAACGCAAACTGATTGACTTGCTTCATTGGCTACGAATACTCATACGACCACAGCTGCAGGTCATCTGATCCCCCATCCGATCTATGGTCCCCTTTGCCACAAGCACGTGCGTCTAATACGTCAAACATGCTTACGCCAATAAGTCGTCATCCTGCTGCACATCCTGCTTGTTGTGTCCATGGCTATTCTGTCGAAATCTTATTGCCAGGCCTTGACTGCAACGAGACAGCCAACAGACGGGCCAACATAGGGCAGAGGGGCGGAGACAGACACAGAGAGGCTGTTAAAACCTGCAACATTGAAAGCAATTCCATTGATGTAGATGCGGCCTGAGGCAATGAGGCAAACGGCAGGCAGGCAGGCAGGCAGGGAGACCATGCACCACTTTTCGATAACTCCTTTATGCAACTTTCTTTTTATCTATTTTGCAGGTACACCGAGTCCTTCCTCTTCTTTTCCAGCTCGTTTGGGGTTTTTGAGATTTTTTTTTGCGCTTTTCGGCTAAGTCTCGCTGAGAAATTGAACGCATTACGTACAAAGCGTTGAGGCTCTTTCAATGATTTTATTTTTTGCGCATTTACCGTTTCAGGGTAATGAAGGATATTGAAAGAGCTTTTGCCATTCAGTTTGCAGGCCTTGCTTTGGCTCTGAGTCTGACTCTGACTCTGGCAGTGGATGAGAATTTGTGATAGCAAATTAAGAGAAGAAAAGAGGGAAAAACAAAGTTGGAAAAAGGTAACCTCAGGTCCGCCAAAACGTGTGTCTGAGTATCATTCGCATTGCTATCGCAGATCTCTTACCGAACTTTGGACATTCGAGTATGTGAAAGTTATGCCAGTATAAGCAGCAGTCGATGGGTTTGACAATCAACAAAGCCAAGTTAACTCCAACTGACTATAAACCACAAGATTAAACTTTAAATTGTGGCTAACTCCGAATTGATACTTAAACTCGACTGCAAGAATAAAATATTTGCCACAACTATGTAAGGATTTGCCATATCTCAATTCACTCTAGAGTGGCTTCACTGTGCCACAGACGACTGCCATGTGTGGCTTTTAGCTCATATTGCGGTTGTTGATGTAATTCAATCTGCAAATGCTTCAATTCTGTTGCCTTTTGCTTCGCGAAGTCTAAAGATATAATGCTAGTATAGATGTGTATGTAGCATGCATAATGTATCATGCAATAGCTACAGAAATTGATGAAGTACTGCAGCATAGTACTCTGATGGGCTTCAATATAATTACTATGTTATATACAAAATACTACAGTCTTTAATATATATATATTGTTCAGATCCGACGGAAATTTAACTGCTATACATAGACATGTCTTCACATATATACAAAACTATTTAAAATCTGACAAAATCACTTATATTTATATGAGAATTATTATTATTACATTTCAGTACATGATTATATGTCAAAATATGTACTAATACAATTGACTAATTGTTAATAATTCGCAGTTTGGCGTGTATCTGCAATTGTTGCAAATATTAGAGCAATGCGTTAATGCACATAGGTTTATAATTAATTTACAATGCACAAATTTAAGGCAAGTGTAACAATAAGTCACGCGGTTAAATTACTAGAGAGAGATGTCAGACAGCTGCGGGCGGGTAGGTGTGTTAATTAATTCAATGGATGCCAAACATTATTAATTATTCATAATCAAATATGCAATTGCGGCATTTGTCGCTGCTTGATGACAAGCGCAAAACAGCAGGGAAATGCATTGTTTGTGAAAATTGCAACACCTTGTCATGTTCACTTGGGATAAGTACAGAACGATTACAACATTTGGCCATATTTAAACCATTATTTACGTAATATTTAAGAAGAATCAAATTAAAGTTGACTTTAAATTTATGTTATTCACTGGAACACTGAATCACAAACGATCTGACGAATATCCAAGTCGAGCATTCGCAATTGGTAGTTGACCAAACACAGCTAACCAGCTGGCGAAAATTCCGAAAATGTCTGGAAATGCATCCCAGCATTCCCAGGATTCTATTGCAATTTATGCAAATTGCTTTCAATTTGCCTCTTCTAGGGCACAATGTGATTCTCTGGAGCCATGCAGTGGCTGCCGTCAAATTACGCATACGACCGGTGAACCGGTGAACCGGGGAATCGATGGACATTTTGCTGCTGTTTTAACTGCTCTGTATGAATTTCGTTATCTCCAAATTTATTTTGATTATGCGTAGATGCCTCACTTCTTGGTTCGACGTGACGCTTATTATGGCATCATTGTGAAAGTAAATTGATCTGGATATGTGTTGATGTCTATTAATTGAAATTCGGGTAAACGTAATGTTGAAATTAGAAATGGGAAGTGGTAATATTTGCAAAACATAATTCGAATCACATTGTCGGTTGCACGTTGAGTTCAATTTCCAAATATGCTTGTCATAAATTGTATGCTTGCTGTGCAAAGGAAATTTGATTCTTCGTTGCATTTGGACTTTCCTCTTTTGAAAATGTCACCAAACAAAAATATTTGTCCCCACATTTTACGCAAAATATGAACTGTATTTGAATGCGCCTACAAAAGCCAACTGGAATGCTGGTCAGTCGGGCAGTCAAAAAACTGACAAAGAGAGACTTTGTTCAAAATTTCGTATAAGAGTAGATATGTGTGTCTGTGTGTGTGTGTGGGTGTGTCTGTCAGTGTATATGCAATTTCACTTTGGTTACAAGTCAAATTTCCGGCACACCTACTGACAAAGCTATGCTGCATTTGAAAACTTCTGTTCAGACGGCGACATACGTGTTCGTCTATGTGTATTATGTGTGGATATACAAATACATACATGCATCAGCACCTGAGCAATGTAGCTGCTTTAATAAAGCCTTCAACGGCAGTTCAGCTACAAAGATAACCATATGTAAGCCCCATCGCCAGCTCAGTCCACTGCACTGCCCCACCATGTGATTACAACAATAGCCGCTGAGCTACCTCACACTGCCTGCAGAATGTATGCAGCCCTCACTATCAAGTCACAGTGAAAATCTAAGTAAACTAAAATATGCTAGACTGGCAGATACTCTACTAACTTACAATTATTATTTAAATATTCATTAATAATTTGATAGTTGTTAAATAAAGAAAATCTAAAGAGATCGAAGCATTTGAAGCCATAGGAAAAGTCACACTTGTCGTTCAACCAGTTGATAAAGTCACCGTGAAAGTCACACCTACTATACTCCTGCTGAGAATATGATGTCCTTTGACGAGCACTGCCTTTATTATCCCAATGGTTGGCTGACAGCTTCAGCGACAAGCGTAGAAAAGAGGGCATCCACAGAGCACTAAACACTGAGGACTAAGGACTGAGCACTGGGCCCGTGATGATGCCAGCTAGTGCCTCGGTTGGCCAAACAAGTGCAGTCGCAACCATACACACAGTGGGACTCAGACATGGGGCACAAGCCTTTGTCAGATCCCACAGAGATTTCCCAGTGGCAGCCCTTGGCATATTAACGAACTCGCACATCGCATGGCAGCACAGATACAGATACAGCTACAGATACAGATACATAGAGATAGATAGAGCTAAATGGAAGCGTCGTTGGTTGCCCTCAATGATTAATAAAACCTGGAACAGGAATCTGAATATAGTCATCAAAAGTATATATGAGTGTGAGTGTGAGTGTGAATACGAGTGTGAATGTGAATATGAGTGTGCTGTTGCAGTTGCATTTATATTTTGTATCTCCAGTGGAGCTCGTCTGCCACTGTGCGAATGCCATTCAATTTTCCAACTCGCCCATAATTTATTGTTGTACTCGTAGCCCGTCGTGCTGTGCAGCATATGTGTAGCTTGTTAGCAGGACGGAAGGACGACAGGACCACAGGACGTGAGGACTTTCCTATTTTTTGTAGTATGATGTTCTATTGAAATATTTGCAAATTACTGAAGTACCCATGCCCCACGCTAAGCTGCCATGCTGTAGCGACTCTTGATGATCCTGCAGCACAAAGGACAATTTCAGCAACAGAATCAGGTATTCCAAATGTCCTGTAAATGGCGCTGTGCCAGCCAGCCAGGCGGCTGTATTGTTTAGCTTGTGGAGCTCTGTGCTCTACAAACTGTCCGTGGACATAATTTATTATACTCGGTAGTTATTTTAAGGCGCAGCAGGATGAACACACCACACTCGGCTACATACATGCATACAAACACACACACACACACACACACACACACACACATACATTAGAGAACATGACAACCATTTTTCCGTACTTTCAGTGTATTCTGTGCCATTCATTAAATAAAATAACTTTGGCCTGTCGTAATTGTCAAAGACAGTTTGATGCTTTTGTGAAATATTGCCAGTAAATTGTTTTGCTGTTGCCCCTGGATCTATTTTATCACCCCCTTTAGCAATCATGCAGATTTTGTATTACAAATTATTGGATGTTGTATCTTTATTGACAGTGTTGCAATTTGCTAAAGTCGAGTATTTCATGCATATCAAATGGCCGGACCCATGATGTATGACCCTAGTAAGTTTTGGCATGATTAATGATGCACGACCTAATTGTAGTTGGAGCTTGGAAACTTCTTCTAAAACTTCTATGCGAACCAAATGCCCTGAATTACTTACGTGGCAAGGTCAAAAATCGTAGCAAACTCAATTAATATAAGCGTCGGGTAAACAATCAACACACAGATGCACCCCATACCCGCCAGTCGCCAGTCGCCGCGCCCAATGCCACAGCCTGCGTCATATAAATATCGCCGCTTTAAAACAGATCCAGGCCCACTAAATGTCCTTGGTCAACCGCTTTGTTTGCATACGGCGACAATGATGACGAGGGCGACTGCCAGGTCCGTCATTTCACTAATTAAGCAAATATTTGCTAGGCGCTCTGAGGCACTTGCCATTTCCTCTGCTCGCTCGCAAGTTATCTGAAAATTTGCACTCATAGAGCTGGGACAAAAGCTCCCCCTGCCAAGGCCTACTAAGTCCTCTACTTTCACAGCACAACGCAGTGTCGCCATAATAAAGACTAAGAATAATTCCATGTCAACACACTCATAAATAATGAACTCGCCTGAATGTTGGGCGGCAATGCCTTTGTCATTGCCATCGCTACGCATACATTTAAGGACTTAGACTCCGAGACCGACTCAGGTACAGACAAATGCAAAGCCAGCAAAATATTTATCATTTACAATTTGTGCCGAAGTTCTTAAGCCCGCACCAGGGTTTCTCTACCAAATTTCCATTTTGACCAGTAATTTATTTTGTATGAATATTACATTAATTTACCATTAACTTCACATAAAAAATAGAGATCAATGTCTATAAAAAAATAACATGTTTTGTTTGAATTTAAAGTCTATTTTACTCAAGTTTCCTGATCAAATTATATTCTATTGCTTGCGTAGATATAGTAAATAATATTCTCAGTAATTACACTTAAAGAATTTATGTTAAATTAATTCATTTTGTGTAAGCATTCTTAAAATGTATTTCACTGAAATTTTAAGTGGAAAATGTAGTTGCTTGTATTGACGAATTAATATACACTCAACTTTTTATTTCCACTTTACCACAATTACATTGATGGACAGTAAACTAAAGCAGCCATGTCGTAGGGTATTTGAAATTTGTGAAGCATTTTTATGGTCGCCAAATTTATCAGTGCCACAAAATGAGTTCCCGCGGTGGTGTTCGTCTGGCCCTCTACCTGGCGACTATTTGTCATATTTTAAATAGAACAACAACAGCAACAACTACAGAAAGTTTTTGCCTGCAGAACAACAAAAGACAAGGCAATAATGCGTCACAGCATAAATTTTATTTATTTTATAAGCGCTCCAAGCCCTTGCAGTTGTCCAGGCAAAGAGGTATTTAGATTCCCAGCTCGTAGAAGACTCAACCAGGCGACAAATAGTCAGTTTGATGGCAGGCAACATTGTTGTCTAATACCTAGGATGCCTGCCCAGACCAGGGCAGGTCTGTCCTGTCCTGTTCTGTCAAATAGGTTTTTAGTAGACCTCCGTGACATCGCAGCGTCAGCTCCGATGCTTGGTTATGAATGGAAACTGGCCAACTCATGGATGCGACTTGCGACTTGTGGCTGGGACTGTGTGTGATATCACTGCCATTTCATGTCTGGCTTTTCAGCGTCATTTTTCCTTTAAAGAACTTAGAGTTAACAGTAGTAGCAGTAGCGGAGGCAGGAGTAGATAAGGGGCAGGAACCGTAGTAGGAGCAGCACTAAACGTGATTTTTGCGTGGCAAAAACGCTTGTAAAAGTAGAAAGATTTGCATAAGTAATTTGACAAAATGTAGTTGACAGTAAGGTAAGTTGAAGTACCAGCAAGTCGCACATATATACACACACACGCACATGAAAATAATAGCGACAAAATGATATAGGGACAAAAGCTGGCAAACATAAAGTAAATGTACGTATGAAGATAGAAAAATGTCATATGATGAAGCAATTTCTCTTACTTATTCTCCAAGACACACACACACAAACACACACGGACTGTAGCAAGTGCTAAATTACGTTTTCACCATATCTCAGATTTAAGTTGATTTTTAAAACATAACCATGAAATATGATTCTAAAAACTCAGTTCAAACTAACAAATGGCTAACAAAATTAAAACATAAAACTTTCACATGCTGTGATCCAAATATAGAAAATGTTTCTATATGCGTTGATAATAAAAACAACAATCTGTTTGTTAAAATATTAATTTTTGAAAACGCTCTTAACAGCAAATAATACTAAAAAAGTTGTGTGAAACTGTATCAATAACTATATAATAGTATAAAATACATTTATGTATCAAATGTAATTAAAATATAAAGTTTTAGATTAAGATAGCAAAGCAGTCAACCAAACAAACGACAGAGGCGAACTGCCAACTATAGTTTAATTACCCCATAAAAATTAATTAGGCAAAAAACTTAAGTGTAAACTGAAGGTGTGAACCAACGATACGACATACTCTAAACTTACTTATCGGGATGGTTACAGTAAAGCTGATGATGATACTGCATCAATATAGAGAAACTATATTTAATTATAAAACTATATTATAATCAATTTGATATACTATGTATATGTTATACTCGAATATGTCGGATTTAATACGATACCGAAACATATTCTCATCAAAGTATGTATTTTCTCATTATTTCATGGTCAGCTTAAAATGGGCTAATAGGGTATAATGGATTTGTACAGACGTATGTAACAGTTCTAAGGAGGCATCTCCGACCCTATAAAGTATATATATTCTCATCAACTATATGAGCTAGAGACTACATATTTGGAATTTGGAGACTTTAAAGTTTATTTCCAATTTTCGATATCTCATCCATTATTTCGCAATTGTTGGACAGAGCGAGAGAGCATATGAAACTCTGATTTGCGCTTTGGCGCTATACATTCTGAAAAGCTAAATGCTACTAGCCATTCTGATGGTTACAATATAATAATAAAGATGTCCGATTGCCTATACACATGTTTAACAATTTTACTTTTCTATAATAGTATTAAAATAATAAACAGTTTTCGCATCAACAGTCACATTGCAGTATTGCCAGACTATCGCACGCAAGCTACTCTCCATGCAAGCAACATTGATATCGATATTTATATCGATTAATATTGAAACCTATTATCGATATTTATAGGCACATGTCTGATGTTTAAATCGATATAACATTTTGTGTGTGCTATTTTGCCTGCTGTTGATATTGATACTTTTGGCCGATACCCGACCGGCACTTGAATAATAGTATTATTATTATAATACAAATAGTGATTTATCTAGATCTAGAGCAAAATTAAACCTATTGATACTAAGGTGAGTAAACTCGCAGCTTATTGTGATATGTTTTATTATGACGACTAGAATGGATGCACTAAGTTACACAAACCACAGCTCCTTACAATACCAGCAATCAAATTATCTTCCTCAAAATAATGCCAAGGAGTACAACTCATAAAGCGCACATCAATTTGGCAAAACGGGGCCATGATATCAGCGTATAAATTTTATGCACTTCGACACCACAAAACGGTAATGATAATGCCGTGTCGCGTCATAAAAAACAAATCCGACATAACAACAGCAACACTGTCTTCTTTTCTGGTTCCTTCTTTCTGTTGCTTCTGCGCTTGTGGTTCATAAGAAGGTGGTAAGAAGGTGCGCAGCAAATGTAGCTAAACAAAAATGCGACAAGGCTGAAAAGCTCATTTGAGAATGTAGCTATGCATTTACCAATTGGCAGCCAAATGGTTTCAACTAAGCTTTTTTATACCCTCTACCCAAAGAAATAAGTAAAAAGGCGAGCAGCACGCAACAGCTTATATAGTACATATATGTATTTATATATCTTTAGACTATTTGGTTTAGAAGACCTTTAATTTATAATATCTTAGAATGTGTTTGCTCCCTACAGGGTATCTGGCAGAGCTGCAACCTTGACTAGAGCTTTCTCAGTAGTTTTGCACAGCTGTTTTGCCGGTTCCGTTGTCGCTTTGCCGGCAATAGTTTCATAATAATGCCGCTTATGGCGTTGGGTGAGGCAACAAAAACTATGTACGTATGTATGTATACGAACAACATCGACAACAACATCAACATCGCTACTGCGTAGTTGTCGCTGCAACGACTGACTTGGTGGCTCTGCAGTACTCTATTGCCTCATTCGTTCTCAACACTCAGAACACACGACACGTAAAAAGTTAAATTGTCAGCGACAAAAGTTAAAACGTTTTGGATCAATAAAATAAAATACAACCAGCTGCCAAACGCACAACAACAAAAAAGGAACAGCAGCACAAAAAGGTAAATTGTGAGTCAAGAAATAATCGACATGTCTGTTAATTATTGTGAAAGTTTTGTGACACACACGCGGATACATATTGTCAGCGTTTCAGCAGCTCCTGCTCCCCCTTCTCTGCCCCAACTTCAGCTCCAGCTGCTGCGTTAGCGCTTCTATTTATTCCAGATGACAGCTTGTGGTGTTGGTGACAGGCGCCTCCACTTTTCTACTGTTTGACTTGTTAGTGAGTCAGCTGCAGCTGCCACAGTGACTGTGACTGTGACAGTAGCTGTAACTGTGCATATATATGTACATATGTATGTGTATCTATGTCCTGTGCACACATAAAGTTATTCTCGCGAATGGGGAATGTGCTTCATGTCATAAAGACACGCACAAATCATGCTTAAACTCGGCCAGACTTTTGCTTGTCCTGCTGCTATTTCGTCCTATTTCTTGTGTCCTGCGCTGCCGCTCGTTGCTTTTTGCTTAACTCGCAATTTATGGTTAATCGATGTTGTCTTTGAACGTGACCTATTTGCTTTATTTCGTCGCACACTGTCCTTTGTCGTCGTCCACATCACTGTCCTTGTTATAGCCGCTCCTCGGCTCGCACTCAGCATCCTGCTGACGTGTTAAATTGTCTTTTTGTTTACCCCCAATAAAGCAATAATTTATTTTTCATGCTCTGCCGTTCGTTATGTGTTCTCTCTTCCCCTTTCTTTTTTTTATCCTTCGTTAGCTCGCATTTGTTTTTGCATACACATACATACGTAGTTTATTCATCTTCTATACTAAGTAGTAGAGAGTTATAGTATATCGTCGGACTTGTAGAAATCGATATCTGGCCGACCTTGACATTCGGGCAGAGCTTTATGGCATGTGACTAGTGCAGTATGTTG
This sequence comes from Drosophila histrio, assembly GCA_958299025.2. NCBI lineage: Eukaryota > Metazoa > Arthropoda > Insecta > Diptera > Drosophilidae > Drosophila > Drosophila histrio. Next base: position 13,512,403 of record OY282581.2, read on the forward strand.
CATGCATCAGCTGCAAATGTTGCAAGTGTTGTACACATTTGTTGCAGACACCCACAGTTTCACAGTCATTGTGCGATGTTTTTTCTAGAACCAACCACGACGTATGACGCGTCACTGGGCACTTAATTAAGTGTCACCTGGGTATTTTAATTAGGACTCATTGTGCACTACTCATCGAAGTACTCGTGACATCAGGTTATTATCTAATTGGGTCAACTCCGTAACGATTTTATTTCACATTTTATAGGTTAATTAAGTAGTACTTTAAATTATACCACAGAACATGTCATTTATATTGTTATATCCTTAAGGTCCTTGGCATTATTGTGAGAAATTCTGTAATTATAGTATCCTTAATTTATATTTGCAATTGTAGTATTCATAGAATTGTGTGTCCTGATTTTCTATGGCTGTGACTCAATCAATAATCTAATAAGAAATCTCAGTCCTGTGAACAAATTAAAGCATGTATATGTTTTCTCATTCTCTCATTCTCACTCTTAACCGGATTCCTTTATATACTATCAAAGTTGCGTGTTTAAGAAGAACGTGGAATGTGGTATCCTAATTGGCGACTTAAATATTTATGCTATTACATAATTCGATCCCAGGAAGAGTTCTTAGTACTACTTGTTTCAGAGATACCCAAACGGAACTGTCTATGTATATGCCTTGTGATATTTAACGTTACCTGGAAGTGAATACGTTACTTACGTCTCGCTGCAGCGTTTGAGTTGAAAACTTGTGTGTGAGTGTTTCGCAATTGCAATTGTGACTCACGCATGAAACATTGAGGCGAACGGGCATGTTTGTGCGGTCACTCGCTCGATAGCTGAACCACTAATGAACTAGTTTAAGTTCAAGTCATTCCAGTTCATTGAACAAAGTGCCTCCTCAATAATAGGTGTGTGTGTCGCAGCGAAGAGGTTTGCTTGAATTATGTGTGGGCTTATTACCTACATAGATATTACAGAAATAGATATTTTATAAACAAGTTATCACTTTAATAAATAATAAATTACTGTTTCTCAATTAAAAGCGATGAGGTATTTCCATATATTAGATATCAGATGAGACTTTTTCTAAAATCTTTCAGTCATATGTAGAAGTAATTACGATAGCGCGACAACTACCTTATAAGTATTAACAGAGTAAATCGACTCAACGCAATGAGCCGTGAAATAAAGCGTCTTTAAAGAACCAAATGTATGTGCATACGTATGTATTTGGATGTCTGTAATAAAAATGTAAACGAAGATAGAAAAACAACTGCTGTTATCTTATATTCCAAACTCTTGACTACGTGCACAATTAAGAACATTCTCCACGCATTCAGGGAAATCAATTCTCAAGCGCAATAGCTTCTGGCTATAGCTGTCTTAATAGACATAATTATTCGAGGTAACTAAGCAAAGTATTAAGCGAACTTTTACGCCCCGGGCAAATTGACGGCTTATAAACATATACAAGAGTTAAATTTAATTAATTTTGCTTGTTAGCAACAAACATTTTTACAACAAAATATTAGGTAAAACGTATGCATATGTTTTTAATTGTTAAATATTTATTTCATTATTGATCAACTGCATAAAGTTCCCAGCCGCGTTTAAAATAATTCTCCTAAAGCGATCCAAGTAGCTCATAGTGTTATTCGGTAGTCAAAGCTCTTTTTGATCGAAACTATTCTTGTTGGCGTTCTCAGAATTTTCCAAAACAAAAAATAGAGAACACTGCAAGTCTCTTGCGTTACGTTTAGAAAATTTATGCAATAAACAAACAAGGTAACTGAAGATGTGTTCTAATCTCTCTTTTCCTCTCTCTCTCTCTCTCTTTCTATATCTATCTATATTTCTCCTTGGTCAGATGCCCCGTGTGGACGAACACTCGAAGGAAGCCGAGCTGAAGAATTTCGCAAGGCGTGAGCTAGCCAATGGGCGCGCAAAGGATCCAATCGACAAATTGCGCTTACAATGCTTTGCCCGTGGCGCCGCCGGCATCTTGGACCTCGCAAGGTAAGTGCAGATAACAACACAGGCAGGATAGACAAAACCGAGTGCTAGGCCAGACTTATCTAGGCTTGATGTTAGCTGGAAGCCGAAACATTCGGTTTGAAAATGCAACCGTCAGTGGCATGTTTGCATAACATGGCTACAGTCATGTAAGACTCTTATCTGTCCGTCATTTCTTTTTTTTTTTTTTTGGGTCGTACTACATTTACATACGTGTACTCGTATGGCGGAATATTTATTAACAAATGTGCGGACTGAGGATAGACACTTGCAATGTGAACAGCACGAGATATTTGGCTAGCACACACACACACTCATTTTGGGTGCTCGGTGTATTAAAGTGATGAAACTGTTGAGGGTTAGACAAGTGAATTTCGTGGAAACTGAAGGATGTTTTTCATATCTTCAGCATGCTCGTAGTTGCCAATGTCGACTCCAGTTGATGATATTGATGATCATGGCGATGATGATGATGATGATGATGATGATGGTGACCATGGTGCTTATGTGTTCTGGTTGAGCTAGGCACAGGCAAATATGTCGAGTGCATGTTGAACTAACATTTTGAAAAGCTTCTCCAAGTGTATGCCAAGCGGCAAAAACTATGCTAGGTGCAGGGGCTCTGCCGCTGACGTTGTGGGAGGGATGTAGAGAGGGAGGGGGGGGGGCGATGGCAAAAATCGCTGACTGAATGCAAACAAACATAATTGGATTTCTCTGGTTTCTAGTACCGCTCAACCTATCCAGTCTCCGCAGCAACAACAATTACACACACTCCCTCCCTTAGTTTTATTTCAATTTCTGCTCATCTATCCGACTGGCAGACATTCTGTTAACAATTTTCCGTTTTGAATATATAGACATTTTCAACAAAATCGCAACTACCAACATATTCATGTATGAGTATGCGATGTGAATGTGTGTTCGTGCGTATTGACCATCTGTGTGTGGATTTTTATTTGTATTTATGCAATTTGTTTGTTTGCTAGCTGGAAAATTCAATGCATTGCCATCCGAATTGCGGGTTCGTCCGTCACCCCTCACCCCTCCTTTCACCCTTCCTCTTCTCTCTCTAACATATTCTTATTTGGTTTTTGCTTTTTAAATCCATTAATAGAAACATATTTTCGTTTAGATTTGAATATTCTTTCATGAATCGGGTATATTGACTTGCATGTATCTGTAAATCGAATTGATTTATATGGGACTTTACTGTCACGTTTCCATATTGGTATAATCTTATAATTAGTTGCATTTATTTTATTTTCCAACTCTGTGTGATTACTTAGATTTCAGAGAATATTAAAGTTGAGACACCAAACTTGGTATGTAGGTTCCTCAATATTCTAAACAAAATCAACAAATAGCACATAATAAGCATTGAGGAGCGAATGTGTTCTGAAAATTTCATTGTGATCGAATAATAAACTCAGAAGATATTTAAAAATCAATTTTACGTAATGTTGTCTAAAAGGAAGAAGAAGAGAACATTAGTGCTATAACTTACAAAGGTTGCAGCGGGTTTTAGTTCGCTTGTATGTGAGTTTAATCACTTAACTACAGGGCCTCTCACAGTCGGATTCAGTCGAGTGCAGCGTTTCCGATTAGCTTGTACCTATTGAAAGGATATATCATGGTTTAGCTTACTTTAATTATTATTTGGTTTTGAATTCTATAGCTTTTGTTGCCAATTTTCCGTTTCAGAGCATTCCACGTGATGGACCGTGACGGCAGCCAGACTCTTGATCTGGAAGAGTTTAAGAAGGGCATCCTTCATATCCGACTGGATATTAGCGACTCGGATATTGAGGCCATTTTCAAGCGGTATTCATATATGATGCAATTATAATAACTGAATTACACATTGATTAATATTCAATATCATTTTTTTAGCTTCGATTCCGATCACAACGGCAAAATTAACATGAACGAATTTCTCATCATGCTTCGTGTAAGTTTTATCTAATTTCTTAAATGATTGTAAGCTTATCTCCAAATTATTTCAATATTTCAAGCCTCCCATGAACGCTTCTCGTCTGGAAAGTATGGGCAATGCCTTCCGTAAATTGGACAAAAATGGCGATGGACATATTACTATTACCGATTTAAAGAATGTCTACTCGGTTGGTAATAATCCCAAGTATCGGAGTGGCGAACTGAGCGAGTCTGACATTTTAGTGAGTTTCGTGAAGAATTTTGAAGCTGGTTATCCCAACCCAGATGGAAAAGTCTCGAAAGATGACTTTCTTAACTATTACTCGGCAATCAGCGCCTCGATTGATAATGATACCTACTTCGACCTGGTCATGCGTCGTGCTTATAATCTCTAAATATCCTGTTGGAAAATCGCATTAATCATAACCAAAATGCTTGTTAGTGCCAACTTTATTAATTAATATATAGTCTTATTTGGCAAAGTATAGCACAACACTAACTAACATCAAGATATTTCTTGTTCGCTAACAAATGTATTAATAAATAACGGTCTCCCTTTAATTTTTTAATATTTGCTAATGCGTAATTTATTTGTTAAACGATATTCAATAATTACAATAAATATTAATCGTTTGTTCCATTTAGAGTTTTTCTTTCGGATGTTGGGGTATTGCAAGAAGATATAAATTGTGAGATTTTCCTATGAGACGATATGCTTGTGTACTACCTCATAAAGCGTATTTATTATAGATCAACATCAACAGTTGTGCCGATAATGCTGTGTACTTTAAAATATAGTTTGAATAAAGCTTAACACCATTATCTTTCTATCCATTGTATTAGATATGTTAAATGTGATTATTGTCATAGTCGTTGTTCTATTCCTGTTGTGTAGATAATTCCCCTGTTCCGCGTGTATTTTTCCCAAAATAATGCGCTATAATAATTTATTAAATTAAAGCCGCGAACTAATTAGCATAAAACTAATTAGATTACTTGTACATGTGCAGCCGCAAAGCGCAGTACACCATATAATAAAACAGGGAGAGAGATAAAGAGAGTAAAGAATAGTATGTGTAATAGAGATAGATACAGAGAGTGAAAGGGTGAGGATGAAAGACATTTAAACATTTGTGGCTTATGCGCAATCGCTTGTTGTTGTCGCCTTTAATAAAACTCATGTTTGCCAAAAAGTCAAACGACACACACACACACACACACACCTACACACCACACCACACACTGGCAAACAAATAAGCCTGATTAGCTGTTTTTTTTTTTGGTTTGTGGTGATTAGGCTGACAGTGTGAAATGATATCATCAACGCCTCTACCTCCGGCATCCCAGTCAATGTGATGGCATTCTTTAGACTGTACGTACAAGGTTAATACCCCGCTAATTAGTAGCTTATTAGAAGAGCGGCAATTGGGAAACTCTAATTACATTCATTTCGCATCAATGATAACAGTGCGATGTCGGCAACTGTAGATAAGCCATCGAATTGTGGTTTTCTAGACTTGGATAACAAACAGGAAAATAACAGCTCAAGCAATAGGTTAAGAATATTAAGAGGCATACACAAGTAATATCCCAACGTCTCACACTTCTGGGCAATGATTATGCTGCAAAGTTTTAGTATGCCGAATAGACAATGTTAAAAGTTTGCCCAAGTAATTAAATCACTTCGATCTTTGCTAATTACAAGCAAAGAACAGGCAGCAACTACATGTACACCACATGGCTAAGGGCCATGATTGTGTATGTGTGTGTGTGTGTGTGCTGCTCGTTAGATATGTTGCCTGATGCGGCAGCGTCCTCATCAGAACAACAGACAGCGGACAACAACAACAAGAACGTTGACAAGTTACCTGCCAAATTAATGCAAACATGAAACGTGCGGCAACGGGAATATTAATTAACTAACATACACAGATACGAATACGTTCGGGGCAAAAGAGAGTGCAACTACCTTCCTTTCCCTTCCTCTTCCTCTTCCCCATCCCCATCCCCTTCCCCATTCTCTTTTTGCCCATTCCGGGTCAGCAGCGTTAGCAGTTAGCACTTGCCATTGTCAGAGAATATGTGCAACGACAATGCCGGCAACATATTCCGCGTTTTAGATCTTCCCACAATACGCCGCAAGAGTCTTTAGCTGTTCGGCGTGCAACAGTGCGTATGCGCAATTTTCTGCTGGCAGGCATATGATTAATGAACGTTTCATTAGCGCAACTCAAATTATAGTTTGACCTGGACGCAGTACTTTAACACGACGTTGTTCTACTCGTATTTGCATTTCAGCAGGTTGCCGAACGTGATCACAATATTATCTCTTCATCAGTCCTTGCAGGACATGCAAACATTTTGTCGGCACAAAAAGAGCCGAAAGCGAGATTTCCATGTATCTGCCAACCTCCTCACCTATTCGGGACAGCCGAACATGACCCAGGTGGCTGCTTTTTGTAAGGCGCGTGTAGTTGTCGCAACGAGCACATGTGTGTGTGAGTTTGGGTAGGGTTCTCAGGGGCCAAGAATCGGGCTCACGTACTTGTCAGCTCAATGGGGAGACAGAGACAGGGACAGAGAGTGAGAGGGTAACAGCGAAACCTAACGAGTTACAATGATTTTCGTACTAATTAAAATGGTTTTTGCATAGAGTTTACCGCATTAGTATTTCGTTTAGCAGTTGTGCAAACACCTTGGCAGTGTCTGGGCGTATGGAGGTCCCAGTGGAATGTTTGCTCTCGGCTGCCAGCTGTCTATATGTGTGTGTGTGTGTGTGTCTGTGTGCCGCATAAATTACGCATACGCAGCGTAACCAGCACCACCGCACCACAGAACCAAAAAGCGTTAGTGAAAAAGTATATTTTTCAACTGACGCAGCTGTGCCTAATGAACTCCCTCTGTGGGCTGCCACTCTCCCACGACACTCTGAGGAGAGAGGAGTCACCGCAACCATATCCATATCCAAACCAGTTGATTCTATCTTTCTGTGGGCATATACTGTGAGTACAGTTGTCAGTTTCTTGACTTAATTAGATGTTTGATATTTTGGCAGCTGAATAGAGTGAAACTGAGCTCGTTAGTGGTTTTCCTTCGAAAAATGCAGCAAAACGTATTTTAGTTAATCATGTTAGAGTCCAGGCAATGCATTTTAAACCATTTACTATTATAGCAATTACAGCAAATGATATAATGAAACATTTAATAATAATTTAATAATTGCCAGAAATGTGCAAAAATGCTTAAGATATTTGTTTAAAAATAAATAATAAATATTAAATAATCATTAAATTGTGTAACTAAAACTAAATCAATTTTCAAAAATGTTGAGAACCTATTCAATTTTTAATATTCACTTTATTAGTCTTCTTATCGAAAATGCTGAACAATTATCAAATCGAAATTCGCAAAGAACAAATAAAATGTGATTTAGATTCCTGAATGTAACTTTGGCTCACACACACACACACAAACGCTCACACGTGCTGTAAACTTTCACACACATACGATGCGAAAGTTGTTTAAACCTATAAAAAGCAAATACAAAATGGACCTAGGTATTTTGATACTTTTCTAACAATACATTTTGTTATTGGTTAGATTTAACACGTCATGGCGGCTCACACAGATACACATTCGCACGCTGAGACATCTACTTAGGAGCGGGAATGAAGGCAACTCAAATGCTGGACACGTGTAAAAGTTCAGTTTTAAACACTTGTACATGAATTGTTGCTTCAATTTGAAAGCGTTTACGTTTTTGTTTTATGAATCAGTGCAAAATTCCATGTCCATGTGTAGCTCGACACAAATCCCCAAAGCGCTGGAAAACTTCTAGTTTCACATCGGCCACGTTTACTGTCAATAAAACTTTACTTGAGCTGGGAAAATGAAAACGCCATAGATTATAGCACATAGCTTTTAAACGTGAAGAGAAATAAAAAAGACAAGATAGAGTGTGGTGAAAAAGCGAACGTATAAAACATGCAAATGCAATGAAATTACAAGTTACGTATACGCCGCATGTTGCAGCAGCAACTGGAGCAATGATGGCGGCAGAACGGGAGCCATCGCCAAGTGGCCGCACACAAAAGGATTATGCAAAATTATGCAAAAATTGTGGAAGAAAAAATCCACGCACATTAAATTCAAGTGCTTTCTATAAAGTCAAATCGTGACTTTTGTGCTAATGATAAACATAAGCCAAGGCACAGAATATTGTCAACCCGCACTGAGGTCGAACCCTTGTATGAAAAGTAAACTACCTAAGTGTTTTCGTTATTTGACAAATTGACTTGCAAATCATTTTGGCATTTCAATGATTCGTTCAGTAGTTTCGTATGAAATTTATTGCAATTACGTATACTTCATATCTCCAGCTCTTAAATGGTTACACTCCTAGCCTATTGCTGACTTGTCAACAATTGAGATGGTATGTATCTGTGTCTTAGTATGTGATACGTGTGTGTGTGTGAGTGCGAACGGATGCCACACTAAAAGCGCACTCAGCTCAAAGACAACTAACGGAAATAGTCAAAAAAGTGCAACAAAGCCGTGCAGTACGTGCCACGAGCCAACAAAATGGCGGCACAGACGAATCATAAGCAGCAATGGCCGACAATGACCCAAGAGCGCGACGGGGGCATGACAAAACCGCAGCCAGACGGCGGTCTCTCGGTCTGTCGGTCTGTCGGTCTGGGACCAGGGACAGAGCACTGAGGTTGAGCATCATTTATACTGAATGGATTTGGATTTGGATTTTGGATTTGCGCACAAGATAATGTGCAGCACAGAGCACAGAGTCTTGCCCGGGGGTTTGGATCCGACTCGGAATCGTTGCATGTGAGTGAGCTGCTTTGGCAGGGCTAGGAATGGTCCGGGGGCGGGAGGAGCCGGCGTAAGAGCTAAGCAGCTCCAATGCAACGGAAATAGTTTTGTGTGAGATTTATTACCACTCTGGAGAGTCATAAAACGGAAATTGTACACAAAATCCTTTCGGATGCTCGTTTAAGTTGCAGCATACCCCCGCCAACCACCATCCATGAAACTCCTGCCCTCTTTCTCGCACTCTGTATCTCTCTTTCATACCCACTTCGAATGTTTAGATTTTTATGGCTTGTGTCATTGCTGTTTACTCTGCGCTGCTGTTTGCTTGCCCTTGTCCCAATGTTTATGTAAGTCATCGCTTCGTTTACGACGCCCAGCGCCAGATCTCCAGCTCCCAAATACCCCAGTTCCTCCAATGCCAACGCCAACGTGGCATATCCTATTTTCAAATTATATTTTTGGCCATTTTCTGGAAACTGTCTCTTGTTCGCCTGCTAACTAAAAACTCATCGCTTTGCAATTTCAGTTTATTTATATTATTTTCCACATTGCAATGTGCCTGTTCCATTGCCGTCGTCTGGTCGTCTGCCGCAAATGCATTCCATTGTCCTGACACGCCCCCATATTCCAATTTCCCCCCCCCCCCATCCCTGCCCAGTCGTGGCTAACCGACTGCCGCTTACAGTGCACATTCCATACAATTTCATTGAGCCATGGCAATTATTTTATGCAATATGAAATACAAAATGCAACTTTTAATAGACGTTGCCATTGCCATTTGCCGAGCACATAAAGTTGACTCTACTAATTAAGCAAGTGAATGAAATTGCTTTGTAACCCAACTCGATTATATACCAAATCCAAGGATATTATTCATTGCGACTAAATTTACATTTGTCCATCACTCATTCATTCATTCATTCAGTCAGTCAACCTTGGGTGCTATTCGAAGCATATTTTGTGTCGACAGTTTATTAAATTTTAGCAAGCAAAGCAAAAGTTGAAACCGAAAAGCGAAAATGGTATTTTCATTCATTTCAATTCCAAATCAGTAAGAAGACGACTCCAGCCCAAGCGTCTAGTAATTTGGCTGTAAACCAAAATCCTACTGGCTGATTGTCTGAGAACATTGAAGTCATTGCCTTTCCGATGACAACCCCAAGATATCGGTTTGGTCCGTAGTGGTAGTAGCCAAATAAAACGATTTTCCATACCCATTATCATATTTCTAACGGTGTACCAAAATGAAACTCACTTTAACCATGACTACTTATAGTGTATCGCGATGTTTTGTCATCTTACGTAAATAGCGAGAATTCAATAGGACTTCATCTTCATTCTACACTAACTCCGCTTTCTCCACTAGCTCCTTTTAATGGCAACTTCCCACAGCCTGGTCATTTTCCTCTCCGTAGCTGACAAATTTTTGGCAAGAGATTTTCTGCTTATTTGCCACAAAATAAGACGGGGTAAGAACAGAGATGAACGAATCACTAAATCACTCAAAAATCACTGTGAAATGCAATTCGACTATGGAATTCATTGTATCAATGCACAGATTTCTGCTGTTTTTTGTGATGTTATTAGAATTTCAGATTATTTTTAATCTGCACTTAGTTTGCAGCTAAACTTGTTTCATTTATTAGTCAAAAGCCAACTCTGTTTGGATTGGGACTGCAGACAGCCCAACAGGATAATCATTTTTTATAAAGTCGTTATTGTTGTGGCTGCCACCACTTGCAACTATTGTTCTCAAGTGCTTGTCGTTGACTGTGGCAAAGCAAAATTATATTGCTGATGGACAAGACAGCCGCCAGCGCAAGGAAAAGCAGCGGCAAGCAGCAAGAAACCCATTTTCATTTCAGTCTTTTGCTTTTTGAAGTAAACACTGAAATGTGCCAAGGCGCATTTTCCTTTTTTACTGCGGTGACAACGTCAAAGCAAATGATGGAGCATACCCAATTTCTATTTTCCATACCATATCCTTGTCTATCTCCATTCGCTTAAGTCGTCTCGGCTATGAATTTCTGGGGACTTTGGCCTTTAAGTGCAATGGCAATTAACTGCCGGCAAGCTAAGCCTAGTGAAACTGACTTTAAAGCTTAGGCATTTCAATTAATTGATCGCCTAACCATATCATCATATCACATTTCAGCCAATTGCACAAGCGTTTAAATTTTTCAGAAAGCGATCCAAACTAAATATTCATTTTGACTCATTTGCGACTGTCAAATTCTAATAGGGTCAATTGCAATAATATCATTAGGAAAATTAAACACGAGCAAGTTGTAGTCACAGCACACTGCCATACCGTGTCGAGGCAGGACGCCCAACCAAGTCAAGCGTATTATGCCTAATTGGGCGCTGCCAGCATCAGGCACCAGGCACCAGGGTGGAGCCAGGGACCCACTCAAAGCCCTATCCGGCACCCAGATGTAGTCGAAGCTGTCGCCATCGTCAGCGTCTTTGCCGTGCCGCTTTGCACGTTTTGTCTACGCGAGTAATTAACTTTAATTGCGGCCATTAAAATAAATTGGCAGATACCTTTAAATATTGTTATTGTTGCATACTTAGAGGCGCAGTGGACGTGGCGCCAACAGAAGATTCGCACAGGGTTCATATCACGAAGGAACGGGCAGATGGGAGGGACGTGTCCTCCTATAAAGTATATATATTCTTGATCAGTATCAATAGCCGAGTCGATTGACACCTGTCCGTCTGTCTGTACGTCTTTCCGTCTGTCCGTCCGTCTGTCCATTTGTATGAACGCGTGGATCTCAGCAACTATAAGAGCTAGAGACTTCAAATTTGGAATGTAGGTTCCTGAATACCATATGCAGATCAAGTTTATTTACATTTTTCAATATCATGCCCCGATTGTTTTAAAATTAGAAAAATCACAATAACATAAGCAATTTTAGAGCTAGAGACTTGAGATTTGGCACACATGATAAGAAAATTGAGCTTAATGTGCCCAGAAAATTTCATTGGGATGCCACGCCCCCTTCGCCCACAATTGGAAAAGGCTGATAACAAGAGCAATTTTATAGCTAGTTTTCTCAAAACACCTTTGTTTAAAGACCTGCACAGGGTATCCTACTGTCGCGCCCGCTCAACTGATCGGCTTGTTTTATTGTCGAATGTCAAGCCTTTTGCAGTGTTCCTTTGAACGCGACATGGCGGTGCATTCCGTCGTTCGTGTTTCGTTTCCTTCAACAATGTCTTCATGTTCTGTTTCCCTTTTTTGCAATTTCACTGTCATGCCTACTACGGAAAGCAGAGCCGTAGGCAAATTGAAAGAACAAAACTTCTTTAATTTTGCTGAAACGAAGTCTCCGCGCAAAGACAGTAAAAACTAAAATGTTTGGCCGACGGCAAAAAACGTCAAAATAACTTTCAGCATAGTTTCTTTTTTTTTTCAATTAGAAATATTCTCGAAAAAAACATTTGGAACGAGACAGAGCAATACGGAATATAAGAGTGACATGACCGGTAAATCAGCTGGGAACAGAAATACAAAACTTGTTGACAGCTGCAGTGAGGCAATGAAGTGTTGCAAGTAGCTGAAGCAGCATCGTAGAAAAATCAATTGGGGTTATTATAATAATAAAATCTTTTTGCGGAACTAAGTTCCAGAACTTGTTTGTTTTGACAACAAGATGGAATGAATGAATGCGAGTCGGACTCTTGGATTGATAACAGCAATCTAGCACAGCACATAGATGCAAACTCAAATACAAATACAGATACAGATACGAGAGCCGTTACCATCTACCAGGCAACGCACGCACGCACGCACGCCCGCACAATAAGGGCTGCTGCACATCGGTAAACTTCCGCTTCCGCTTTTAGTTTTCGTGTCCGCTCTTGAAGCATTCGTAAGGCAAGTGACTGCCACAGGCGCTAACTTGATATTTACTTTGTTGCTCTGCCACGCTGTTTACCTATCCCCCATTCCCCCATCATCTCAATATCGCATCATTTATACTATATGTATGTATGTATGTACATTCAGCGAGCCCAAAGCCGAAGTCATGGCAATGGTTCTCCCTAAAGTTTATCTGCACACTTCCGCCTCCGTCTATCAAACTTGTGGCTCGTCGCCGCCGCTTGACCAGCAAACTACTCGCCGTCGCTCTGAAAATGTTTTCGTTGATGAAAAAACTTTGCCTGCCTTCAACACTTCTCAACTTTTGTGTAGTTTGTCTGGTTTGCCTCTCGTCCTCTCGTCCTCGCGTCCTCTCAGCCTTTTCCGTCTATTTATCAACATATTTGTTAAGAGTGTATCCAACCAACCCCCGACCAAGGCTCATTTTATCATTTGGTGTTAATTGTTTTCGTTTGCATCACAAAACATCTATCGAAAGGGCATTAATGGATTGTCGGGCCGGTCTCTGAATTGCTTACAACACTCAACACTCATACGCCGTGTGATTCTCCGCATTCCTTGCTGCTTCGCCTCGTTGTGGCGCCACCAATAAACTGAAGATGAACTTCCGTTGCTTGGCAACTGCCATACTCTATCTAACTCTGCTTTTGTGCGACGCGCAAATGCTCTTAATCACTTCTAGGGTAAGGGAGCAGGACGCACTTGGTCATGCACCCAAGTCCTGCCTTGGAGACAAAGAGCCATATGCATGTTTGTTTGTGTAGCGCTAGAAATTGAGAGAGACACTAATTGCTTTTCTTTGCAAGCAACTCTTTTTCTTTTCTAATTACTCTATGCATGAGTATGCGTGTCTGTGTCTGTGTCTGTATGTGTACGTGTACGTGTGAATGTCTATGTGTGCATGAGACAGACTCTTGGCGACTGGCGACACACATTTGGCTAAGTAGGAAAATGATAGTTTGAATGCTCTTCAGACAACGCTGTCGACAAAAGGACGATAAGGACGACCAAAAGGACTCATTTAAAGTACATAATTCGGTTTTGATTATGTTTTGGTCTTAGTTGCCGTTGTCATTGCCGTTGCCGTTGCCGTTGCCGTTGCCGTTGCCGTTGCCGTTGCTACCGCATTTCTGAAGTTAGCAACTTCATTATGGCTAAAACCCAAATGTGCTGATATTGCGGCTGAAGTGGTAGCCATCTCCTCTTCCCGCTCATTGGGGCTAAATGAGTAGATTTCAATGGTTAAAGCATTTCATGTGTGTACACAAGTGCTCAAATACCAGCTTTTGTGATTATTAGAGACTTAAGCCATATTTACTCATCATAGATACGGCTAAAAGAGTTGAATTCCTAGCATTCTTTAAGACACATTCTGTGAAAAGTTGACCATACATGCCTACTGTTATTTGGCTAAATTTAATATGCTGCCTTTAATTGTTAACCAGCTCTATTTAACTATCTTTAAGCCAAATGAGTTTTGACTTTCAGTGTTCGAAAAATTAATTTAAACTTTAAGAATTTGTAGTATTTCAAACGTTATGTTTTTATCTACTGTTTTCCACTTAGTCTGTGCCTTTTCTATTGCTACTCTAATTTTTCCTTTATATAGAACAATATTTTTGTTATATTCCTAGGGCAAGGTAACTCTTATCAGCAGAAAACTGAACTCTTAAGAGCTTGGCACATAATTTAAGCTGTTTATGCACAGGTTTTTGCTATAAATTATGTACTAAAAGCCAAGGCGGCTATTCGGCACATCGTTTTGGACACACTTAAATAGGAGCTGGGACCCAAACGGAAATGCGTAGAAGTCGCACAGGAAATCGGTTAAAAAAAAGCCAAAAGAAGAGAACAAAAAGGGTTAGGTACGCGAGTTGCCACAAATTTGGCAAATAACTAAAGCTAAAGTTACGCACCAACGCAATGAGGGAGAGAAGAAGAAGAAAATAAGGGCTGCTATGTGTCCCCAATGCTAACGCAATGACGCTAGGGGAATGCCACAGTCAGACCGTCAAATGCGGGAGAGGCTGAATTAAAAAGGGCAGGCGGTAATAATCAGCGGCAAGCGAGACTTTAAATATTTTATGCTGCTCAAATTGGCGGCCAAAAGAAACCCGAAAAATACAACAAAACTTGTGGGATGCATGGCAATAGCTACTGTGGATGTCATGGCTGCCAAGAGGGATACCTCCCACGACCAGGACCAGGACCAGGACCAGGACCAGCGACAGGACAACAGCAGTGACCAAGCTGGATGGTTGGATGGCTGGCTGGCAACTTGAGCCACTTTGATTTTTGCTCAAGCGTAATTACAAGTTAAATGAGGCCAACAGCGCGACGAACGTTGGCAACGTCAGGATACGGCGTCCGCCAAAAACAGTGTCATCATGCGGAAGGATACTGGGCTGCGGCTGCGACTGGCAATGAAACGGAAGGAAGGATGGACAACCAGACGAACAGACGGACGGACGGACGGACGCAAAGCGTGCGCATGGATGATATACAGTCGACGATTGCAGGCGTTCTGACCATGGCCAGGACGAGGTCTGGGTGCAAGGACAGGGCCGTGCAGACATTGCAACTGAAGCAAAGCACTAGTAATGAATGAGCTGCCCCAATGGCTCGTCTATGTCTTGCCTGCTCTACTCTGCTCTGGCCTGGCCTGGCCTGGCCTGGTCTGGCCCGACTGAGAATGAAAAATTGCAACGCGGACGTGGACGTCGACATGACGTGGACATAGACGTGAACGTCGTGGTCGTGGTCGTGGTCGCGGTCTCAGGCTTGTTTGGGTTTGGCAGCCAGGCCGCGTAGTGACATTGTTTGCTTTGCTGCAACATGGCGGATGGATGGAATGGATCGGATTGCATAAAAAGCGACAGAATTTCAAACAAAACAAGAAATAACGAAGCATGCAACAAAAATTGCGAAAACAAACCGCATTAATGAGTAGAGTGTCAAGGGAAAGGGAATTATGACGAAAGGGGAATGTATGAAGGAGTAGGGGCCATTGCCCAATGATGAAATGTAACGTAACGGCAACAATGATGACAAGAAAACTGATGATGAGGAGACGCGAGGATGAGAGGAGTCGACACAAGCAACTGCAACTTCAGTTGGAGCGATGAAAACATTGTCACCAGTCACCGCCGAGTTGAAGCTGAAGCCCAAGCTCAAACTGGACATGGAAAGCAGATAGCAGAGAGCGTATGCCCCGCTTTTCCACTTCACAGGAAAAGCATCTGCTGTTTGCTCAAGCTCAAGCTTCATCCTGCCTGACATCATCTGGCAAGAGGGGAACAGCATCGTCAGTGGGGAAAGTTCATTTTGCAGTAATTAACAAATTGTAAAACGCACGCGGGGCAAGTGCAGACTACAAAGTCCGCCAAGCTGTCAGCTGAACTCAACTCAGTTCAGTTGAGTTCAGTTCAGTTGCCTGATAGCCAGTACAGTTGTGTCCAAGTTTGTTTGAGCGCAAAGAATTATAGATGCTGATGCCTGTCCCCCATACCGAACCCATTCCTAGACTCAGTGCAAGTCCAAGACAGATTCCGGCCGCTTCTAGCTCGATGATAGTCACTTTGTAAAAGTTCTCTTGATTATTAATATTTTATTCCATTACACTTTGGCACAAAATCTGCCATGGAAGACTGGCATCGTCCTGCCACTATTGTCAGTGGCAGCACTTGTCGGGTAGATTGCAAAAGCGGAAACTGCCAAACAAAATGCAACTGATGATTATACAAGTAGTTCATAAAGTTTTACAAGAAGCCAACACAAATAATGATTATTCTAAGATTTTACAGAACAACCATGAAGCAAGAACTTAACTTAAGTGCGATAAAACTGAACATGACCTGGATTTAGGGAAATACAATTTTAATCAGTAATTGAGAGAAGCTGGACATGCTTATACCCATTCAAATATTGACGATTTGCATGTTTAATGAAACAGGAAACTTGGCAGTCTATTTTACAGGGATGTCAATAAATGAGGCAATTATCATAATATCATTAAATGGTGTAAATTGATTCGAATCTAATTATATTGTACTCGTATCTCAGTGTAGTAGTATATTTACAATGTTGGACTAATTGCTTGACTGGGAGTATGTTAAAGTATATGTATATGCCAACTTTGACCTTTTGACGACAGCTCAGATTTGTCAACTTAGCGAAAGTCATGTCAAACAGTCAACTACTTTTTGCCACCTCAAGAGCCACATAATTAAGCGACAACCTTCAAGTGTGGGGCTGACGCCAAATGCCAAAAATTATCATGCAAAAAAGGGGCTTCGAAAGTTTAAATGACAGACGCTGTCAGCTTTACACATTCACACTCACACCCTTCCACGAGCACATACACAGACACACACACCCACACCCACTCATGTGCAGCATACAACATGCGACAACAGCTGCGACAACGCCGCAAAAGCCGTGTCAAGAAAAGCTGCAACAACACCAGCAGCAGCAGCAGTGGCAGCAGTGGCAGCAGTGGCAAGTACTGAAGATGCCGTTGCACTGATTCTGGTGGTTGACAGTCAAATTGGAGCTTGCTTCAAATTGATAGACTCCATAGTGTGGATAGTGGGGCTTATGACTCAGACAGGCACACGTTTACCACTGGACCATTGGAGTGGAGTTGTTCATGTGTGGCCAACACAGTGTCTAGTTAGCTGTTTAGCAGCAATCAACCGAATGCCTGCAACGGAAGTTGACACAGCAACAGAAGTGGGAGCAGATGGGGAAACAGAACTCTATGCCAATGTCTAAAACTGACAGTAAGTTCGTTTGCATTTTGGCAATAATGTTGTGGGATTTTCAGTTGCGTTACTGTCAGAGCGAAGGTGTGCATGAGTATCAAACTTGTGGTTCTTTTGCACTCCCAAACACTTGCATGCCATCTCCAAGACTCAGGACCAGGGTCTATCCAAACCTCATAATAAATCCCGCAAATCACAAAATTGCAGCTGACAGTGTAAGTCTGAGTAGACCAAGAAGTTAATGTGGTCAACATCAAGTGTCTTTTGCACTGTTAATTCAACTTGGAGCCGGTATATGTTGGGAGGAATACCTCAAGACTGGCTAAAGTATGGCAGAAAGCTAGTAAAAATGAAAAATAATTATACATTAACAATAACTATAACAAATATTAATATATTAAATATCTCTATATTTAAATATATTCAATATTTGAATATCTAAGTAATTCTAGGAAGCAATTTGGTCAATATATTGTTAATTAACTATTTTGTTTTGAAGGTTTTTAAGAAACCATACATATGTTAAAGCAGTAGAGAGTTTTGTTATCTATGTACTATATCCACAACTGAGATTTCAACTCAATTTGGAATTCAAAGTCATATTCTATCTGGATCTGAATTGCATTATTTTATTGTTGCTTTTTGCCAGAAGGCGGGGATGGAAATTCACAAATCGCAGTCTTCGCAGTCTCAGCTGCTGCACAATTCTAAGCGCAAACAGATTTTTGCTGACAAAAACTTAAGATGACGGAGGAAAATAATGTGGCCTGGGAGGACGATAACGACGTAGACAGTTCGAAGTAGACAAAAGTCTCGTAAATTTTTGATTTCATTAAAATGCGTATTCGGCAATTACAACAACGATAACAACGACAACAACGACAACTATCTGAGGGATATGCAGCTTGCTGCTGAAGCCAATTGGAGCATGAAATATGCATTCTGCAGTTCATATTACTGGACTTATTGGAATGTAAACGTAATTGAAATATCTCTATTCCAATTTACTCGTCGACAATCAGTCTGTCGGTGGAAATGGACCCTTCTTCAGATGCGACCCTGTCGTATAAATCAAGCCAACCTCCAGCCAGCCTCGTCTTACATTTTTCAATTATGCTAGCTATCCATTTGCCGCATGCAGCCGATGGGTTCATTTGCAGTCAACTGGAACCTGGGGATACTTCGAGAGCCGATAACACATTTGCCAAGAAACGTTGCAGTGGCTGCAACTGCTTGGCAATAGTTCAACTGGAAATGGCCGCAGCAACTTGTTAATCGACAAATAAAACTCGGGCAAAAAGATGGCAAAAGGGGGAAAAAAGTTGTAAATAGTAGAAAACCAAAAGCGCAAACTAAATGCAGCAGAAAATCAAATATAGAAATTATTTTCCGTTTCACATTTTTTTTTTTTGGTTTTTTTTTTCCTTGGCAACTGATTTGCACTTGCTTATCGGCCCGGTCATGAGTCATGTGTAAGTATGTTACTTGCCACGCCTCCTGAAACTGGCAGCAGCGTGCGCCCACTTTGTTGCTCTTTTGGGCCTCTTTAGGTTCTTTGACCAACCAACTGCACTGGCAGTGATAAAGATTGACGGCGTTCTAAATTATCTGATTTTGTCACTTCGGAAATTGGCAAAATGTCCGCAAAATGCCAAGAATTTCCCAGTTGTCATAGTTGCTTCTTTTTCAGAAATACTATTAATTATTTAAATACTATTTTCAATAGAACAGAGTGACAACTTTGCACCCTGAAATTTGTTCAAATAATAATTTTTGTAATATTTTGCATATGTATGTTCTAACATCAGGTCTCTTGCGAAAGGACACCGGTGAAATATTTAAAATCCTTATACCAATAATAATAAAAATAAAAATAAAAGCTAACCAAGCCACAGAAGACAGACTAAAGGCAAGGACAATGACAATGCCGCTCTTAGAACCAAAATTCCCATAAGGGAAAAGAGAGCTAACGTATGTTATTTTCTGTTGTTGTCTCGACATTTTGCTGTTGTGTGGTGTATTTGGCCAAGGCGTCGAGTGTTTGTGCCAAAGTGCAAATGGAACAACAACAATAACAATTGAAAAGAATTTAAATTTGCATTTTGCGCAAATTGTAAGAGTGAGACTGTTACACTGTTACACTGTTACAATTCTCCGCTGTTCCCTGTCCAAGTGGAAAATGTATGGGATACGTCGACGGCAGCGTCATTAAAGCGGTCCAGTCGACAGCCCACAGTCCAGTACACACAACACACTAGTCTAGAATTTCAAATTTGTATCACATTTTTATCGCCATTTAAATGTAAATTGTTGCCGAAAGGGGAACCACCCCAAAGAGGGTTCGCAGTTTATGGGAGTGCGACGACTTCCGACCGCAATTGAATTTTTTAAAAGCGCTGAGCGTTGATAACCAAAACAATAAAACCGGGCCACAGACTCTACCACAGACTAGCTAACGTAAAAAAAAAAAAGAAGAGGAGGAGAGTAACAAATGTTTTAAAACCGCTTAAATATTCAACAAGCCCGAGAATGGCACAGGACACCAACGAAAAAATGCGACGCCAAGGGGCCAAACAAGGGACAAAGGGGACAAAGGGGCCAAAGAGGTTCGTATCGGCCTATAACAAAATATGTGCCTTCCAGCCAAATATTTAAAGCGTTTTTCTGTGTTTGTTTGTTCCTGCCAGAGCACAGGCCTATAGCTACAGTACACAGGGGAAAAGGAACGAGAAAGAGAGAGAGAGAGAGAGAGAGAGAGAGGGGCATGCTGCATTATCGTGGAGAGTCGTTAAATTCGATATCATTTTGCGAAATTTGTAAAAATTATCAATAAAACGTGACCAGGCAAATATTTTAATGGTCGACAGACAACCGCGTATTAAATAAATAAAACTAATTTAAGGACTGGCATGCCAATAGTTTATTAAATCTGTAATATTCCAATATTATAGTCAAACTGCGCTTACATCAAAATTAAATTACCCCCTGAAAATTACATTTAATCTTTAATAATTCAGCGGAATATTATTTGTAATCGCAACTTTACTTTATGATTATACATGCAATATTAACTTTAATTCTGTGTAAAAACTTTAAAATTGTCATTTGAAATGCAGCATTTGGCAAATCTCTTTTAATTTAATTTATTTTTTCGCATTCTCCATCGACAAAAACGCGAAACACGATAAGCATATTACAAATCTCAGTTACAAATGAGCTGCCAAAACTGTTGAAAATTAATTATAATAAACAATAATTATGAATAAAAGCTTTTAACATTGCAAACCACATGAATCCCACACATACTAGTACCTTGTGAAAGTTCCATAAATATTAAAAAGAACAAAAAAAAAAAATAGAAATTGTTTATAACTCTCGCTTTATTCGTAGTCGTCTGTAAAATACACTATATTAATTTTTAAGTATACTATTTAAATATCTGTCGACTAATGTTTTAGTTTAGTATATAAATGTATATTGCTCTCTCATACACTTTTTATCAGATATGTGTTGAAGGGTGTTTAGAGTTTGGTAATATAGAAAATTGGGAGGCTGAATTCTCTGGAAGCCTGGGCTTGTTTTAGGTTTTACCGAGCTTGTATTTAATGCACCGTAAATAATAAATAACAATGCTCGATAGTGGCTTTGTTTATTTTAGCATGCATTACATTTAAAATATGCTAATATGAATTTATGTTATTTTTGATAATAGTAAGTAAAATGTTTATTTACAATTAGAAAACAAAAACAATTAATTGACAGTATACCAATAACTTCTTTAAAGACTTCAAAGTAGACCAAACATACCAACTCGACAGTTGACTACTATATCACTCCACAACTTCTGATGATTCTATGGTCACATATGTATCTATAAAATGATTCAGAGTCCCCACCGAGACACACTTTACTACCATTCATCTTGTACGCTCATAACAATATGTAACTAGTTGTAAATGTAACTATAAAGTCGTGTATCTGTAATGCCTTTGCCAAGTTGTCTTTGCATTTGAAAGCTGTCAGCGTATTTTATGCTCTTTAACAATAGATGGACACCACGTACGTGGCCTGTAAATGAAATGAAATGATAGAATACCAGGGGGAAGAGAAAAGTGTCCAACGGGGCGCCAACGCAATGTTAATTGCTTATCTACGTGATTTCTTACCAAATTAATTTGGCCAAATTGCGAATGGCCAATGGTAAATAGCAAATGGCAATGACAGAGACAACAGGCAACTGGCAACTGGCAACGGGACAGACCCGGCATTGCGAATAAATCAGTTAAGTTGCTGTATTAACATTGAATACATTTGGTTAATTAAATGAAACAAAATATAATAAAATATGTGAGCGACTGTTAGCTCTTTGGAAAGCATAAAAAGGAAAAAGCTTTTCCTTTAATTGAAAATTGCTGAGCTAACACCGGTTAGCCTTTCAAGTGTTGTTCCTTTTCCATTTCCGCTCGCTTTCTGGCCGGGCCTACAGTCCGACCTTTACCGTCATTTTACGATGACATGTTTTCATTACATGTTTTGGTTCAGCTCGCACGGTTGAAGACACATGAGCGCATGAAATGCAAAACCAACAGAACCAACATTAAAATCAACGTCAACAAAGTGTTGCAGTTGAAGGTGGAGTTGGAGTCAATATAAAGCCGACATTGGTGATTGTAGCTGTAAGGGCAACATGAATATGTCGAGTTTGTACATATGTTTCCTATAGCCAGTCTATCCTTTCTAATACTGCTGCATACAATAAGCAAAGCACAGTAAAAATCAACTGCGAAATCAAAAAGATAAATAAGGAAGAGTTAAGTATAGAAATTATTATGTTATCACAAGATATATATTATCAAATATATCAGGCTACCAAGTAAAATATCCATATGTAAGTAGCTTTCAGAGTTCTTTTAAAGCATTACAAGGTTATAGAGATTGAAATAAAAAAAAGGACTGAACTCTTTGTCTTTACCTGAATTGTTATACTCAAATATCGACTTATCTCTTATACTAATTAATATTTTCAGTAGATTATGTTAAGATGCTTTAGTTAAATATATGGCGTTCAATGTTGAATAAGTAGCACTGCGCGGATTCACCTCAACAATAGAACGAGGATTTTATGGGTGCCACATATCAAATCAGAGCCGTAAGCAGCAAGCTCTACTTCAGATACGCAAGTGCTTAGCCCAGTTAATTGTACGATTTCTATTGCATACACTAGAGCGAAACACTTGACACTGATAACACATGACCTGACGCATTAAATGGACAAAGGTTTTCGAGTCGATGGTCTGACATTATGCATCCAGTTACATTTGCAGCTTAATCGACCCTTCCAGTCACCTTTCGCACCTTGCCTCTTGTTGCAACAATATTGAAATAAAACAAATGACTGAACTCTTTGTCTTTACCTGAATTGGTATACTCAATTATCGACTTATCTCTTATACTAATTAATATTTTAAGTAGATTATGTTAAGATGCTTAAGTTAAACAATGTTAAATAGGTAGCAATGCAGTTTCAGCTCAACAATAGAACGAGGATACTATGGGTACCTTATCATATCAGAACCGTAAGCAGCACGCTTTATTTCAACCTTACGCAATCAGTTACGCAAGTGCTTAGCCCAGTTAATTGTACGATTTCTATTGCATACACTAGAGCGAAACACTTGACACTGATAACACATGACCTGACGCATTAAATGGACAAAGGTTTTCGAGTCGATGGTCTGACATTATGCATCCAGTTACATTTGCAGCTTAATCGACCCTTCCAGTCACCTTTCGCACCTTGCCTCTTGTTGCAACAATATTGAAATAAAACAAATGACTGAACTCTTTGTCTTTACCTGAATTGGTATACTCAATTATCGACTTATCTCTTATACTAATTAATATTTTCAGTAGATTATGTTAAGATGCTTTAGTTAAATATATGGCGTTCAATGTTGAATAAGTAGCACTGCGCGGATTCAGCTCAACAATAGAACGAGGATTTTATGGGTGCCACATATCAAATCAGAGCCGTAAGCAGCAAGCTCTACTTCAGATACGCAAGGGCTTAGCCCAGTTAACTGTACGATTTCTATTGCATACACTAGAGCGAAACACTTGACACTGATAACACATGACCTGACGTATTAAATGGACAAAGGTTTTCGAGTCGATGGTCTGACATTATGCATCCAGTTACATTTGCAGCTTAGTCGACCCTTCCAGTCACCTTCCGCACCTTGCCTCTTGTTGCAACAATAGCAATTGCCGTGCAACCCACGCATATCCACCCTAGTATGTTCCATCTATCTGTCTGTGTGGAATACTGTCATCCTGACACATTCTGCTTTGCTATCGTTCTTTAGTTGCCTCTTTTATACAAGTGCATTCTATGCTTTATTTACTTGTACTTGCATCATTTGCATGCCATTGTGAACTGCGACTGTAACCTAATTTTCTGCACCTAATTGTTTCATTATGGTGCCACATTAACAAAAGGCCGCCGGTCCTTCAAGTGGAGTGGCAAAAGAAATGTCGAAAGAAATGCCAGACTCATCTGCAGTAACGTGCATGTTGCTGTGGCTGTAGTTGCTTTGGGGCATGTGGTTTACGTGTGTGGCAGGATTTCAAATACTTGTTCGTAATGTAACGTGTACGAGAACTCGTAATGCGGCTTTGAGTTGATTGGGGTTGCCTTTTGCAGATGTCGTTGTTGCGGCCATTGTGTTGTTGCAGCCCACTTTGTAGGACCATTGTTTGTTTTTAATTAGCCACAATAAACGGTCACATACACTTACTCCTCGCACACACACACACACACACATGCATGCATATCAGTATGTGTATGCTAGGCCCAATTAAAATAAACAATTGTAAATGGGATTTTGCTAAGCAATTGAATTGAGGCCGGGGCCGAGGCCTTGAAATAATTTGTTATTCTTTTATAGAAATTGACACGCAGCCCACAAGCCACCCATCTACCATCACCCCCCCCCCCCTCTTCAACCCTCTTAGTTGCTTGTCGGTAATTAACTCGCACAACATGTTCCTTACTTTGACTCTATTTAAATGTGGCCGTCATGTATTTATGTGTGTGGGCGAGAGTCTGCTCAAAATCAAATTAGCAGACAGCAGACTGAAATATAAATGTGCTGATTTACACAGAAATAAAGCCGGAGTCGGTCAGATGGCAGTCATAAAAACAAATTATGCCAAACTGTTAAGTAAACAACTTTTGTGGCTCCACTGACAGTCGCAAGGCAACTAGTCAATTTTTCCCATCTTCTGTTCTTCTCATAAACTTATCTTATTAATTCCTCACACACATATTTGTACATATATGTATATTCACGGAGGACGGATGGACAATGTGAATGTTACGCATACGCCCCACTAAACACTCGGTTAATACGCGCCATCAAATGCGATAAAATGTATCGAAATATTGTAGCATAATTTGAGGCAACTAAGCTGACAGAAATAACACTTAAGCAAATATTCCAACAGCCAACAGCCTTGAATCACATTTTTAGTCCCACCTCTCCCCTTCTGTGTTTAGCCATTTTGGCTGCCTATTAAGCAATGTTTGCTCTAGCGAATGGCAGAGATGAGGGAGGTAGTGGAGTAGTCATCTATGTATGAGTAATCGCTTTCCTGCTTGGTGGCCAACATGATTAATAGCCCTTGGCCCAAGTCCAAGATTAAAAGCAACAGTTTCGAGTTATGATCATTTGTTATACACACTGACACACATATAGACGAGTATACATCATATTTTAAGGGTTCACAGGGACTGGTTACTAAGCCTTTTGTATTGACTGAGTAATGGCAAACTACTCGTACTCGTACTCGTAAATTACATAACGATTTTGTACTAAAATGGCTAAAAATTAACCTACGAAGGGAAAATTTCGATTTCATGCTCGCTAATCTGGCTATTGTAGTTTAAAAGAAGAAACTTTAGCATGTTACGAACAGATGACAAAAATAAATGCTTTATCTCATGCACGAGTCAACAAGCCATAAACAAGCCAAACAACTAGAGCCAAGAACTTGGCACAATCCAAGAAATCTGCGAATTTGTTGCTGCAATTTTCCTTGTTGCGTTTCAACGTATTCTTTACTTATTTTTTTTTTTTTTTTTTTTGTATGTTGCTACCATTGCTGTTGCTCTTGCTGATGATGTCTGGTTCAGTGGCATTTGCTCTGGCTAGCTGGTCAATTTGAATATGCCATGCAACACCCACAACTGGAACAGCAACTGCCGCTGCCTCATAGCATAAAGCATGTCCATGGGATGCAAACAATTTCACGCGAGTTGAACCAAGTCCACAGATTCAACGAGTATATCAATTTGGCTTTCAGTTCGAAAACTTTGTGCCGACAACTTAAAGCCGCTTCGATGCTTCGGCTTGTCGAGTTTTTCACGCACATCGTCAACACGCAACAAGAAAAACATGATAAAGACGAACGACGACATGTTCAACATGTCAACCAGGAATTGGAGTTAGCACTGGGACTGGGAATAGGAGATGGACTCGGAATGTGCAAGAATGTGCCTTGTGGCCGCAGTCACGAAGATGAAACTATTATCCACGGAAATTAGCGCGCTCCAATGGCAAAAGCACATGAAATGCAAAAAGTTTTCCGCCCTGCTTCAAGCATAATTTCTAAATTGTTGTTGACATAGTTTTTGTTACCGTTGTTATGTAGCTATTGTACTAGTCGGGTACGTTTCTCCCACTTTTGTTTTCCCAAGAAACTTACTTAATGCGTATTTAAGTTCAACCATCACAACAGACATGCACATGAATATTTATATCTGTATGTCAGTCAAAGATACTCAGCAAATGTATTAGATACATATTTGTATATAAATAGATATTTTTGTACAATACAGAAATAGGAGAAGAAGTACAAAGAGATGATTCCGATTGTACACAATTTACTTTTTACGAAACATTGAATAATAAATAATACAAATACCAACTATCCTTCTTCAGATCTTAATATTATACTAAGAATATTTATTTCTGCTAAGTTATCTTTAAATCCGTTTTAGTATTATCGTAAAATATTTAATAAAAAAATCTCCCAAAACGTTCTTCGGATTTAGATGTATTACCAACTATATTTTTATGTGAAATCAAATCAAAAATCTATGATCTTTCAGTTTACAAAATAAGTATGAAAGAAAATAAAATTTATATTAACCCACATTCAGTGTATACTAAAGTGGAGTCCTCTCATATATATGTGACTTCTCAATTGACTTTGTGTACATAAAAGTTCGGCCAACATTTTGGCACATAAAATATGCTTAAATATACGCGCAAATAGTTGAGATGGTGAAGTCGGATAGGGAAAGCAAATGAAATTGTACGTCTTGGTCAGCTAATAGCAAAAGCAAGTAAAAGATAATTGCTGTTGCTGGACTACTTTGTTGTACTTTGCTTTGAATTTGCTATGCTGCTGCCTCAAAAGATACACTCAAAATTTTACGAGCGCAGAGGCCATTAAATATCCAAGTGAATCTATATGACGCGACATTCTTGACTACGTGAAGTGCTCCTAGGAATTGACTAGCAATGTCCTAGGCACGGGTTTCTCTCAGTTAACACTAGTTCTGCCTAGCCTGCTGCTTGGGCTGCTTTTATTGTTCGCCATCAAAAAATGTCGAAAGCACGATTTCCATGCCCATTGTCTGAGCCATGTAATTGCATGCTGTCTGAAATTCAGTACTTAGGAAGAGGGATAAGCCATACCATTAAGTTTGTAATCAAATCCTTGCCACATAACATTTTATGCTAACTCAGATGCTCTGCTATCTTCGTTAACAGCTCTGTTTACAGGCTTTTAAACAGCATTGCTTACATTTTGTAGACTTTTAACATTATGTTAGCCTAACAGTCTGCTAAACAAATACCAAATGAATATCTCTGCAAAAGACTTTGTAAAAAATGTAGTAACAGATTGTCTAAAATGATTTGAATTTTCAAATTGTAAGATTTGAATTACAAATACCTAGTGTCCTTTAATATTGCAATCATCTCTTAATCGTATTTCTTAGTTAGTAGAACTCAGTAAATGTTTAAGTGTAACGAAGCCGGCAACGTTGTAAGCTGACCCAAAAACGAGTCTAAGTTTTAAGAGAGCCACTGGCGACAAAGCGACAAAAGAGAAATAGTATTATTCGGGCCAAAAGACAATGAGTTGAACATTATTGAGGCAGGTGACGAAGTGTTTAACTTCGGCCTTGATACGACAATATGTTATGCTGTTACACTGAGCAGTGCTGCTTATGTCCTGGCCTGGTCCCGTCTCAGATGAGACAGCCACCAAAGACATCAAGTCGCGGCTGCTGCGGTGTCTTCGTCTGAGGACGTCTCAACAGGACGAAGAGTTCTCGACAAAAAAGAACGACGACTTTGACTATAACGACGAAAAGTTACCTCTGCCGACGCTGGCATCGCTGACGCTGACGCTCTGTTCACACGCTGTGCGCGCTGAGGAGTTCGCCAGCATCAGTCTCAAATAGCCTTCTGTGCGTGCAGAGGTTAACGCGTGCCACACAGGGCGTATACGCAACGTGCGCCAACACCAAAAAGACGTAACAAAAGCCACGTGAAGTGAGTGTCAATATCGAATATCTGTGTGTCTGAGTTTGGGTCCGAGTAGCGAGCTGCGAATTTTTCTCCTTGCTGCGTCAGGTGGGCATTTGCCGGCCCAACGAACCGTGCCAGAGGCATTGAACTGTGGCACACCATGACTGGACATGGACGTGGACATTGAGATGGAGATGGAGATGGAGACGGAGATGGAAAGGAGGTTTGAGCTGGTTGATGCGACTGCTATTGCTTTTCTGCTGGTGCTGCCTCAGCTGTTGTTGTGGGGGCTATTAAAAATTGATGGCCATTGAAAAGTCTTAACAAGTGTGAAGGGCTGACTGACCAAGTCGGAACACCACTCTCTGTTATTGTTGCCTCACATGTTTTTGACAGTTTGAGCTTGGTCGCATTTCACACTGCTCGATGATCGGCCCTTTGGCAAGAGGTCAAAGTTGAGCAGCCAAAATGAAATTGCCGAGCAGCAGTTAACAGCGTGTTCACTTGACTTCTCGAGTGCTTCCAAATTAATTAACATGACAATGACGAAGGTGAATTGCGTGTTTTGCTCTTAAAGGGTTGCGAGTGCTTCTTTCAAGACATTGGCGCCTCGTCGATTTACATTTACACAAAACTCAAATCAGTTCTCCAACGACAACAGTAAATAACTAACAATTGCAGTGTTTTTATTTTTTTCCTTCCCTTCTCTCTTTTTTCGAAGAATTTATAAATTTTTAATTAGTCTTTTGTGTTTCAAAGGGTTTGGCAGTTGCTGAAAGGGGTTGGGCAACATTAACGCCTTGTAATTAATTGTTTATTGTTAGCGATTTTTAGGCACGCCAAACGTGAAGGAATTTAGATAACTTGTGCGTGATTCAAGCCCTTTGATTTAAAGTAGGCGTGGCAATGTTTAATTTACACCTCTGAGATAAAGGGCTTATAATTGAGTGTTAAGTGGACGAAGGTTTATTCGTTGTAAAACCTGATGTATGCCCATTATCCAATAAAACAAACTCATTTCTAAGAAGAGCGGTAATTCAATTTTTTACAATTAACATTTTTCCAATACTCCGCATTTATATCTCATGCTATATGTATATATATATATATACATACAATATTGTATACAATACTATAATATATAGAATAAACGATCCCTTGAAATCACATCAATATATTTAATATATAATTTTCTATCTATCTCACCCTCATAGTTTACTCGCTGTTAATAGTTGACTTTCTGTCTTTCCCCTTCCATTTGAACATCATATATGAAAATGAGCTACAAATCAATAAACAACTTCCATTTCAATGGTTTAATGTAATGAGAGCGAGATAGAAAAAGAGGGAGTCTCATGAGTGTAGCGCTCTTAAAGTTGGGCATATCATTACTTTAATATTATTCAGTTAGACATCACGTTCCCAAAACAACCCCCCGCCCCCACCCTCTCTTTTATCTTTGTCTAGCACTAAGGGGATGGCTGTCAGCTGCTAGCTTTGCCTCTGTCTCCGTTGTTGCTGCCTCTTTTGGTTCAAGAGCAGGCACTTAAACCCTTTTGACAATGTCACAGGGGGAACATCAAGTTGACAGCGCTGATGGTTCCGCCTGATCATGATGATTATGACGATGACGATGACGATGACGATGATGATGAGGTGACTAAATTCAAAGAATATGACGAAGCGTGCAGCAAATACTTTTTAAAGGCATAACATTATTGGAAAGAATTACCAGTCCCAAAATAGCATCGAGAATAGCTCATACATGATGTTGAGCTGGTAGTGAATCCCTTTGAGTTCAAGGAGACTTCAATGGAGGGTAATGACTGCCTACTCAAGTACTGACATGTGCATAAATGTTTTATATTATAAACGAAGGCTGTTCAACTTCCCAGGCTCTTGACTTTAAACAGATTCATTCGCTTCTACTTATAGGCAGGCAGGCAGATTTATACTCAGTTGGCTAATTTATTTGCCATTCAAGTTGGGGTAAAGTCATTAAATCATAAATTTTTTAAATAAATATGCAATGTTTTATGATTTTTTATTATTTTTTTTTTTTTTGTAGGCCAGAAATTGAAAATGCAAAGCACTCGAAGTGACACATTCGAAACACACACAAAATACATATAGAGTAAGCGAGTATAAATATAAGTATGCTTAGAGGGCATGAGAACTCTGGCAACAATAATTTATAAATGAATGAATAAAGGGCCCAGGCAGGCGATGGCAATGGCAAATAAAAATAAATAAATAAAAATGGCAATGCGGCATAAAATGTGCCGAGGAGCTGCGAACAAACGGAAATGTGACTGCGATGGCTGCGGCGCGTTTATTTTATTGCGTATACGCGTCCCCCTAAAGTAGGCAACAAATTCTCTCTGCCTCCCTCTCGCTCTCACTCTCACTCTATAACTCTCTATCTCTCTATCTTTGTCTCTTTTTTACCATGTGCGTTATTCGCTTATGTGTATTTTCGCTGAATGCGTGTGCGTGTGTATGTGTGTGTGTGTGTGTGTGTGTGTGTGTGTGTGTTATATGGCCACAGCAGCAGCCACGCAGCGGCTCAACTTATTTTCCACAAAATTAAACCATCAAAAATTTGCCAACAACAATGCTGGGGTAATTTATTTGACTCATGGCATTTTGCTGGGTTGTTTAGAAAGCGCCAGCCACAGCCGCAGCAGCAGCAACAGCAGCAGCAGCAACAGCAATAACAACAATACCACAAACAACAATGTGCTGCAGTATACAACGCAGCCAGCCTACAAAATAAAAAACAAAAAGAGTATTTAAAGCAAACACATACAGTGAGGGTTCTGCATATGAGAAAAAAACAACAAGAACAGTCTGCGACTGTGGCCATGTTGGTGGCGAGGCAGAGCAAAGGATTTGAAGCCGAGTTTAAGCCCAACCAACTGGTTGACTTGATGTACACGACGCATACATCAACAGCGCTCGAGCAACATAACATTTTTTGGCTTGCGGCCTTTTGACGTGCCGCACTTTTTGTTGCCCAAAATTAAACAAACTGCACGTTGAGTGAAAGAGGGGAAGACGGGATAAGGCAGTGCACAGCAGTGGCAACAGCAGCCGGGGAACTGCGCCACACTGTGATGATGAATTGATGATAATGCCGACGGGGATTTAGCCAAATACTCGTAATGTCTGCTCTCTGCCAGCAGTCGCAGCCTCGTTTTTATGGCTTCACGAACTTGGCTTTGAAAAGAGTTAAGCGTTTATTTATTTACATACGTTTTTTGCTGTCCCTGCTGTCGTTGTTGTTGTTGTTGTTGTTGCTCTGCTGTCATTTTGACTTTTTTCTATTTTTTGTTGGTGGCCGGCGGGCGCAGTTTATTAAGTCTCAAGTGGCGAGTCTCCGTCTCGTAGTTGGTTGTCCTCCTTCTACTTCTGTGCTTACAGCCAATTTCATGCAAAGCTGCGCTCGCCTAAAGCTGTCGTCCTTGATGGATGGCCTTTGACGCGAGGGCGGCCAATTTGATTTGCGCCGCATTCACAAACTCACTTGGCCTGGCCAACATGCCAATCGGCGAATGGCCTGCAGCCCCCAAACTGTCGATTTGTCAGGGAAGCTATAGCTCACAATCAGGCCGGACACTGAATTACAGTTAGATGTATCCAATGGTTGGTCTCCTGAATGCAGTTTTTGAGACATCTCCTGGGGCTCAAGCATTAGAACAGATCAATATGAATGAAATTCAACAGTCAGTAGGCTTTAAAGATAACAGCTCAAATGTTCTGCAAATGAGAAGATTACAAAGAGTTATATTCTGACAATGAATGTAAAATAAATCTACAAAACAATAATAATATAATTATGTTATTCAGCCATCATTGACATATTTGCAGTTAATCTAAATTTAATATCCACTGCATCAATTGTTACATAATATCGCTTTTCTGTCTTTCTGTCATAGACAAACAAACTACTTGAAATATAAAGGAAATCCACATGACGCATACGCCCCGCGGGTCGCAAGTGCAACAATCAACTTTATGCTTTCCAGCTTGAGCGTGTCTGTCTAGACTTTAAGCCAATGCTAAAGAGGGTTTTTTCCAATGTCTGAAAGTCGACGAAACGGATATAAATTCTGAGAGATAACAGCATCAGCATCAGCAATAAATCTTTAGCATGGATTTGGCCTGTAAGCTAACAAAGAGCTACCTTCTGGGATGATGTACTGCGAATGCAGCCAAGAAATTTAATATAACTTAAATGCAAACTGCAAACAGCAAAGTGAAATTTTCAATTGTGAGTTCTTAAAGAACAAGAAAGGCAAGGCCTAAACAAATGTTGATAAAAATTACGGCAGTTGCGTGTTGCTTTGAATTGGACGAGCCATAAATATTATCAGCAGCTCAGTTCAGGCAGTAGAAAGTTGACAAGGAGACGAGGAAGGAGGCCCAAATAAAAGAAGACGATAATCATAAAAAAAAGAGAAAAGAGCCAGAGGGAAACCGGCGAATTTAGCAGCAGGCAAACTGGCAACAAACTGGCAGCCAACGGGTGTGCATCCTGCTCCAACTGATGCGCCTCCTTTGTGCCTGGCGCGCATTTCCGTTTGTTATCGCGGCAGTGTAAAAGCGTTTCCGCTTAATGCTCCTACACGACATCGTCAACATCAGCAGAAGCAGCAACAGCAACAGCAGCAGCAACAGAAGCAGCAACAGCAGCAGCAACAAGAGCAGCTAAGGACGACATTCAACTTGAAGCTGGTCTGGATTACAAGCTAAATTGAAAAAGATTTAAAATGAATAATTCGCCGACAATGCAGTCGACGTCGGCGACAACATCTCTGCTGTTCTTGGCTGCTCAGCTGATGATCATGAGCATCCTTAATGGTAAGTAAAACTAAAGATCAATTCTCAAATATTTATGAACGCGATTAAGCGTAAACTGTTGCTGGTGTCCTGCATAAATGTCATAAATGTGCACCTATCATATGAGCCACGATTTATTTTTGGTTGCCAATTTATTTGCATAACTATTTACGAGCATTGCCAATGGCAGCATCAACATTCACAGCAACAGCAACAGCAATAGCAATAGCAACAATTCAATAAATGCTACAATTTGCATCGACAACAGTCATAAATTTATCTTAAATGAACAAATATTTTCTTGCTGCCTTGCTATCCTGGCAAATAAAATGCGATATGGATATGCAAAAAGCTTATCGATGCCACAAAAGGATCCAGCAATGCCAACAACAGCAACAAAGCGACAATAAATGCATGAAGTGTGTGTAAAAACATGGTTCAAATTTGACAATGCATTTCAATTTGTAACGCATTAAAGACAAAGTGCATACAGAATCAGAGTATACAAAATACTCGAACATAATAAATACTTATACATACATATATTCATACATATGTTTATACTTATAACTATGTGAACCGACGAACATATGTATGTATTCGTTGGGGTCAAATGAAATGTACCTCGATCCAGTTTGTAAATTTGTATGCATAAAACTCATATTACAAATATTGTGCATCCTAATGCACTGACTATTATTTACATAGCATCGTATTCATTACTTGTTCTTGTTATTCTTGCAATGTATTATTCATTGTCTTGTATTTCATTGATTAATTAAGGAGCATTATTGGAAGCAAATTATTGGTTATTATAATCGAAAATTTGTTAGTCTTTAGCAGAGTTTATGTAATAGTTTGTTAATTTTTTCCATTAAATTTCCAAGCAATGTCTAGAATTGAATATTTTCTGCAATTATTTATCCCATTATTAGTACAATGACTTATCAATAAGCCATCGCATAAATGAAATATGCATTTGTATATACATCCATTTACGTCGTCTACAAACATTGTATATCAGCTGTAAGAATTATTTAATTGAACTCTTTATTACATCGAATATCCATTTTTGTATATGTACGACTCGAATGTATTTGATTATTCATACTTCAACCCAATCCTGCGTGTTTTGTGTTTATATTGTGTACAAATGTACGTACAAGTATAAATGGGAATATCATATTTTGATTTGCATCAGTTCGCTTTGCGAGCACCATAAAAATATGTCAAATGCAAATTATACGCATAAATATGCATAAATATATAAATCAACAAATAAATATGTCACATAAAACGATATGTGGTTTGGCTTGTGTCACACATCGTTGCCACTTTCCCGCAGCCTCATGCTGACATCTTCTTCGTGCAAAAGTCAATTTGCTGTCGCTGTCGCCCAGAAGTCACAAGTGTCATAAACATGGCCAAAATGGCGTGAGGTCGTCGAGTAAATAAAAAAGTTAATGTCATATCTGAGTTGAAGGCGTAGCGCACTTGCGGAAATGCAAAATAATTGCATATTTATATGGGCAATCAGAGCTGCAACTGTTTTCCTTCCCACAAAATCATAAATATATCGTAAATTAGCATTGACGCGTCTTAAATGTTCAAATTTATGTGGAAAGGCATACGTCATTCTTGCACCAGGTGAATATGTATTTAAATTAAATATAGTAGAATGACAACTGCACTCAGCTAGTTATTATACTTCAAGTTGAAGTACAACTTAGACAAAGAGATTATAGTATAGAGTATAGAATCTGGGTCCAAGACCGATCACATACATATAACAAAGTACAACACTTTACAGAAAGGAACTTTAACATATGGTTGTCGAATGAGTTAATTTATTATAATTAATGATACATTTGTGAGAATAACAAAAGCTAAACAAGTTACTTAATTACATACTTCTTTAGGATGAAATACTATACAGAACAGGGAATATTAATTATTACCTTTAATTGTGGAATGATTGACGTCTGTTATAGGAAACTCAATCGATTGCCCTCATTCCAACACAAAAGAACAAAGCAATTTGAAGTTAATTATATATGCATATATGGATATGGGAAAGAGAAAAAGAACAGAGATAACGGGGGAAAAGTAACCAAAGGAAATCAACTTAGAATCACTCAAGAGCATGAATGGCAGCGTTTTATCTCGCCATTTGCCTTTGTTCTCTGCTGCGGAAAAGGAAGCGCGTTGATAATAATAATGCCAACACTTGGCTTTTGTTTTAGTCACCGCAACAACAATGACAACAACAAAAACATGACACTTTAATAGCATAAATGCGGCACTAAACAAAACCAAAATCAACGAAAAACGAAAAACGAGAACGTTAAGGGGATGGGGATGGGGAAGTGTAAGTGGAAGGGGAACTGGTATAGGAATGGGAATGAGAATGAGAATGGGGAACACAGACAGCGCCAGCTGTCATAATGAAACAGTCAAGGACAATGGCGGCCAGCGGAAATACAAAGTGTACGTGTTCCGCGCAGGCCTCGGTGACCTCACTCCAACCGCTATCCCAGAATCCCTCTGGCACCTCCTGGTACCGCCAGGCACTCCCAGGCACCCTGCCAGCACCCTACCACCCCTCCCGCCAGCTGCCCTGGAGCTGTCGCACCGACGCGATAAAAGCGACAAACGAAATGTTGTCTGACAGGGACGGCCATTTATAAGAGCATCAGTTACAATAATATAGAGCGCGAAGTGGGCGTGGCACGGCGGGGCGGGGTAACGACAACAATGGCCAGGCCATTGTCATAAATTAAAAATGAGGAAGTATATGAAATTTAACAAAAACAAACGGCCCGCGGAACAGCAGCAGGCAAACCAACAGCCAACAACGGAAGTACAAAAAGCGTTGATAAATAAATTTCTAAAAAAAAAAAAAGCGTGCATAAAGTATTAAAATAACAAAAACGGCGCACAAAATAGAAAGCACATGGCATAAGTCCGAAATTTAACTTGGTCTAAACCCACGCACTTGGCCCTAAAGTCAAGCATCGCAGCAGACAACAAAAACAATATAAAGCCGAAATAAACTCAGTCCTGAGTCGAGTACGAATATACCTCTATCTTCCAGACTGGTCTAGGTCAAGATCCCATACCATGCGTCTAAATACCCACTTAATTTTCTAACGATCTCCTTCTCTTTCTATCTATGTATATATATATTAGTATATATATATATATATATATATATATATATATATATATATATTTCACTCTCTATCTTTCCCTTGCAACTCTGTCGCTAATCTGTGAGTTAAAGCTGATTTAGAAAATCGCTAAAGTGTTGCCCGCTTTCAGGCGCTCGTCCAGTCTCTGGACAAATTCAACGCGTGCCGCAAATTTCTTGCTCTTGCGTATGTAAGTTATGTGCTTTAGTGTCGCTCCAGCAGCTACTTTACCTCTACAGCCACAGTGTCTGCTATGTATGACCAACATGCCACTGCAGTCACAGTGGAAATCCACTCACAAGGTCGTGTCTCTTGGCAGAGACGTGGGCAGCTTGTCTCGTCTATAAGTAAGAGTGCGTGTATGTCCAGGGCGCAACGACTTCGATGGAATTTATAATATACAACAGACAAAAGAAAAATGAAAACAAGAAATACCAGAAACTGAGCGATGTCAGAAATGGAATACCCTTTCCTATAAAAACGAAGCATATGCTTCGATTATGATTAACTTTATTCAGAACTCTTTAAACTATCGAATATTACAACTTAGATATTGTTAATCGAATTTTTCGACAGCTAAAAGTTTGAAAGCAGAGCTGTGTATTTAAATTCAACACAGATTTTCCAATAAACTTAAGCTGCCTTTTAAAAAAGGGTACAATAAAAGAAAATCAATTTTCTCAAGACAAATGCTTTAACACATTTCTGAACCGGATGTAGGGTATTAACAACAATGACAAAATTTGGTTATTGTCAATGACAGCTCTTGTTCACTCTGCACACTGCACAGGGCAGTGATATTTTCCAGCATTTTCCTTTATTGTATATACACATTTTCTTTTATTATTATTTTTAAGCTGATTTGCTCGCATGGCACGTTTCATTTTTAGTTTAGCTTGGTGTAGATTTTTGGCCGGACTCTTGCTTTCTCCCTCTCCCGCTCCCTCTCCCGCTCCCTCTCCCTCTCTTTCTCTGTCTATGTCTATCTCTCTCATTTTTTTGTCATCGTCTTTGGCTTTATTTTTGGCTTTGGGCATTTGTTTAAATTAAAGATTATGCACAAGTTAAAAAACTGTAGAAGGAGACCCAAACAAAATGTCAATTTAAAATTTAAATATGTGCACATAGCTTAAATCCGTGTCCACGTGCCGCATGATGAGTTTACTCTGTGACGTCACAGAGAACCTGTTCAACCTAACCTTAGATTTAACAGCAAGCGCAACCTTTGCTTCATGTCGTGTAAACAAGCAATGTGCCTTGTGCCTTTTCTTGCTACAGGATGTGGCAAGACGAAGCATGAAACACAAAGCACAAAACACAATTACAAATGAAAATATTCGTAATAATAAGCCATTTAGCACTTACTTTTGTCCGCCGCTGCCTTTTATATAATTTATATTGTTAATTCTTATAGTTGTCGCTTGGCAATCCTCTCCCCCCCCCCTTCACCCAACATGCCCGCCGCACATCAGCGGCTCCCATAAAAGCTTCATAAACATTTTACAGCTTGCAGTTGTTGCAGGAAACTGCGCCAGGGCCATAATTGCTGCCAGCCATTTCCCAGTTTAGCCAGCTAGAAAGCCAACTAGTGAAATGGAGGCACTGGCATAGACCGGGCAAAATGCGTCTGTATGTGAGAGTGGAAAGTGCCTTTATGACATTGTCAAAATGTCCCCTTGCAGAACAAACTTTTATAGTATTCGCATTTAAAGTGGATGTTGCTGTATCCTTTTGTCAGCTAAAATACTTAAATCAGATTACTACTCATTAGAGTGTCATATGAAGGCATGGAAGAGGCTTGAATAGAGTAACATATTCAATAACAATTTACTTTAAAATTATTTAGTATTTTCAGCGAAAGATAACTTTTAATCAGAGTTTTCATTATAAATCTGACGAGCCTACAACTTTCGGTAAAATATCTGATTATTCGTTATAACAAGCCTCGTTAAAGCTAAATTGGGGCTTCATTGTTCACCTGACTGTAGCCTCAGGTGTAAATTACAAATCTGAGGGGCGCATAATGAATGAAGTAGTCGGCCGACTGGCAAAACGGATGGCTAAATGAAATGAAATCGCAGTGAAAATGCTTTCATTAGGAACACCAAGGCGTGGACAAAAGTTTTGGGATGGCGCGACAAACTGTGGCCAAGTTGATTAGAAAGCGGTGGAAGCGACACGGCGAGCCGCCTGGGACTCCTCATGCTGCAATCCGGCAGCGAGCCTAATGAGAAACTTGAAAATTTACGGTCAACGAGTTGTCAAAGTTCCGGCACCGGGGCATAGTTTTAGCTGCCAAGTCAAACAATTAAGCGCTGCTATGTTCCAATGAATTCCAGTTTAAATAAATAATTGCCAACGAAATTAAGCAATGGACGACAGGAGAATTGAAGCTGTAGACGTAATCTCAGAGTCCACGGCATCAGGTTTGAAGGTGGCGGGGCATCGACAATGTAATGTGGCCACACGGAAGCGACACAGGGCACAATGCGATAGCTGAAGTAATGACAGGAAGAGCCGTCAAAAGAAATAATATAAAAGAGATAGGGAAAATAAAATGAAAAGAGAAAAAGGAAAATGCATGCATTAATATTGATAAGAAGCGGGTGAAAAGAAGTGGCCGAAATCGCTAACAAAATGTTCATTAGCGCTGATCGGAAGCGGAAACGAACGTTGCCCAAATGACCACACAGTTGTGAGAATTCGAGGATTCGAATATTTAACAAACCCAGGATACGATGTGGCACCAAAACGCTTGCAACACTACGCGTCGTGTGGCAGACGGAAGTCGCACGCCAGATTTGCATGTCACATGAAACATGAAATGCTACGCTGCAGGCTCATTAATAATTTACACAGAGCAAATGGAATCCAGCAAATGCGAATAGCAGACAAAAACAAAAAGTTAAAGTGCAATCAAATGCTTCTTCAAATTAAGGACATTCCGTTAGATAAACCAACCACAAAAGCTTTTAAGTCCTGTCGAAAATAGTCAAGTCGAGCTCTGGCCAAGCAAAGCTAAAATAGAATAAAATAGATTGACAAAAGTTAATGCAGATGCCACATTCAAGTGAAGCAATCCATTAGAGATGGCCATATGGGAGTAATCTCTTTAAGCTGCAAAATATGGAAAAAAAACTATGAAATTGTAGTAGAAAGGCCAAATGGAATTGTTTTCTTCGAGATGCCGAATACTTTTTTTTATTATTTAAAGTACTGCTGAGTCGTAGATGCTTCCATATATATATATGACACCCAGTAATTTATCGTATAAAGCAAACTAATTATATATCAATTAAATTTTGAACTACATACCTTAACAAAAGAATGAAAAATATCACGTCGAGGCTGACGAGCTAATTGCCAACACGTGATTTCGATATTTGTGATTCTCTTTTTGTTAACACATGTCCATCTCTAGCTGACCTTGCGTGGGTCAACGTTACGTATGTATGTTTTTGTGAGCGTGTGTACATGTGTGTGAACTATTTTGGCGACCCAACTTGATGCTATCATCAATTGTCAAATAACCAACTGTGTGAGATTTGTGCACCAGCTGTGGCCAGAGCCCCAGCAATAGTCATAGTCATAGTCGGAGCTCAAGCGTTGAAGCATTCATGGCACTGCAAATCAACGCACACACACATACACATACCAAAATCCATACACACACACACACACACACACAGAGAGAAAGAGAAGGACTCGCAGACAAACATGCATATGGTATACCCTTAGAACAACTCACTTTGTGGGCTATTTGTTTTGGTCATACGCTCATTTGGCTTTGGTCAGGAAAATCGAATGCGGGAACAGCACCAGCTATGAAATGAAAAGCAAAAAAAAAAAAAATAAAAGGCTAAAGGTTTCGCAAAACGTATCCTTGGACGGGACGAATCGGAAAGTGCGCAAAAATCAAGCGAGCCCCAGTGCAGCGAAAAACAAATAAACGATTCGAGGAAAGGAAACGAATGGAGAGAAGGGGCGCGTTCTGCAGAGGAACCGCAAATGTACAACCGAATCATTGGCCAAGGTTGGGACTGCCATTGCTAAAGTTGCTTCTGCTGCTGATGCTGATGCTGATCCTGATGCCAAAAACCGAACGCCAAGCATCGAGCTGAGCAATCGTAAATCTCCTTATGTGCAGCAGCATTTTAACGATAATTTGCTTTATTGGAGCAGTTTAGATTTGGGCAGCGGACCGGGCCACAGACTCGTTCCCCAAGTCAAACAACAACTAGAGTGAGGTTTACACTTGTGTGTA
This sequence comes from Drosophila histrio, assembly GCA_958299025.2. NCBI lineage: Eukaryota > Metazoa > Arthropoda > Insecta > Diptera > Drosophilidae > Drosophila > Drosophila histrio. Next base: position 13,552,727 of record OY282581.2, read on the forward strand.
TATATGTGTTAGTATGTGTGTGTGTGTGTTTGGTTACTAGGTTTTGGCAATGACCGACCGACACTGAGGGTTGCCATTTGCCTTTTGAATGTTTCAACGTTTCCGTTTAAATGGTTTTTATAGCAAATTTATGTAGAGGAAAAACACTTCTAAGGTTGACCGAAAGACCAAACGCAGCAATTCGAATCCATAAAAATGACTCACAAACACATGTGACCAAATACCGTTTAGTCTAGACTCTAGACCTGCGTCCAGCTCATAGTATCTGGTCATTGCTGTGGCTGACCCTTCGTTCCCTTCGTTCCCTGCTCAGCTCAGCTCAGCTACCTCCTCAGCTGAGGTGTGAACAAAGATTGCCACTTCTACTGGTCATTTGGCTTCGCTTGGCCACATGCCTCAATATGTAGTACCATGAATAATGACCCTACAAATTGCTACCTGCCCGAACTTAATCTGCCGCCTGCCTTGCAGCAGCCAGTGCAACTTGACTGTGCTCTGTGCTCTGCTGTCCCTGTCATTCCAAACGAACAATTACTTAGTCATTTAACAGTTGACAATCAATTGGCATATGGTTGACACAGGTAGCATGCAGTTAATACATCTATTAATTTGGCCTACCTACGACAATAATGTAAAGTTTGACTTTAAAATTATCAGGGCAAAAGTCATGAGTAACTTGTACAATTTAATGAGTTAATTTGAGCACATTACACATATTGATACAAGATATTTAGAATCAGAAATTGTTTGTCTAATTATACAATAACATCGAATACAATACAAAGAGAATAAAAGAGTTGGGAGTGTTGGACATGAGCAGAATCAGCTCAACTAATAAAATATGTTTGCTGAGTTTATGAAATTTAAATCACAAAATATCTATAATAAAAAAAACAATTTACATTTCATACATAAAAAACTTCTTCGACTGGCCGAAGATATATGATGTTGGCTGGTTAAAATATGCTGGACAATCTGAAAATACTTTTATCTTTAATTGTCCCAAATTGCTTGGCAAGGCCTCACTTAATTAAAATATTTTCCTTATTTATTTCGCATGCACAGTCCGGAAATATGAAATAAAAATAACAACAAAATTGCCAACAACCAGAATACCAGAAGCAAGAAAATAAATCTGTTAATAAATGCGCGTGATGAGGTGCCATGCAAGGCATTTAAAGGTCATTATTCAAATTAATAAATTAATTGCAATTTTAAATTATGCCAAAAGAGAAATGCAATATTACGCATTCGCCTGGTTTTTTTTTTTCACTCTTGAATCGCTGATATAAAGATCAATCATGTCAGTCTTTAAGAATTTTATATATAATCTGTTTGATCTGTTTGTGATATAAGTCCTGTAATTTCCTTCAGCAAACACTTTGTGAATATATCCTGCAGTCACATTCGCCAACAAACAAACTGAGACATTGCATCCATCACTTCCGTTACAGACATTTCTTTCATAATAAAGAAATTTCCTTATTTACGTGCCACACATCAATCTTTCACTTTGATATGCTAGTGTGTGAGGAAGCTGCTACATCCCTTTTTCCACATTATGCGCTGCACATTCTCTGGTTCTTGCTGCATTTTCCCAGCTTCCCCAGTGTCGGATGTGGACGGCAACGCTGTAGGCCTTTGAATTATGTTAAGCTTTGTGCCCGTAGTACTTAAACTCGCACACACACACACACACACTTACATACACACAACATACTACATAGAGAAGGCAGGCTTTCTCCGACACACCTGTCGTGCCTTCAGGCAGGTGACTGGCTAGTGACATTTGCCAGCATAAAAGTCAACAACTGTTTGTTGTTACTGTTGTTGCAAGTATGGCTTTGGCTGTCAACAATAGTAAGGTACCGGGTGGCTTTCTGGCGCCAACTTTAATGCTAAGAGCCTCTTACAATTTATTCACATGCACCTGTTACGCATTCGACCCGTTGCCCAGTTGCTACTGTGGCTCGAAATTATTTTTGTAAAGGTTAATTTGCTGACACATACTACAATACTGCGAAATTATTAACATTAATATTTACGCCACACAGATGTCAATGATTCTTTGCGAAATTTCTGGTTGATTGGCATCGGGTGGAGCATAATTATATTCAGTTATAAGCTGCCATTGCCACGGCTATTGAGCGCCAACTTTGCGCATAAAAATAACAGTTATCGTAATAATAATAATAATAATAATAATATCAAGAACATTATTTGACAATAGTTTGGCACGCTACATAAAAACCAACTGTTAATGGTGTATGCATAGACAAAATACCACACAAAAAAAAAAAAGAAATCGTATAAATATCTTGTTTAAAGGTTTTGTTGCTCGTCTCGATTTTGTCATAAACTGCACATCAGGCAAATGTTAATGACCCAAAATAATCGTAAAATATTTAACCCAATATTTAACGACGTTACTGTCGCAAATTGATTCATAAACAATTAGTTGACAAACTGTTGCAAGCAATTATAAAAGTCGCATGCTTAAACTGAGCTTAACGACTGAACTTTGTTGCATGTTGAATAAAATTTACTTATTTCAAGATACTTATTTATGACAGAGTCCAGTGATTGAATGTGATTTGGGATGATCGAAAAAGTTGTAGCAACGAAATAAAAGAATGGATGAAAACATGTCTATAGTAATAAATCAGATACTGATATTATTTCTATTTGTACAGAGATTCAGGCAATGTTTAGCTTGAAGTCGTTGTCCTTGCTTATCTATTTTATGCATATCAATAATAACCTGCAGCTCATCCACGCGCCATTTGAAATATGATTTATGTGGCCGGCAGCATTGGAGCCAAGTCGACGACTTTGTCTTCCATTCACACTCTGTTCCCCCCATTGCGTCCCTTTGTCTGCTCTGCTGCTGCTGCTAAAACTGTCGAAAGTTGTAAGTGTTGTCGGTGTGATTTACTTGCGTCTGCCTCTAAACGAAATCGAATGCCGCCTTAATAGCCCCCGGACAGACAACTCGCATAATTTTACACACAAACAGGCAAATGGACAGAAAACAGAGACACAGGGCATTGTCAAGGAACGTTAGGAGCAGCGAACATAGTCGTTGTCGTTTCTTATTAACAGTCATGGAATTTGAAATTATAATGCCAGTCGACAAATCGCCAAAGTTTCGTTGGCCTTTGCCGTCTGCCGGCCATAAATTTAAATTTGATTTTTATATTGCATTTTGATATGTGAGCTAACACTTTAAGCCACTTTCCAATTCGCCACATAAAACGGGAAAAGTTTTCTCGTTCCTATTCTTCATACACAGTTGACAGGCTAAAAACCATATAAAATGAGTTCACTTAAGCTCGAAATGCGGATTTTAATAACATTTACGAAAAGTTTGATTGCGACTGTAAAAAAAAAACTGCTTAAATTTAAAAGACCATTAATATGATATACTATAAAAACTAAAGATATCCTAAATAACATTTAAAAGTATTCGAAAAGAATTGCATAATACATTTCCTCTTTATATAAAAAATAAAATATATTTAATTGCGGAAACTATAAATATATAAAAATACGAAATAAAATTGTTTATTTTGATATTAAAAGTTTTATAATTATAATACCATGTAACTATGTAGGGTATAACTTGAAGCTGCGACAAGCAGTGTTAAGATTAAAGGAATATCGATACCAGGAGTGTTATCGATATTGACGGCCGCATGGAGTCGGAGTCAGTCGGAGTCAAGCGGAGTGAACGGAGTCAGGCGGAGTGAACGGAGTCAGGCGGAGTGAACGGAGTCAGGCGGAGTGAACGGAGTCAGGCGAGGTAGTGATGTAAATTTGGGTCGAAAGTTCGATGTCGATGTTCATCGATGTTTACAAAGTGAGAAATCGATGTTGTGTTAAACATCGGACAGAAACATCGATGCATCGATGATGTCCGATGTTTTCAAACCATTTTGTTTTTTTTTTAATTTTATTCAATTTATAGTTTTATTAAGTTTTTTCTCTAAAAATGTTGCTTTTATATCGGTTAACTAGTATTTAAATTAAATAAAATAATAGAAATATTGTTTTCCTATCATTAACTTTATTGACAATGCGTAAAAATGAAAATAACAATACATGCATTCTTAGCAGTCTTATTTATTTATGTATTGACTAGCAATGTTTAAGAAGAAAATTAAAATTATAACAATGCTTCCTTAGCAGTCTTGTGTATATCAAGCTTTCAAAGCAGTCTCAAAACCTTTTTTCAAAAAAAGTATTTTTAGTCGATACTTTGTAAAAATAAAATGCGACTTTGTCGATCTGGTCTTAGCCTGTTTCCCGTTCAGAGGGAAGTGAAGATCCCACTACTGGTAAAAATTGCAGCGCTATTTTATGTAAGTTCGGATAGGTGTTTTTCATACCATCATGTGCGGCACTTAAACCAAATGCGCATATTGTGAAATTAAGGGTCGATGTTTTTGTCAAACATCGATGCATCGATAAACATCGGTATGAGCCAAAACATCGAAAAACATCGCAAAACATCGCGCAAAAACAATCGATGCTCGATGCATCGATGATTTTTCACATCACTAAGGCGAGGAACACAATTGGAAAAAGCAGCATCGAGGTCAGTCGATATCAGCCGAAGAGGAAACGTCAATGAGCAAGCCGATCACAGAGACATCTACAAATATTGAAAGCCTTAAAACGTAAAAGAAGCCGATCCGCCGTTTAATTAACTAAATATTAATAAACACCGCCTAATATAATAATAACCTTACATACCATAAGCTAGAGGTGGAAAAAAATCGATTTTGTAGAGATCGATTTTTTGCGATTTTGTTCAAAGCGAAAATCGATTTAAATCGATTAAGATCGACTTTTATAAATCATGCTTAGAAAAAAACACAAAATTAAATATTTGCAACAACTTAAATTTATTTAATTATTTTACAACAATAACATATATGTATGTATATAATTGCAAATTATATAACTTCGCGAAATTTTTCATATATCAAATACATATGAATCAACTACTATTATTTAACCTACAAAAGAAAATAGTATTGCTCGAACCATTGGTTTTTATTTAAAAAAATAGCATATCCACGTTCTTCGCTCTTCTTCATTAATGTATATGCATGAATAAAAAAATCTCATTAGGTAAGAAAACGCATACTGCATTGTATGTACTTATATATATAGGTACATATGCACAGTGAATACTTATATTCATATGTATATACTTATGGTCATTTCCACAGAATCGTCACATTCGTGGAAATGCTTAGGCGCGACTTGCTAAAGACGGGTCGTCGCGGCGCTTCCCCTAGTTGTGATGGGATTTATTCGATTTTAATCGATTCTTAAATATTAAATCGACTAATCGCGATTCGGGGACAAAATCGATTAATCGATTTTCGAATCGATTTTATTTCCAGCTCTACCATAAGCTATAGAACAAGTCTCAGCATTTAATAAGCTAAACAAATCTATAAGACTGAAATTATGTTCAATGCTATATAGTTTACCTTTATCTACTATGATAGGAGCAACAAATATTGATTATAATTTAGCATTGTGGTTGTTCTTAATATACGCATGCTGAAAACTTTTAAGAAAAATGAAATTTCAACATAAAGTGAGTCAGGCAAGACGCCAAACTTTTTCATTACGCAATTTTTGCGCTTTGCTTATGTCATGCTCATAGTTGTAGTGCACAAACACACACACACACATATATCAATTTTTTTTTATCAAAATCACACTCACATACTACATAAAGCACACACATACACAGATATCAGTATATTTAGATATACATATGTATATTCAGCTTGGCTTTGCTTAAAAACTTTTCTAATTCCATTAACGTAACGCACATGCGAGAATCTGACTGAAGGTCCTTTTTGCTGTTGCTACATTTTGTTGCTGCCTAAAGTTTCTGCCCCAGTTGCCACATGCACTGGCCAAAGCGGCAGAAGGCAGAAGGCACCAGGAATCTGCGTGACTTCTCAAATTGACTAGAGCTGACTTCTGCCCACATAATTTTCACTTTAAAATAAATAAAGACCCAAACATTAGTCTAGAACCTTAGATTGAGCCTTGGTCCTCGGTCTTGGTCAGCTTTAATGAGCTGTAGTTGTGTACAGATTTCCATAGCTCGTCATCCGCAGGCCAGTTTCATGGTCGAGCAGAGTCCTCGCTTTGCGGTTCGTTTCAAATTGTTAATGAAATGAAATTTAAATTTTGTATCATTTTTACTTTTATTTTTATTCTAATGCCCCGATTGCTATGGTGAGTTATTTTTCTTTTTATTTGCTTTTGTAGATGTTGTTGGTGTTCGTTTGGTGTTCGTTTGGTGTTCTTGTTGTTGCTTTCGTTGTTGAGCCGCTGTAATTTGGCTTAATTTCAGTTAATAATTATTTTCACATTTCGGGCATTGCTTGCGGTTGGCGTTGCCTTGGCACAGGGATCACAGTTAATTAGTTTGTAATTATTATAAATTGAGGATGAATGCTTGTGGCAAGTTTAATTGGATATTTGATATTTTTAAATTACGCAAAAATGAGCGTGAAATATTAGCGCGAGTAGCGCGTACTTTGTGGCATGTGGCATAAGCTCAGCATTAAGCCGGCCAAAGCCAGCTAGGCAGCAGTTAGTCATGTAGCAAGTAAATTAATTTTTAATGCGCTCACAATGTCACTCAGCTTCATATTTATGTGGCAAGCGTGGCAAGCATTGAGCTTCTGCTGCTGCTGCTGCTGCTGCCAACTGCTTCTCATTCTGCTCTCTTTTTGTCTCTTTTTCTCTATTTGCTCGGCTGCAAGCTCGTGTCGTTGACCGCTGCGCTTTGTCACACGTGCCACACCCACAGAGCCAGTGCATACTTAACAATTAATCATAATCTCATGTAGCTCCCAGGCAATACTCGGGCCACGTACCAGCTCCAGAGCCACCAAAGCAGCCAGCACTTTTTCACCAGACTCAACAATAAATTTTACATTATGCAATTGCGACTTGAGCAGCCATAAGTTCGAATCAAGGAAGTGCCTCGTTACCCTCATCCTATCCTCCCTTTATTTCTCTAAAATATGCTACACTTTTGCAACTATTGTTATTGTATTCCCATCATCTTGTATGCCACTGTGCCACTGTGCCACCGTGACACGTACTTCTGTAATAATTTAACATGAAATATGCCCTTAACGGCATAAATATTGCCGTAACGAACACACACCTTGAACTCGTCCTTATCCACACGGCAAATGCAAAACGATTAAAACTGATAAAACAATTGAAAGTGCCATCAAACGGAAACTTTATACTTACAATCCCATCAGCTTATAAAGAGTACGAGTACTTTAATTGATTTGAGTGCGAGAAGAATGACATCGAAGCTATTAGATAAGGGTAATTTCTTAATCATTTTTACAATTTTTCTATCTCTTCGTATCGATATGTGATTAACTATTTTCCAAGTATACTTTTTATTCTAGTTGTGACCATTAAATAATTACCATGATGTTCTGAGCTGAATCATAATAATAATGTTCTTTGTGCGCTATTTATGCTTTGTGTTCTTCAATGCATTCGTTAATCAGTAATTTCTTCAGTACGATTTTCTGATTGGATTGCAAGATTTACTTTAAATCTCCAATTGCTACAACTTGCAAGTTTGTTGAATAATGTTTTCTGTTAATAAAATGAAGTTGTATAAGTTTGCATATTGTAGTAAATTTATTCTCATTGTCTTTAGTATATAGTACGTATAATATATTCATTTAAATTTTCTGCTTAGAATGCTTTTATTCACATGAGCGAATCATTTACTGCCTTAAATATTCCCCAGTCAAAGTTTCTTAGGGCTAACTGATAATAATAGTCCAAGTTGCATAAGCTAAGTACATTATGTCATATTTATTCGTGGTGCAAAATAGTTTGCCAGCTAAAACAACAGACATTTATCTGTCTTTTGTGTTGGAAACTTTAACCCTTAGCATTTGTATTATTGGCAATAATATACTTGCTTCTAACTGTCTGTAACTCTTACTGTAAATGTAAGTCCAAACCATGTGCAGTTAGGCAACTCAAGGCAGCCCACAACCCGCACATCCAGTTTCCAGTTGTCAGTTGCCTGTTGCCTCATTGCCTCATTGCCTTGTTGCCCAGCTGAGTGCGTGCTCCTTCTCGACCAGGACCACAGAAATGTGCTGGCATTGCGGGCTCCTTTTGTTGTTCTCCTTGGATGCCAAAATTGATTCTATTGGCTTTGTTGTGATAAGGTCAAAAGTTAATGTAAATGTTGTGGATGCCAGAACTGAGACAGTTTCCATGGAACTGGGAGGGTTTTTTAAATTAAAAGTTACAAGTTTTCGATGTGGCATGGTGGCAAACAGTGATAAAAGTTCAACTTTGATATAGTGCAGACTACTGGGATAGCTGCAATGTCTCTAAGAGGGTTCCCAACATTTTGCCGTTACACTCAATTTAAAATAAATTTACTATCGCACTAAATATTGCAGTATATCTGCTTAATAATCATATTTAATGATCAGCTATTGAGAATCAAATGATCATTTCCATTTTACAATCTATTGTTGTAAACGCATGATCAATTAAATAACTAAATTCACAATCTATAGAGTCTACACTTCCGTCTCAAACTAAAAGAATGTTGAGGTTACTAGTAATAAAACAAGCCGATCAGTCGAGCGGGCGCGACAGGTGGATACCCTGTGCAGGTCTTAAAATAAAAGTATTTTGGAAAAGTATTTTAATTATAGTGGAATTGATTTGCATGTAGTCTGGCAACACTCCATGTTTCTCTCTCTTACACACGGCATTTATTATATTGCGCGCCAAACCATTTGTTTTTGAAATTTTAGGCAATGTTTATATATATGGGTTTTGGTAATGCAGAAAATGTAAGTTATTTTAATACTATGATAGAAACGTAGAATTGTCAACCATACGTGTTAGCAATCGCAAATATAAATTATTATAATAATAGTAATTATGCAGTTTGTCAGTGCTGGGCAACTCTTAAACTATTGTAGGACAGTGTTGTCAACTGGCCAATTACATTGAAATAATGGCAATAAAACATATTCCTTAATATCTATTTTATTAATTAGTCGATCGCTATAAAACTTGCATCAAATTGCTTAGCGTTGTCGTACTGTCAATTTAAGCTGTGTTATCTCAACGAAGATGAGTGTAAACAGTCGCAAATATTAATTTTACATTCCCGGGCGGAAGACAAGGCGAGAGATAGTGCAAAGAAGATTGTCATATATGTGCTCTCGCTCTATGAAATAATGTTAATAATAGAAATTCTTTAATATCTCCGTTATTTGTGGGTCGATCGCTATGAAACTTGCAGCAAATTGCTTAGCGTGGTTATTCTGCTAATTTAAGTTGTATTATCTTAACAAACATGCATGTAGACAATCGCTAATATTAATTAACATTACAATGCATAGTTCTGAGTGTGACCGATAGATGGCGCCACGTGACACAATGCGGCACCCAGCGGCTGACAGTGCAAAGCATCAGATTATCATATGCTTTCTCGTTTGCGCAAATGGAATTTTTATATGCTCTCTCGCTCTGGCCAAAAAATGGAATTAAAACAAATTCCTTAATATCTCCCTTATTTATGGGTCGATCGCGATGAAACATGCAGCAAATTGCTCAGCGCGAGTTATACTTCAACTATCAGTCATGATATGCTGAATTATCTTGGAATTTGAGGTCTTCTTCTATTTGCGTGGGCGGGGGGTGAGATATCGAAAATTGAAAATAAACTTGATCTGCGTATGGTATTCAGGAACCTACATTCCAAATTTGAAGTCTCTAGCTCTTATAGTTGCTGAGATCCACGCGTTCATACAGACGGACAGACAGACGGACAGACGGACAGACGGACAGACAGACGGACAGGTGTCAATCGACTCGGCTATTGATACTGAATAAGAATATATATACTTTATATGGTCGGGGATGCTTCCTTCTGCCTGTTACATACATTCACACAAATTCATTATACCACTTTTGCCCATTTTCAATGGGCACAGGGTATAAAAATATCAGTTATTGAGAAGCAAAACTAACATTCGCATTTCACAATCTATTGTTGTAAACTCATGTGTAATTAAATCACTAATTTAATGATGATTTTTAAAGACTTAATTTCTGTTTCCCATTCACACTTGCAAGCCAAAAGCATGGCAATGTTTCTTTCTCCATTATTCCATCCCCAAGACTTTCATCCCCATCCACATAAAAAGCAATGCCTGGCTGACTGCCGAGCAGGGCAAAGTTTGTGCGTAACATGAAAAACTTCGATAAATTCACAGTTGAAACAATTACCATGAATTTTATCAAAAATGATACGCGCAGTTCGTATCCGACCATGCAGCAACAATATTTTTTAATGCACTTTGGGGGAAACTGAAACGCGTGGCAAGAGAGGTTGCGACAAGAACAGAACCAAAAAAGAAACCTAAAGAAAAGAATAGGAAAAATAAAACATATAAAAAAAGAAAACCGACAGTGGCAGACGCTCAGAAAACTAAGTAGATAAGAATCGAAGCGGGGCAAGTATGAAGGAAATGCCAACAGCATTCCGTCTGCTGACAGATAGACCAAGAGCAGGACCAACACTGCGACCAGGACAAGCATCAGGACTACGACCAGGAGCAGCAGCAGCAGCAGCAGGAGCAGGAGCAGGCTGCCTCTGAGCTGTCGGTTCTCCTGCTGCTGCTGCTGCTAAAATGTAAGCGAAAAATTGCTTGAGAAAACTTTCTCAACTTTTCAGCTAATATTTGACTTTTGCAAAATAAGGAGACGATGTGGAAAAACAACGCAGCAGCATAGCATTGAATGAATATAATATATATCACACACACACACACACACACACACACACACACAGACATTTATATATATTTTCTTTTCTTAAACATTATGCGTGACATTTGCGTTGATGTGAAAGAAAAAAATAATAAAATATTCTCACAGACATGTGAAAAGCTGCTTTAAAAGCAAAGCATCAGGAAGTTCGTACCCTAAATCTATTACGTTCCCATAGCATCTATGCTAGTGTGTGTGTGTGTGTGTGTGTTCATGTGTGAGAATGTGTGCAACTAGCACCAAATATAAGTAAATATGGCAACAGTTTGCTGAAATAACGTTTATTGATTTCGTTGCCACAAATTGCACCAAACTTTGTCCGAAACACAGCCCTTTCCGTTGATTTTTTCCCGCAATTGGAAATTTAAATTGATATTTGCTTTAGCCCTCTACAAGGCCAACTTTAATGGCCGTCAATTGCAGTCGTCGTTGTGGCAAAGTTTTTTTTAGAGATTCGTTTAAACTTAATATTTTGTTATTACTCGTACTGCGTTTGGCTCGCACTCGTAAGTGTCCAATGTTTTTCCTATTTTTCCCACACCAAAACTAAACTCAAATAGATTTTGAGTAGCTTTTCAGTTTGCCTCAGCGTTAAATGAGAAAAGTTTCTCAAGTGCTTGTTGCACTTTTCTCTCCCTGTTGTTGCCACTTATCCTCCCTTTTCCCTAGCCAAACTCTCAGGTAAAGTATTCCGATAACTGGCCAAGGATTTCTGTTTTCCCTTACCGTTAATGATCTATTGTTAACTGCTTAGCTTTGGTTTGCCAAGCGTTTAGCTTGCTATTTAAAGCCTGAGTTTCAATTAAGTTTTAGTTTGACCACAAAACTAAATTGCACTCAATGTTTTTTTGTTTTTTTTTTTTTGAAATACTTTCAATTTAAAGGGTTGGATTAAATCTTCAAGTATTTAATGTACATTTAAATTATATCTAAAAACCAAAAAAATTACTTTGAAAACTTATGTGAGTAGTTTTTTTATTGCTCTCTCCATTCTTGCTTTCAAATATACCACCTTCAGCTCTCCTAAGAGCTAATAACTTTTACAATTGGCACACTTTTCAAGCAGTTTGGTTAGGTCTGTTTTTACTTTTTTTTTGTGGGACACATCAGCTTTGCAAACCACATTTTACTAATTTTAGTTTGCAACTTTTGCTGTTGAAATCCACAATAAATAAACACAAGCGTCTGACGGGACTATAGAAAAAAAAAAACAAAAAAACTATAACAAGCGCAACAACGAGAACGTGTCCGAACGAGACGTGGGAAATCTAACAAAAGACATACCAAAACCAGTGCAAAGAGAAAAAAACTCGCAAAAAATTAACAGCAAACAAAAAGGCAAACGAAGCTTGGATTCCCTTCTCCTGGGCCATCCATACCCCACAAGGTCGGTTATATTGTATTGAGAGTTTGTTTTAATTAAAAGAAAGTGGAAAAGAGAGAACAGAGAACAGAGAGGCAGCAGTAGCAGGAGGAGTCAGAAGGAAAAAGGTTACTGGGCGTTGCATATTCAAAAATTTCGCAACAACTTTTTGCTGGCCAAATGCAAACGTTGAAATTTATAAAAATGATTAAAAAAAAAGTTGCAATCCCTTCAACAATAGAAAACAATTACAAAATTGTCCAAAAAAAAAGGAACAGATAATAAAGAAAAGGCGAAATTGTGAGACAGAAGAAAACAGAAACAAAATATAAACAATGCATTTACTGCATATCTGCGCTGGGGCTGCGGCGTGTGCAAACATTGCGTATACGCCATGTAATAAATAAAATAAGCGGCGAATGGGCGATGCAGAGAAATCTGCTGTGGCTCGAGCTGGTGCTGGTGATGCTGGTACTTGAGCCTTTTGCTGGCTTGGCACTGGCAAACAGTTTCCAACTGAATGACTTTATATCTACGACTCGAGCTACATTTGCCACAGATGCCTTGGATATCGAGCATCCGCACCGTTGCCATCGCCAACACTAACACCACCAGCAAGAGCAGCAGCAGCAGCATCATCATCAGCATTCAACTTGCTGCTCGTTTGTGCCAGTTTGCTCGTTTACAGGCTTTTACCTGAAACTATTACCCACTTGCCGACTCAGTTGCTCGGTCTGTCTGTCCACCTGTCCGTCTGTCTGTTAGTCTGTCTGTCAGTCTGTTGCTGTCTGGTTGGCTATATTATATGGATAGGATGCGGATGCAGAGTCCTTATGCAATCAACTGTCGACTCGTTACAACTTTTCCTTGCAAATCTGTTAAGGTATAATATTTCGTGCAGCATCTGTAGCTAGTTGTTCATCTGATTACATATTTATCTACAATTTATACATAATTTTGCTGCAGTTTCCGTCAGACACTGCAAAATACTTTAAGCACTTTAGCTTCCCATTAAGTTGCACCAAGGGGATAGAGCTATCGCAGTGTGCAACAACTGAGACCAGTAACAAGGCATAGCAAATCTCTGGCCCCAAAACAATCCATCAGCATAGCATACGCGTCTATCCTCCCCTCAGAAAACTGTCAAAAACTTGTGATGAGAGCACAAATCTCACACGCACATATTCCGACCGACTTGGTCCCTTAAAGTTTTTCACTTTAATTTTCTGGCAAAAGCTGCCAAAAAAAAAGCCCTGTAAGACTAACAAAAACAATGATGAATTTACTCAGAAAGCCACTAAAATTGTTTACCCAAATACGAGTGTGTGGCGCAATAACAAAAATAAAAGTTCGTCCCGAGCATGTATGATGAAATGTTCTTCATTTTTCTAACGATAACATGCATAACTTAAGATGGGCCCTAGTGAAAGCATTGACAAGTGCATGAGCAATAAATACGAATCGCACATACCCTCGGTTATATAATTATACAAAGCAATGTTGATCAGATTCTTAAATATTTAAAAATAATAATAACAATTAATTTGATCTTTAATTTCCATTAGATTTGCTTCAATAGAATATTCAATTAATAGACTCTAATACCCTCTCCTGCTTTTTAACCGTCGTGAAAAGAGGGTATAGAAAAGTTTAAGTAGAAACATGAACTAGAATCTTAACGTATCATATAACCCCTTGGTAGACCAAGTGAAGGCGAAGGCAAAAGAGAACCACATGTCAATGTCAACGGCGATGACAAAGACAAATTTACCACTCAGAAAATAGAGGATGTGCTGTGTGATACTAATACCTGGGTCAGATATACGAGTATTAAGATAAAGTTAATATTACGAGCACGTGAAGCACTTGGTGTTCAAAATTTAAATACAAACTGCTCGTTGGGCTGCGTTCTTTAATCGAAAATTCCGAGCATACTGATGCTACTGTACAAATTTAATGCACCGTTTGACAAAGCCAAACACCCACACACGCCAAGCACAAATGGCGCCAAATTCCGTCCAGCAATCAAGTAAATTCAAAGCAAATTGCCCGCACTGTCAGTTTGGGCCAGTAACTGTAGACGGTGGCTAAGGGAAAGCAAACGCCTCATTATTTTGCGCTTGAGAAGTTTCTGTCTCGTCACTAATTCATCATTGTTTCGGCACATTAAATGCTTGAACGTCAACGCATTCATTATCTTTTGGCCGCATGGACCAACAACTGGGCTGACTGGCTTTTGGCCAACTCATCGCCTGCTCACATGGTCGGCTCAGCTATCTGTCAGCGGGCGTCGCCAAGGCAGCTCTCATGCTTGAGTGATATTAACTGACCGACAATCAGTCAGCAAGTGTAGCCAAAGAAACCAAAACAAACGCACGACTTGGTCCAAACACAAGAGACCGGAGACTTAAGCCAGATTTAGGCTGAGCATGTTACATACTTGCGCACACAAATCACCTCGTCATTTTCTATCTTTATCTTTTTTAATTTCTTTCTTTATGTAGTTGACTCTGTAAGTGTGTTTGTGTGTGTGTGGGAGGCAATATGTCTGTGTGTGTGTGTATGCTTAGCATGTTAATTGCTTTCTAAGCTAATCGAATTTTTTGCTCGTCATTATGAGTAATGTGCACTGGGATGGCTAACATATAGCAATTTGTCGACTAACTTTCCGAGTGGCAAATTGCGTTAAGCTTGCGAAGACTTAAATTTATTAATATTAAAGCCATGTTAATGCTCGTCAGCCGCAACACAAAAATAAATACTTAATCGCACATGTCAAACGTACTTAATTCACCATGTAAACAAAACAAAACATTGTATGCAAATAGTGGAAAAAAATCATGAATAAAATAAAGCAACAACAAATTTAAGCACTTGAAAATACACATGTACACATTATAGTAAACATATAGTATAATAATTATCACTTAACACTTTCAGTTGAATATTTGAACAAGTGTTTGCATTTTTAACAACGTTTAAAAATCATATAACGATAATTACATAGTTATTTCATCGAGATCATAGTAAGATATTTCTTTTATTTCTTTTTCCCATACATTTTTTTTAATAGAAAATAATTTCTTCAATGTTATGCAATTAATTGTCTTCAATGTATTACATTTAATTATAATTTCACAAACTTTCTGAACAAGTTATCAGAAGCTCTACATGACAAGACGCAACCGGAAAAAGTTATATTACTGGGCTAATTTATGGAGCACATAAGTTAATTTTTGTTTGTCTGTTGTTTGTTGTAATTAGTCGTCGTTGAAGCCGTTGGCCAGGACCATTAAATCCGACCATGCAACGGAACTCGGACATAAACAAATAAAAAACTGTTGCTTCCGCTGTCTGCGAAACAGTCAAAGACAGAAAGAGAGAGAGAGAGAGAGAGAAAGACAGCGGGCCATGAAAAAACGAGTGGGCCATGCTAATTATTTTGTCGGTTCGCAAAAGTTCATAGTTCAGATATAAAACGTAAAACAACACGAATAACTACTACAATAATGACTGTAATACCACAACAACCACATTAGCACGCCCAGTCTCTGTCCCTTACCCCTGCCCAGGCTATCGCCACTCGCATTCATTTCAGTAATTTTTATTATCAGTCAAGTAAAATAAACTTAATTAAAAGCCACGTTGGGTGCGAAGTCCCTCCTTTGATTCATTGCCATTGCATTTGCGAAATGCTCGTTTAAATGTAATAATAAATGTGAAAAATGTGAAAAAATAGCTGCCTTTTTGCAAGTGTGAAAAGCGAAAAGCCTTGTAAATATTGTTGACCCTTAAATATGATCAGAGGAACATCGAGTTCAAGGCAACGGAGTGTCGCGGTTTATATAATGAGATAATGCTAAAGATATAATAGCTAAAAATATAGTTATCTGAAATCAAGCTATGTTCTTATTATATACATATGTATGTTGTAAATCGCATAGCAAAAGTAACAATGTTATGCTTACAGAAGAACATTAATCGATAAATGTTAAATCGGAACTGATTGCAATTCTTTGTTCCGTGAGCTGGTTCCATGAGCTTTCCTCATGAGTGAAGTTGGTTGTGATCAGACATTCAGTGCGTGCAAATAAAGGAAGATCTCTACAAAAGAAATGATACAAAGTGTTTTAGTATCTGGTAAAATACTATAAGGTATTGTATTTAAATTATACTTTATTCTATAATATAGATACTAGAACTTAAATTATCATAAATTAAACAAAGTTATGGAATGGTACAGATTTAGAAGCCCATACAGTCTTGACATTAAAACTCTCAGCATTTGATGATACGTTTCGATTATCCCTATTCATATACATTACCATCTTAAAGAGAGAAACATTACAATTGGCATGCATATTCGGATGTGTCATAAGTAGATGGACTTTACCAAGATTTTAGTTATAACTAGGTCAACCATTTAATTGCAGACTTATGGTTATAGAATGTGTGAATAGGTGTCAAAGAAGTATGTCATTCTTGAATGTTAAAAAAAAAGAACTCAAGTTATTGAATTGTCTTTATTAATTCGGCAATTACTCTTTTCATTGCAGCTGTGGAGCCAATTGACGCACTGCATCTATCGAACCTCTCCGTCCCGCGCATTATCGATGTCGCACAAAAGGCCAAACTGTTCTGCAGCTATGAAATGGGCAATCGGACCCTCAACTCTGTCAAATGGTACAAGGACGACCAGGAGTTTTTCAGGTAAGCGTGCTGTAAGCTCAGTGCCAACTGCTGTGGCTGCGGCTGTAAAACAAATAAAAAAGTTCCATAAAAATATTTTCGGCTCTGGCTCGAATTAATAAAATGGCCCAGTGAGTGTGCCAGCGCATTCATGCAGATTTTATGGTGTAAATTGAAAACGTCATGAAATTGCAACAGTGTCCGCAACAAAGTGATGCCAGATGGGACCTAGACAGGGACAGGGGCATGGGGCATGGGGCAGGGGCAGTGCAGATACACGTAGGTGTACCGTGTACACTCGAACGCTTGAAAGTGTCGCGACTAATTTAAATGCTTAATTGAAATGGATTTTTATGAGCGCCAGCAATAGCGCTCAGATGACGTAGCCATTTCGACAGTCCGGCTGCCACCATTCCGCAATGCTTACCCCCCCCCCCACCCATGCACTTCTTTCCCTTAACGCATCGCACTCAAATATGTGTGAAGAGCAGTTTTTATTTAACTGGCTTAATTGCTGGTCATTGGTCGGGCTTAATCGAGCGCAAAATTTTTCCAGCACTTTGTGTGGGGCACAAATCCTTTTTAGGCCACGTTTGTTATTGATTTTAAAGCCCTATTAATATCGCCAGTCAAGCAATTAGTTTAATGGATTATATCGATTCAGGGACAACCAAAAATAAAACAAAAATTTCAACACATTCTCCTTAATCTCTGTTAACCACATGCGATTTGCATTGCATTGCTTTGTGCCAGGTTATTGTTTTTGACACATCATGTTATATTTGATATTTAATACTATTACTATAACTTTAATCTGTATTTCACACTGCATTTGACACTGCGGTTATTTTGCTTTTTCAATACAAAAAAAAATAAATTAGTAGAAGAAATAAACTGTACAAATTTGTTTGCGGTTAACAAATATTTCAATTTCAAAAGTTTGATATAATTGTATGTTATTAAATTGAAAGTGCATTGACTATTAAAGTGTACAAATATACATCAAATAAGAATGTTAAATGTGATGACAGTAAGTTATTAAATAAAACACAATACATAGTGTATTTAAATTACATGTTTCATTTTCTCTAAGGCCTACAATAAAAATTGTATACAGTTGTGTTGCAAAGGAGAGAATTTCAAATAATTCTACATACTCGGAAATAAGTTCCAAAATCAAAAAACTGGTTAAGCTGAAAATTTGCTACTATAAGTGTAAAACTATTTAGGTATCTAAAATATGCATTTTTAATTTTAGAATGCATTTTGAAATATTTATATATATTTTTTACTTTATAATTTATATTTTATGAAGTCGTATTTTTCAAAAAACACGATCCCATAGATGGGATTAAATAGATCAATAAATTATCATTAAGTACTATATAGAGAAGCAATCATGTACGGGTTACAGAGTATATCCTAGCCGAATACCATCGACGAGAGCAACTGAACCAATTTTGTGTTAACATTTATTTCAATTTTATAATAAAAAATTGGATACAATTGTTATTATTTCGTGTTTATTGGTTATGTATTTTGTATATAATTGATAATTAATGTATGTTTGTGATGTGGTATATCCCTGTGTACATCAATCCCTGTTAACATCAATCCCTAGACAACAATATCGAGCAAAGACAACAACAACGAGCAAAGACAACGTCAACGAGCAAAGACAACAACAACGAGCAAAGACAACAACAACGAGCAAAGAAAAAACAACAACGAGCAAAGACAACATCAACAAGTTAAAGCAACGTAGGCGAATTCCCACGCTGGCGAATTCGCATCATTATAACCGAGCGACCTTAGACGATCGGAGACTGAGAAGCCGAAGCAGTGTTGCCAACACCTCGCAACAGAAACAACAGAAACAGGACAAAGCGACCAAAAATAATCAGGAAAAAAAGGCTAAATTCATTTTAAAACAGACAAAAAACTGGACAAACAAATGTTCTTGTGTTTAAGCATAGTATCCAGTAGCTCGAAAAAGTTTGAGCTCTCAAAATGCTTGATTTTCTTAATGCCTGCCAGGCAGAAAACAGTGTGACAGCATAACACCAAAATTACCAAAAAAAAAAACCTGAAAACCTGAGTGGTCACACTGTTCCGTCAGCTGTGCACAACAAACAAATAATAAATAATAAATAAAATAAAATAATAAATCCCGTAAAAATGCTTTTTGTCGGTCAAGTCCCACAATATGGGTCTTTGTTGAACATCTTGAATTAAAGTAATTTTTTTATGATTTTCCAACATCTAAGTTCTGCATTTGTGTTGTTTGTTTGTTGCCGCCATGACTTCAAAAGTATTTTGACTAGTCGAAAGATGAAAAATTTTCATCTTCTAACCTGTCAGAAAAAAACAACAGCTGTTTATGAAACAGTGTTGTAAATCGCCAGTCACTTTTTGAGCGCCCAAAGTTTTGATGTACTGGGTACCGACTATCAAAACAGCCTCTCAAAAAATTTTTTTAGCCTACTTTGCAACTCTTTTTTTTATATGGAGTTGATACCTTTCAAACAGAATTTCGAGCTACTGGATACTATGCTTTATTCATAAATATTTCGTTTATGGCTTCGTCCATATATAACTAAATAGAGGTTTAATTTTAAATGATGGACAAAAAGCCATTCAACGTCTGGATTTATAGACAGTTTCATAATTTAGTTTTAACGAAATAACAGGGAGAATATATATATTCATATTTAAAGATCGAATTCTAAAACGTCGTATGATTATGAACCGGGGACAATATAAAATGACGTTTAAAATGTCGTATGATTATGAAACGGAGAATGTAAAATGTCGTATGATTATGAAACAGGGAGAATATAAAATGTCGTATAAAATGTCGTATGATTATGAAACAAAGAGAATATAAAATGTCGTATGATTATGAAACAGGGAGAATATAAAATGTCGTATGATTATGAAACAGGGAGAATATAAAATGTCGTATAAAATGTCGTATGATTATGAAACAGGGTGAATATAAAATGTCGTATGATTATGAAACAGGGAGAATATAAAATGTCGTATAAAATGTCGTATGATTATGAAACAGGGAGAATATAAAATGTCGTATAAAATGTCGTATGATTATGAAACAGGGAGAATATAAAATGTCGTATAAAATGTCGTATGATTATGAAACAGGGAGAATATAAAATGTCGTATGATTATGAAACAGGGGGAATATAAAATGTCGTATAAAATGTCGTATGATTATGAAACAGGGGGAATATAAAATGTCGTATGATTATGAAACAGGGGGAATATAAAATGTCGTATAAAATGTCGTATGATTATGAAACAGGGAGAATATAAAATGTCGTATGATTATGAAACAGGGAGAATATAAAATGTCGTATGATTATGAAACAGGGGGAATATAAAATGTCGTATAAAATGTCGTATGATTATGAAACAGGGAGAATATAAAATGTCGTATGATTATGAAACAGGGGGAATATAAAATGTCGTATAAAATGTCGTATGATTATGAAACAGGGGGAATATAAAATGTCGTATGATTATGAAACAGGGAGAATATAAAATGTCGTATGATTATGAAACAGGGGGAATATAAAATGTCGTATAAAATGTCGTATGATTATGAAACAGGGAGAATATAAAATGTCGTATGATTATGAAACAGGGGGAATATAAAATGTCGTATAAAATGTCGTATGATTATGAAACAGGGAGAATATAAAATGTCGTATGATTATGAAACAGGGAGAATATAAAATGTCGTATGATTATGAAACAGGGGGAATATAAAATGTCGTATGATTATTAAACAGGGAGAATATAAAATGTCGTATAATTATGAAACAGGGAGAATATAAAATGTCGTATGATTATTAAACAGGGGGAATATAAAATGTCGTATGATTATGAAACAGGGAGAATATAAAATGTCGTATGATTATGAAACAGGGAGAATATAAAATGTCGTATGATTATGAAACAGGGGGAATATAAAATGTCGTATAAAATGTCGTATGATTATGAAACAGGGAGAATATAAAATGTCGTATGATTATGAAACAGGGGGAATATAAAATGTCGTATAAAATGTCGTATGATTATGAAACAGGGGGAATATAAAATGTCGTATGATTATGAAACAGGGAGAATATAAAATGTCGTATGATTATGAAACAGGGGGAATATAAAATGTCGTATAAAATGTCGTATGATTATGAAACAGGGAGAATATAAAATGTCGTATAAAATGTCGTATGGTTATGAAACAGGGAGAATATAAAATGTCGTATGATTATGAAACAGGGGGAATATAAAATGTCGTATAAAATGTCGTATGATTATGAAACAGGGAGAATATAAAATGTCGTATGATTATGAAACAGGGAGAATATAAAATGTCGTATAAAATGTCGTATGATTATGAAACAGGGAGAATATAAAATGTCGTATGATTATGAAACAGGGGGAATATAAAATGTCGTATAAAATGTCGTATGATTATGAAACAGGGAGAATATAAAATGTCGTATGATTATGAAACAGGGGGAATATAAAATGTCGTATAAAATGTCGTATGATTATGAAACAGGGAGAATATAAAATGTCGTATGATTATGAAACAGGGAGAATATAAAATGTCGTATAAAATGTCGTATGATTATGAAACAGGGAGAATATAAAATGTCGTATGATTATTAAACAGGGGGAATATAAAATGTCGTATGATTATGAAACAGGGAGAATATAAAATGTCGTATGATTATGAAACAGGGAGAATATAAAATGTCGTATGATTATGAAACAGGGGGAATATAAAATGTCGTATGATTATGAAACAGGGAGAATATAAAATGTCGTATAAAATGTCGTATGATTATGAAACAGGGAGAATATAAAATGTCGTATGATTATGAAACAGGGAGAATATAAAATGTCGTATAAAATGTCGTATGATTATGAAACAGGGAGAATATAAAATGTCGTATGATTATGAAACAGGGAGAATATAAAATGTCGTATGATTATGAAACAGGGAGAATATAAAATGTCGTATGATTATGAAACAGGGAGAATATAAAATGTCGTATGATTATGAAACAGGGAGAATATAAAATGTCGTATGATTATGAAACAGGGAGAATATAAAATGTCGTATGATTATGAAACAGGGGGAATATAAAATGTCGTATAAAATGTCGTATGATTATGAAACAGGGAGAATATAAAATGTCGTATGATTATGAAACAGGGAGAATATAAAATGTCGTATGATTATGAAACAGGGGGAATATAAAATGTCGTATGATTATGAAACAGGGGGAATATAAAATGTCGTATGATTATGAAACAGGGAGAATATAAAATGTCGTATGATTATGAAACAGGGGGAATATAAAATGTCGTATGATTATGAAACAGGGGGAATATAAAATGTCGTATAAAATGTCGTATGATTATGAAACAGGGAGAATATAAAATGTCGTATGATTATGAAACAGGGAGAATATAAAATGTCGTATGATTATGAAACAGGGGGAATATAAAATGTCGTATAAAATGTCGTATGATTATGAAACAGGGAGAATATAAAATGTCGTATGATTATGAAACAGGGAGAATATAAAATGTCGTATGATTATGAAACAGGGGGAATATAAAATGTCGTATAAAATGTCGTATGATTATGAAACAGGGAGAATATAAAATGTCGTATGATTATGAAACAGGGCGAATATAAAATGTCGTATGATTATGAAACAGGGGGAATATAAAATGTCGTATAAAATGTCGTATGATTATGAAACAGGGAGAATATAAAATGTCGTATGATTATGAAACAGGGGGAATATAAAATGTCGTATGATTATTAAACAGGGAGAATATAAAATGTCGTCTGATTATGAAACAGGGAGAATATAAAATGTCGTATGATTATTAAACAGGGGGAATATAAAATGTCGTATGATTATGAAACGGGGAGAATATAAAATGTCGTATGATTATGAAACAGGGGGAATATAAAATGTCGTATAAAATGTCGTATGATTATGAAACAGGGGGAATATAAAATGTCGTATGATTATGAAACAGGGAGAATATAAAATGTCGTATGATTATGAAACAGGGAGAATATAAAATGTCGTATAAAATGTCGTATGATTATGAAACAGGGAGAATATAAAATGTCGTATGATTATGAAACAGGGAGAATATAAAATGTCGTATAAAATGTCGTATGATTATGAAACAGGGAGAATATAAAATGTCGTATGATTATGAAACAGGGAGAATATAAAATGTCGTATGATTATGAAACAGGGAGAATATAAAATGTCGTATGATTATGAAACAGGGAGAATATAAAATGTCGTATAAAATGTTTTATGATTATGAAACAGGGAGAATATAAAATGTCGTATGATTATGAAACAGGGAGAATATAAAATGTCGTATAAAATGTCGTATGATTATGAAACGGGGAGAATATAAAATGCCGTATGATTATGAAACAGGGAGAATATAAAATGTCGTATGATTATGAAACAGGGAGAATATAAAATGTCGTCTGATTATGAAACAGAGAGAATATAAAATGTCGTATGATTATGAAACAGGGAGAATATAAAATGTCGTATGATTATGAAACAGGGAGAATATAAAATGTCGTATAAAATGTCGTATGATTATGAAACAGGGAGAATATAAAATGTCGTATGATTATGAAACAGGGAGAATATAAAATGTCGTCTGATTATGAAACAGGGAGAATATAAAATGTCGTATGATTATTAAACAGGGAGAATATAAAATGTCGTCTGATTATGAAACAGGGAGAATATAAAATGTCGTATGATTATTAAACAGGGGGAATATAAAATGTCGTATGATTATGAAACGGGGAGAATATAAAATGTCGTATGATTATGAAACAGGGGGAATATAAAATGTCGTATAAAATGTCGTATGATTATGAAACAGGGAGAATATAAAATGTCGTATGATTATGAAACAGGGGGAATATAAAATGTCGTATGATTATTAAACAGGGAGAATATAAAATGTCGTCTGATTATGAAACAGGGAGAATATAAAATGTCGTATGATTATGAAACAGGGGGAATATAAAATGTCGTATAAAATGTCGTATGATTATGAAACAGGGGGAATATAAAATGTCGTATGATTATGAAACAGGGAGAATATAAAATGTCGTATGATTATGAAACAGGGAGAATATAAAATGTCGTATAAAATGTCGTATGATTATGAAACAGGGAGAATATAAAATGTCGTATGATTATGAAACAGGGAGAATATAAAATGTCGTATAAAATGTCGTATGATTATGAAACAGGGAGAATATAAAATGTCGTATAAAATGTCGTATGATTATGAAACAGGGAGAATATAAAATGTCGTATGATTATGAAACAGAGAGAATATAAAATGTCGTATGATTATGAAACAGGGAGAATATAAAATGTCGTATAAAATGTCGTATGATTATGAAACAGGGAGAATATAAAATGTCGTATGATTATGAAACAGGGAGAATATAAAATGTCGTATAGAATGTCGTATGATTATGAAACAGGGAGAATATAAAATGTCGTATGATTATTAAACAGGGGGAATATAAAATGTCGTATGATTATGAAACAGGGAGAATATAAAATGTCGTATGATTATGAAACAGGGAGAATATAAAATGTCGTATGATTATGAAACAGGTAGAATATAAAATGTCGTATGATTATGAAACAGGGAGAATATAAAATGTCGTATGATTATGAAACAGAGAGAATATAAAATGTCGTATGATTATGAAACAGGGAGAATATAAAATGTCGTATAAAATGTCGTATGATTATGAAACAGGGAGAATATAAAATGTCGTATGATTATGAAACAGGGAGAATATAAAATGTCGTATGATTATTAAACAGGGGGAATATAAAATGTCGTATGATTATGAAACAGGGAGAATATAAAATGTCGTATGATTATTAAACAGGGGGAATATAAAATGTCGTATGATTATGAAACAGGGAGAATATAAAATGTCGTATGATTATGAAACAGGGAGAATATAAAATGTCGTATGATTATGAAACAGGGAGAATATAAAATGTCGTATTTACACAATTAAATAAATATATCTTACTTAAATACTTATATTGACAAAATACATAACCCTCCTGGAGTCTGGTATTTGCAGTCAATCGTATTTCTTACTACAGGCATAAGAAATGACTAAATCATTCAATTTGCTGTAATTGATCAAATATATAGCACATGTATCTATCTGTATAAATACAAACATAATGTAATACTATATGCAATAGTAATACAATACAATACTATACAGGGTTTAAATATTACATATATTATAATAACATTACTTTAAAACCCATACAATTCAGTTTGTCATGCTCAAGTTCCCTGCAATATTTATCAAATAGGGACTAGCATTTAAATTTAACAGTAGTTCTCTTTGTGATATTTTGAATTCTAACTGGAATACATAAACATACAAATTATTCACAGATTACAGCTCTGGTATATGCATATCTGAATGAATATGCGGCGACTATGCAATTTGAATTTTATTGTAATTTTCTTATTTTATTTTGGAAATTGACGAAGTTGAAAAAGACTAAGCCTGAAGCACAAATGCAATGTTGGGGCAACCATTGAAAACTGCATAATACTCGTAACCGTGGTATTCATAATAAAACTCGTGAGCTACGCGAAATTCAGCTACAAATCGGCAAATCGATGGATTTTTATTTGCACGCCATTTGCGCAACGTTTGCGCAAAATGCAGAAATCGAAAACCTTTTTGCATGCGCTCATAAATATTTCATGTATTCGATTTTTGCGCAGCACTCGAAGTTGCTTTCTCTCTCTCTCTCTCTCTCTCTCTGTCTCTCTGAAGTATCTCTTTATCTGACTATTTTTTTGGTCTTTGTCTTTCTCTCTGTTTTCAGATATTCGCCGCTAACACCGCCGACAACAAATTGGTTTCCCGTCAAAGGTGTCACCATCGCCGACGGCTCGTCGCATTGCAATCAATTCATCTGCAACGTGGAGCTGGAGAAGCTAAATGTGCACTCATCTGGCCAGTACCGCTGCGAGGTGTCCGGCGATGCGCCCGAGTTCAAGCTGATCGATAAGTCGGCCAATATGACCGTTGGCGGTAGGTATCAAATACTCCTCCCTTTTTCTTCATTTCTCGCTCCTCGGTATTTCTTGTAATATTTGCTGTTTACTCGTACATATGATTTATGTGTGTGCCTCGCACAAAGACAACAAATTATGTGCAATTTTGCAAACACTTAATAAAATTATAAATGGTCTTTGCACGGGTCGTCGCCCGCGGGGTGAGCTCAACTCCTTTTCATTTATCATTTACATTGGCAGCCAGTAGAGGGCAGACAGCAGACGGGCAGACGGACTGACTGAGGCGCGTACACAGTTCAAAGGCTGCCGCATAAATGCTGCAAAATTGTGACACGCGTCAGCCATTTGTATGAGTAATGATTGTTAATAAATCCTGTCCGCCTACGGCCTATAGCGCCTAGTGCCTAGCGCCTATCCACCACCACCACCAACACCACCACCACCACTACCACCTGCCAACAAATTCAACTCAATTGTGAGATTCGTACGAATCAATTTATAATCTCCCAAAAGCAGAATCTACGTTGTCACGTGCCTAGGCAAGAGGAATAACTGAGAACAACAACAATACCAACTCGTTTGTGGCACTGGGCTGTGTAGTTGAGGCTTGTTAATGTCATCACCACCGCCGGCCATGCTGGGCGCCATTTTGAACTCGAACACGCTTTGATTGGCAGCGTACATGGTGCCGCTGCGGTTGTGGCCCTTCACTGATTGTGGCCCAATGTGGTAGGTACTCTGGGCCAGCACCGCTTTGAAATTCAAATCAATTGATTCCGGCCCAATGTCATTTGACGCAAATGAAAATGGCCCGCTTATGTCTTTTGTGTTGCACGAGGCATGAGGATGAGCATGAGAATACGACTCCAAATGATTTATTTGTCGCAATTTTCCTGCTCGGCGATTTGTTGCTCGGTTGCTTGGTACTTCCGGGTAACGCTGTGAGCGGTGAAGAAGCGAGGGTTTTATATATTGACGCTACTTTAAGAGTATTGATTTGCATAATGCGCACTTAAGCATTTGTTTACGCGTAACAATCAAATTTGAATTCGCATTTTCGTATTTGAATTTCGCCTTTAATTGGATGTTTTCTTGTTGTTCCTTGGTTGTTGGTTGTGTCTCCTCTTGACTGCGATATTTGCATGTCAATTCGACTTTTATCTCTTCTACTTATAGGTAGGCAAGTAAGCCACGCTTAACTTGTTCAACATGCAAATAACATAGACTAAATTAGATCCAATCGCATACCAAATTTAACCATGACAAATTGAGGGTGGCTTTTTTCCATCTACAGCATCTTAACAATTCTAAGAAATAGTCGATGTTGCCAGAAAGTAAAGGATAACTACAATTGAAATGAGTTTCGGTTAAATAAACTCTTAACTGATACTTGTCTATATTATTTAATAAACTTAATTCCCATTTTCAAAGTCAAAGCTTAAATTCATATGTTAAACTTTTAGTTAAAAGGAAAGACAATCATATTTTAACAGGCAGCTGAAACTATGACATTTTCACATATTACATTATTATGTTTAATTTTATCCTGTCCCGCTTTGTTTGGTATAATAAAGATTTTTCAATAACAAGCAAGGGACTCATAAACTGACCGACATATAACAAAATGTCTGAATTTCTCCCTTATTCAGACGGAAAGCAGTCATTTTTGGCATATGCCACCTTCAATTCGCCATTTTAATTTTATGTGTGAGTGTGAGTGGGTGTGTGTGTGTGTGTGTGTAAGCCATAAAAAACACCATCCAAGCCACACATACATATGTATACTCGTATATATGAAATGAGGAGCTGGTATTACGAATATAAAAGCCAACCAAGCAACGATGGCATCAAACTTCATCAACGAGCTGGCGACAAAGTTTAAGCACCACCACAACACCAACCCCCGCTCCCCACACTGTTGATATTGCAGCTGCATAGAACAATGTGTGTGTGTGTGTGTGTGTGTGTATGTGTGGCATGTCCGGTGCAGCACGTAGTTTCAAGTTAATGCCACACACCGTGTTGTGTAGTGTAGTGGCTTGTAGCCAGTTTTTTGTTTCAATGACTGCGAAGCTGTTGACAGACCAACAATCAACTTGGGAATTTTGTCACTAAAGTGCCATCGCCATGCTTGAATCCACCTAACCAACGTGCAAAAACTTTGACAAAAGCGGACAGGGAGACATTGTCTCGATTTTCCAAACGGCAATCACCTTGTGTGCTCTTTGATGATGCTCGAAAAACTGCTGTGGAAAAACTTTACACTACAAATATTTTTCCGCTTAGTTGCGTGCCATGTGTCGCCACCCCACTGATTAACTTTGAAAGTTTGTTCAGGATGTGATCTGTGTCTACAAAGGCAGGTATAGAAAGACAGGCAGGCCGGTGCCACACCTAATTACTTCAGAGATTTGCTACATTTAAAGGGCATGCCGCGTTACGCTTCTGCCACAAAATTTACCCTTGGCTTGTCCACTTTTGACTTTTTAATATGGGGTCATCATTTGCGGTGTTCCCAACCGGACATCGTATTGGACCCCAAACAGCTACATCTGTTTGGCATGCTGTGCTTGTTATTCTCCAGCTTCTCCAGCTTCCTCAGCTTCATCTTATTTCTGCTGCTGTTGTTTTTGTTGTTGTGGTTGTTGTTGCTGCTGCTGTTTGTCTTGTTTAGCATTCAAGCTGGCAGAGAGCAATTTCCCCAACTGCCTATAGAGTCCTTTGTTTCCTTTCTTTATTTTTTGTTTATTTTGAGTTGCTGCTGCTGCTGCTGCTGTTGTTGGTTTTGTTGCTGTTTTGTGTTTTACTGGTACTTTGGCATTTTTTGGTTTATTTATCCGAGTTGATTGCTTTGTTTTCGTACAATTTTCGTAAAGCTGCTGCTGCGTGTTGTTGCCAATTCCAGTCACAGTTGTGCTTACCACAGCTCCACTGGTGAACCGGTACACCAGTACACCAGTACACCTGTGGACCGGTAGAGCGGTAGAGCGGTACACCAATGACCAGTTCACAGATGGCACCAAGCGGCACAACATGGCCGCAATCATCAACTTCAGCTCGTAGCACCATTGCCATTGCCATCGTAGCTCTGTAAGTTTTACTTGAAACAGGTCAGAAACTTTCCACCAAAGTGGTTTGTATTAAGTCAATTAAAAAGTTTATAGTACTGCTGACTGCCTGACTTTTGATGGCCCCTGGCTCCGCTTCCACAACCGCCTACGTCCTTCCTTCTCCTAGCTTCAATCCCCCTTCTTTGCTCCTCAACATATTTCACAAATTTTCGACAAAATCAACAACAACAACAACAACTGCGTCAGTCGGCATTCATTTGACTGAAATTTAACTTGTTGTTGTTGTCGAACCCACTGTTTTGTGGTCGTCCTCGAGGTTGGTCGTTGTTGTTGCTGTGGCTGTGGCTGTGGCTGCTGCTGTTGGTGGTGACGGATACCTTGTTTTCACTGCTTCTATCTGTGTATGTGTGTGTGTGTGTGTGTGACGCAATAAACCAAATTATTCTTGCTTTCATCAAAAAAGTTTGTCCTGGGCAATTATTTGTAAAGATTAATTAACACTTAGAATAAATATTTAGACTGTTGGCGGGCTGATAATTACCTAAGTGGTTGGGCGAATGACTGACTGGTTGGGTTGCTACCCCCGTTAAGTACACAAACACTTTCTGACCCAATCAAAAAGCTTTCTGCATTTCTATTAGATCATCGCTCAAATAATCAAGTACTTGCTTTAGGGCAAAGTCATTAGCCACGCCTAAAGTGACAATAAATATAAAGATAATTTTTCAAAACAGTTGGAATTGACAGCAATCATTGGTACTTAGATTTTAAAAATGTAGTGGTGGAAATATTGATTGCTAGCTCTAAATGAATAACGCTTGGATGCTTGCAGTTCTACCCAAATTTGATCCGTTCATCACCGGGATACGACACTCCTATAAGTATCGGGATGTGCTGCTTGCCAACTGCAGTTCGGAATGGTCGAGTCCTGCGGCGAGGCTGACATGGTACATCAACAACAAGACTGTAAGTAGATTCGCACATTGACCATACGCACCGTTGGCTGCCCAATGTCCCCATTAGATATTTGTTGCCATGCATGCAGGTTAACCTGATTTCATATTTGCGGCCATGCTGCAATCGTATAACGTACAACGTTGTCAGCAGCATTCGTGCACCAAAGCCGCAGCACACACACACACACAGTAAATGCAAATCGCAAATTATATGTGGCATGTGGCAAGTCCAACGGTTTATGCCAAACGCAAACTCTGAACCTTTCTCGTTTTCGACTTCGGTTTCGATTTCGATTCGCATTTTCATTTCTTTGGCCAGGCACCACAGAGCAGCCTTCAACCACAAATCAATGAGATCACACGCAACATTGAAGGCTTTCCACTCTATGCCAGCAATCTGCAACTGCGTGTCCACATTGATGACCAGCGCTTCATTAGCAAGAGCGAAGTGTTGGAACTCCGCTGCAGTGCCGATATCATGGGTCTGGCCAACCAGCGACGGGAGAGTCGAATGCGTGCCACAATTCTGGCGCTCAAGGACAACGGCTACAATCAACGATTTACCGAGAACGGCACCTGTGCCAGCGTCCGAGCAGGTAAGCATACCCACTAACCCACTATCTATCTATCTCTCTCTCACACTTCTTCTATCTGTTTGTGTTCTCCCTCTAATCAATCTCGAATGCAATTCCATTGCAGCTACATTTGCAGCCTGGCTCTTGTGCCTGGCATCGTTGTTGCCCTGGCACTGCACTTTGAGTTAGTAGCTGTCGCTGTTGGCCGCTTTCATTTTAGCCTAATTATTAACACTCGTTTGTAAGTCTACAAAAAGTGGCAAATCCATGGAGTGTTCTACAATATACACCCAACTACGCCACGCACGAAAAGTTAACAAGGTAACAGTTGAATTTGTATATAAATATTTACCTATTAATTGCATAGTCAAAATTGAAATCAACATCCAAATCGAATTCGATTTAGCTCAGCGGCTAATCGAATCTCCCTTGATGTAATGCCAAATGTGTGAAAGCACAAAAAATTGAACTAAATAAATAAAAATTAGTTATAATATACTTATAACAAATTCAATTTGAAATAAAATAAATGGCAAAAGATGTGTCAGAATATTCGTATGTAAATCAAATGAAAATAATTAAAATAAAAAAAACAATTTGCACATACTCGAATGTATTTGCACGCACAGAAATGAAAAACAATCAACGGCAACTTAAACTAAACTTAATCATTGTATGTGAAATGTTAATGTATTTGTATTAAATGATGTATGAGAAATAAAAATTAACCTAAAAACACAACTAATATATGGCAAACTGCATTTTATTCGTTTAAGTGGAATTGTTATGAAATTGTTGTAATATATGTGACAGAGAAGGACGTAACAGGCGATACTAGAAGGTATCGGTCTGTGGTGGAAGGTGGATAGGCATGTAGCTAGTATCGACATAAAAGAGTCGATAACAGTCGTACAATAGTTGGGAACAGTCGTGCCAGAGTTGAGAACAGTCGTGTAAGAGTTGAGAACAGTCGCAGCAGCAGCCAGTCGGATCGTCGTCAGAATTCAGTGGCGAGATTCCATTCTAAATTTAAAACCACCAGTCGTCGTTGTAGCTAATTATTAAGCATACTTACTGACTCTATCCATTATTAATAATAAACTGAGGTTATTCTCTTCAATCCGTCACATACATGTAGATTTAAAAATTAAAGAATTGTATTTATAAAAAATAGAGATAAATCTTATAGACTTTAATATCGATAGATTAAATATTTTTAAAGCTTACACAAGGAATATAAGTGATAACCAAATTATAAGCTAATAAAATATTCTGCTGCAGCTTCTTTTTATCAGTTGATGGCAAACAAAGCAATAAATAGTCCCTATTTTAATCTCTAGCAAGGACCCAACACCCAACATCCAAAGCCAGAGCCAGAGCCTATGATATACATTTCCTGTACGCCCATCTAATTCGTTTACCCTGCTTATGGCAGTAGTGATAAAAGAGCCAAACAAAAATAAAACCCAGATTCGATTTAGCATTGCCAAAATAAAAACCAAACACTTTGCAGGCCAGGCGCAAACACTTGTCCCGGTTACAAAGGAGACCCACTTCGAAAGAAAAATATTCAACGCATTATGACAAATCCGGCTAAAATATGCAAGGTCCAATGGCCGCAGGTAAGTGGTAGTGGTGGACAATAAAAGCGAACACCAACGTTGCCCAAAAATTATGCATAAAATGGCTTCAGGACTGCCAAAAATGAAGAAAAAAAAATCGGAAACCCGAGACCGAAAAGCAAACAAAGATAAATTCGACTGTGTCTGTGTGTTTGGGGTCGTCCAGCCGCTGTCAATGTGCCGCGGGCCCATTAAATGACGGAAGTAAATAAGCTTGACAAATTTCCACTCATCATTTTTGCATTAATTCAGGCTTCTTTAACGCATCAACAAAAAATGTCCTTTGATTAATCAAAAAATTTGCCATGCCCGTAGGCAGCGGACTGAAAAAGGCAGCACAAGACAAACACAGCAAATTACCCAAAGAGGCGCCATCGGCATTCGGTGGCTTTTGTGGCAAAGGCGACAAAGGGAACACATGGGGTATACCAACTACTCCGAGTCCCAGTTCCAAACATCGTGGCAGCTTCTACAAACGCAAAATCCAAATGTTCGCCGAAACAGTAACAACAACAGCAACATAAGCATTCAAAGCTGTGTGCGCTAAAAAAAAGATTTCACAGATTTTTGCACGCGATTTGTCAAACTGACA
Organism: Drosophila histrio; assembly: GCA_958299025.2. Classification (NCBI taxonomy): domain Eukaryota; kingdom Metazoa; phylum Arthropoda; class Insecta; order Diptera; family Drosophilidae; genus Drosophila; species Drosophila histrio. The sequence goes on from OY282581.2 coordinate 13,585,668, forward strand.
TTTTCAACGTTGCCGCCCAGACGACGTCACCAGGCGTCAGCCACGACGTGGACCAAGAATTAGAATCGTGTTTTTGTTGCCACAAACAAACTTCAACTTCGTAAAAAAAAAGTAGCTCGGCGATCCCAAGTTGATTTAGTAAGTCACGTGGCCGTGTAACTGTAAATTGCCTGCTCCTACTGCTCCTACTGCTTTTCCTCACCTCCACCTACTGATTCTGCCGCAGCTTCTGCTGCTGTTGCTGCTGTCCCTGGGTTTGGTTTCTATCAGTCCCAGCGCGTGCAAAATAAAACTGCCTGCTTTCGTTTTTTGTTACCTTTTTTTTTGCCTGGTATTTTACGTGGTCCAAAACGGCTTGGCACTCAATTTAAGCCGCAGGCTAACCGAAAGTACAACTCTAAAACGGAAAGCAACCACAGCGACATTCGGTCCGATAAAAGATAAGCCGAACGAATGACGCCAGGCGACTGACATCTTACATAAGAACGTCGTTCCATATGATTTTGTAATTTAAGCTAAGAAAATGTTTTAAATTAAATGAAAACATGCAAAAGTACTCGAGCTTGGCCCGGCGCCCACATGTAGTTTTTGGCAAATGAAACAAAAACAAAGTCCAAACCGCACTCAGGTGCGTTGTCTTTTCCCTTACCACCTTTCCCCCTACCCCCACATCATCACCACAGTTTCCCCTTAAGCACGAAAACGAAACCTATTTCCCAGTGCTACATTTTATAGTTTTTAGTTAACTTAAAGTTGCATCATATACAGTGAGAGAAACTTTTTCTCCACTTGAATTACATTTTAATCTATTTATACACAAGGAACATTTTTAATATTACTTAAAGAATTGCAACAATAGGCGAATAATTAACTTAAATAACATTTTTTAATCGATATTGGATTTATAATAACAAATCAATATTATTATTCATCTTTTTGTGGTCAATATTATTTTGAGTAAGAAAGTTCACACAATTATAATTATCAAAATATTAATTTTAATATTATATGAAAAACTGGGATTGGTAAGTGTTATATTTTGGCTATTGCCTAAAGAAGTCCAGACTTCGATCCTATCTACACAATATTTATTATACACTATACCCATTAAAAATGGGCAAAAGAGGGTATAATGAATTTGTGTGAATGTATGTAACAGGCAGAAAGAAGCATCTCCGACCCTATAAAGTATATATATTCTTGATCAGTATCAATAGCCTAGTCGATTGACACCTGTCCGTCCGTCCGTCCGTCCGTCTGAATGAACGCGTGGATCTCAGCAACTACAAGAGCTAGAGACTTCAAATTTGGAATGTAGGTTCCTGAATACCACACGCCGTTCAAGTTTATTTTCAATTTTTGTTACCAAGTCCCGTTGGTTTTAAAATTAGAAAAATCACTATAACATAAGCAATGTTAAAGCTAGAAACTTGAGACTTGGCACACATTATAGAAAGCTTGGGCTTAATGTGTTCAATTTCATCGCGATGCCACGCCCCCTTCGCCCATAACACGAAAAATCTGATAACAAGAGCAGTTTTATAGCTAGAGACTTAAGATTAGGCACACATGGTAAGTATCCTATTCTCAATGTGTGCTGCAAATTTCAGTACGATCGGATGTTGAACACAGAAGTTATTCAAGAAACAAATTTATGCAGCACAGCAGATGCGTTGCAGCGCAGTAGCAGCGCAGTCGCTGCGCCGCGACGACGATATAACGAACGAAAAGACGCGTTTGCCTTTCGGCCGCTGTGGCGCTAAACATAAACACACAGCAGCTGCAGTCCAGTGTTGCCAGACTATCGCAAGCTTCCTACTCTCGATGCAAACAAAATCGACTTCAAGCGATATATTTAAATCCCATTATAATGAAAATACTTTTCTTTGAAGACCTGCACAGGGTTTCCTACTGTCGCGCCCGCTCGACTGATCGGCTTGTTCTATATGAAAAAGTGGGATTGGTAAGTGTTATATTTTGACTATTGCCTAAAGAAGTTCAGACTTCAATGATATCTACACAATATTTAATTTTTATTTAATTTTAAACTTATCACAGAATATGCTTAATAAATCTTAGACTTTGGTTTAAAAATGCCTTTTTTTAGCGAGTCCAAAATATTTATGTAATCACATGTACGTACGTACTATGTGGCAACGTCACTCTGTTAGACAGTTTCAACAACTGCCTGACAATTGGCACACCCACAGCACACACCCAAATCCAGTGACAATATTCACTTTTTGATCCGCAGATGGTCAACAAAAATTGGCTAATGGTCAGTGACACTGATTTAAATTAAATATTTGAACCAGCCCGGCGATGTCATGCTGTCATTCTATCATTCTGTCAACATGTGTGTCAAATAAACATGAAATTCATTCAACATTGTAGCCGTTGTTGTTAAAATAACTAAAATAAAATCCACTTAAAACTAAACGGTTAGTTAACCCCGCGACTCTACAAATTATATGCTAGACAAAAAATAAACACCGATAACACAATAGTCATGGCATATCAGATGACCTACCATCCATCATATACATTATTAGCAGCATACACATATTTGCTAAGGTTCCATCTGTTCATTATATGCATATTTGTATGCTAATTAAAACAGAATATATTTTATATATACATAAATGAGCAAAATGAAATAAACGAAATGCATTTTAGTACTAACAATTCAATGTAATATTTGAACACGCAATTTAACATATTTTAAAGATCTCCGTTCTTTATAAGTAGTTAATAACTTTACTTACCTGCAAGCCAATTACATTACTTTACGCTTTGTTAATTATCTAACGACTGCTGTAAAAAAAAACATTTGTTTACTTTCAAAGAGTTGCAGATATCTGCTAATTAATTAATCCATTCGACCATGGTTCTATACACAGAATATACCTACCTAAATAGCCGACAAAATTGAGAGAAGCGTCGTCTAGTATCAGTGATTTTGGAAAATGAGTCAAGTCACGGCGACTAACGGGACAGCGCATGGATTTTCCACTTTGAGCCGGAGCTGTCAGTCAAAGTGTCGCGTGGCAGACATGCAACACAAACAGTGACTGACTCACACTCCACTCCAAACTGAACATGACATGCGTTCAACGTGATGATGGCAATTTAAACAAGCGCAACATTTCCGTTTCGTGTATATCCTGTAGCCCTTTAATGGATGGAAGGGATATCAGTGATTGACCATGAAAGACATCTCTCTCTCTCTCTCTCTCTCTAAACTCTTTACATTTCTGTCTGTGTCAGCCAATCTAACTTTCTTAATTACTCACGTAAAGATTGTATTGTTGACTCAAAAGCATATATACTTTTACAAACACATGGTATCTCTTAGTCGATCAATTTCAATTGGTCCAGTCATTCATGTTTTTTCTGTGCTTTACTCTTTTGGATAGTCGGCCAATGCTGATTTCCATTGCATTTTGAAATGGTTCACGTTGAAGCTGATGTTGATGGCAGTTGTGTCAGTCGGATCAGGGCCTAATTGGTCCGAGGTTTAGGCTCTGTCCAGAGCTTTGTTGTAATTAAAAACGCAATCGTCAAAGAAGCGCGCACTTGGGCCAACTGGGACAAGTGCCAAGTGCAATTTACCAAAAGTCGACTTGTCGAATGAATTTTGACTATAGCCCCGTTCGCTGCGGGCCAAAAGCCGAAACACGGCTGTAGGCTGTTGACTTTAGCTGACTTCTGACTTCTGACATCTGACTTCTGACTCTCGGCTCTCCTTTTTTCTCTGTCTTTTAGTGTTTGGCCATATCATTGGCATTGGCAATTGCATTGACATATTGTTGCTATCGGCTTTCTGCCTTGTGACTGTCAAAATGCCGCGTCACGATGCCACAACGCCAGTACTGGGTACAAAAGGCAATCAGGCGGGTTATCTGCCTTTCCTCCTCTATCTATCTGTCTCTGTCTCTGTCTCTGTTGAGCTTTAACGGCAATTGTCGGCCGTAAAGCCTTTGGCTTTATGCTGGGCATTAAGTGAACTTATAATTAAACGATTTGGTCATTTAATCGCATGTGTTTATCGTCGAATGAGTTTGGCAGAACGAGTCACAAACTGAATTCCTCTTGGCCACACGCTGTCCTGTCATTTCCATTGTTGTTGCTCTCATTATTGTTGTTGATGTTGTTGTTGCTGTTGATTTGCTGTTGTGATAGCAAGTGACAGTTTAGAGCAAGAGAGTTGCACTGCATTGATTTCGGCAATTACACTGTACTACAATACTTTTATTTAGTTTTCTAGCTACTCAAGGAATTCACTTATTTGGCGTCAACTAATTGATATGTAATCTTTGTTGTGTTATTACGAAGTTATTGACAGCTCAATAACAATGTTGTTGTGCTGAAATAGTACCATTTAAACCATAATTAAATGACATTTATTAAGAAAAATTAGATGCAGCATCCAAACAATGATTAAACGGACATCGAAATCACTTAAGAGTTGGCAAGCCTATAAGAGATAGAAGTTTTTCAAGAAGTGTGAAAAATATAGTTGTATATATTTTAAAATTAGAAAAAATATAAGTATTATAACCAAAAACAACAAGTTGGCTGGATACCTAATGACAAATTAACAGCGTTCCCACATTTAAAGTGTTATCTAGATATATCTATCTATCTATCTTTCATTATGAATTCATGAAGAAGTCTTTATAATTAGAGTATATGTATATATTTATTTATATAGATATTACAATCAATTCTAAGTACAATGTCAATAGACTCATTAATAAAGATCATTCATAAATTATATTTATAAAAGTATCATGGGTCAAATGCTTTTAACTTTATTGTAGAGCAGTGTATGGCATTAAAATTCAGTTTTTAGATACAGATTGATTCACAATTAACATATATCGATTAGTTTCAAAGCCCAATCGCCCGTCACAATGCCAAATATCACTTACCAATTAAGTATTAATGCAGAATCCGACAACTGCCTTTTTTTTTGTCCAATATTCCACACAGGGTCCCATTTAAGCAATATGTCATAAGGCCGCCAAGATGTTTAACTTTGCTCCTATCGTTTCCTCTTCTTTTTTTTTTATATATTTTTATGACAAGCCAAGACAAGGAGCCGAACCACTTGCTAGACTCATCTTAACTCATATCTTTCCTCCTCCCAACGGCTCTGAAAGTAAATGGCCCAAGAAAGGGGCGTGCAAAATTTCAGTCCTGGGCAAACTCAGAAAAGATGACGACGTGTAGTTATAAAAAAATTTTATCTTAAAGCGACTGTCAGTTTTTCCACTCAGCCTGTATTGTCGTCCTGTCTGCTGATGAAAACGAAGTTGACAATGCGAATGAGTTTCTTATAATAACAACAGAATGGCAGAAACAACAAGACGGAAGTGAAAACAAAATGAAGCGACAGCAAAAAGCGAGAACGTGATGCTAGACTTGGATTTGGATATATGACATGTCCAACAGAAGGGGAAAGGACAAGGAAGGGGAAGGGAAAAGGGGAAAGGGCAAAGGGCAAAGGGCTAAGGTTAAGCACTTGGGCTTCCACACAATGCAAAAGCCGAAAAAACCTTTTTGCAAATGTCGCAAACGCAAACACAACATTTATGCGAATGTGTGGAATACGTTTGTAAATGAGGGATAAGGGGAAAATGTTTGTACCCCCCCCCTTCCCACCACCCACTCTGCGTGTCTGTTCATATCCACAACTCTGACTTACTTCCTGAGTCTGTGTATCCTGTCGCTGTCTCTGCTGCGTTTGTTAACGTTTAATAAATCAAAATTACTTTTCATTTCTATGACAGTCATAATGGGGCGTTACTTGACATTTTGCTTTTCATTTTTGCCACTTCCTGTGGTCGTTGTCCTTTCGGTGCCTCGCATGTGGCATACATCGCGTTGTCCTTCTGTCTGTTCATTTGCGCAGTTTGCAGCTTGTTTCCAGATGAAATCTCGGCGTTAAGAATTTTTGCCACATGCTCATGCTTAAAGCTTATCCTTATCGCGTACTTTGACACACCCTCACACACAGAGACACAGTCGCACACAGATACAACATACTCACACATTGTTGATTTTTATATTGGGTGCTAAATTCAATGCGCTCACTCCCCCCCCCCCCCCCCCGCTCAACAAGCACCTCGCAAAAGACAACAATATCAGCAACAGCAACAACAACAACAACAACAAAATGTCATTTAATTTCGTTCATTTTGTCAGATTCCGCAAGGGGCGTTGGCGATGTCCTTGCACAGGATAACACCAATTTCGCTTATGACAGTTATTACAAATGCTGCTTGTCTGCCTTTACTTATTTCCCCCCTCTCTCCACCCGTAACTTTTTTCGCATTCTCCGATCTGTGCAAAATGAGCAGCAGCAGCAGCAGCAGAAATGCTGCCACTTTGCGCTTATCCTTCAAATGAAAAGTTATTGTAGGGACTTTTCAGCTCCCTCAACGCTAACATTCTTATTGATGCCTTGAGAATCGATTGTCGCTGCTTCCAGCAACAACAGTCAGAGCAACAGCAATGGCAACAATAATACAAATACACCAATACCAAAAAAAGACATTAGTGCAGAGCAACAACATTGACTTATGCTGGCATCTTGTTGCCCTCCGTCTGTCTAAATGTTTGCCCTTGTATTTAAATACCCTATAAATTGGGCAGAACAGGACATACTACATATTGAAAAGACATGCTAAAGTCTTCTTTAGAGCTTTTTCTCGACAAAAACATAAAACTATAATTGCATATTAATATTGACTTTAAGTTTGGTACCTTTAAAAAAAATACTTATGTTCTTCTAGCGTATCTTCCAGTCAAGCACTCTCAGCTTAAGTATGTATGTTTCTTTCTGTTTCATGTACTACTTGCTTTCATTTCAATTTTTTTTTGCCAGTGCTGCTTCGTTGGCTCCGTTGCAATTTTCATTGAATATCGATGTGGAAGAAAACTCAGAGACAGTAAATTAATTTTTCAAAAATTGGCATTCATTTCATTTTTATCGTTTGCCTCAACGTTCTCTAAGTTTGAGTTTATGGGGAGCGCATTAAGCGAAGATTTCTGTTTCGGCCTTGTTCATTTATTATTATTGTTATTTATTGTCACATTGTGTTGCTATTACGTTGTCTATTCAGTGAGCTATGTTTCCATAGAACTCAATTATCGACTCTTACAATTGATAATTTCAAGCATAAAAGATATGGCAAACCTTCAGCTGGTAGGGAAACCTTCATGACAGAGCTTTCTGCTTTCAAAGCAGAGTCTATGCTTAAATTACTGATAGTCATAAAGTTGATTTTCCTTGGATGCTATTGAACAGATCTTAGGCCAAACCTGAAAGAACTTATTTCTCCTTGAGCTTAACCAAAGCTTTAGAGTTTCTTTCCTTCAACTGGTAACTTATACTCGTATAATGGATGTAATTACGAATATTTGTCTTATAAACAGCATTTATTACTCACTCGCCAATTTGCCTAAGTTCTTCTTCGGTACCATTATCCAGTTATTTTTCTCAACTCTCATTAGAAGAGTCTTAAAATGTTCCACTTATTTATTGGCAAATTGCATTAGAGCTGCTGCTGCTGCTGCTGCTGAATACCTCATCAGGCGTTTCGGCATCCAGAAGTTCGCCAAAGAGTCACCCACTAAATATGCAAGCAAATGAAATTACAAGCAGATACCCCTACTCCCCCTACTTTCCACACCTCCCCCCGCAAATGGCAGTCTTTTGTTAAGCTTAGCATCGACCCCCATCGTTGGTTTCCTTTGCTTTGTTGTAGCTTCGGTTCGCTTTAGGGGGCGTATTACGTATACGTATACGTATTACGAATTTCGTCTTTCGTTTCTCGTGTAAACCAAAAATAGCATCACGTTTTAAATTGCTGCTTATCAAAACATGTTCTTGAACTGTAATCTGTTTTTGCGCTCGCGCGCCCGGCAATCCCGGCCGGCGTCTTGCCTTACCTGCCGCCATTTGGTTGGGGAAGGGAGCAGGTGGTGCAGGATTTTGAAACCACAAAACCAACAGCCGGCAAAACGACGTCGTCGTCGTCGTCGTCAAGTGAACAACGGCGGTGAAGCATAAAATGAGTGAAAGCGAGTCGGAAATAAAAACGCAGCAGGCAACGCAAACTGACACATCATTTATATGGGAAAAAAGGAAAGGGAAAGGGAAAGCCGGATAAGGACGGACGGAGCAGAGTTCTATGTAAATTGAAACGAGGAACGAATGTCAGAACAAACGCCTCACCTGCTCGGCTTTTACTTATCAGCGGCGAGCATAAAAAATTTACATTAGCACGAATGACTAAACGGGCTAGCAGAGGGAGCAGCAGGAACCGCCCGAGGCAGACGACATATGGACTTAGATCCCGAGGGGAGGGGAGCGTAGGTTAGCTGAGCAGTCCCAACGCATCCGCAGCAATCTGTCATCTGTGCTGGCTGTCGGCGCTCCATAAATTTGTGACATTTTTCTGCGAATTTATTACTTGAAAATAAATCGCGAGCATCCTGTTAAAATTTTGCATACACGCACGCTCCTGATGAGCTGATGTCCTCATTTGGTATTCATTAGAGCTGCTCGACCTAACTCTTCTCTTCTTGGCCAAGTTAATTAATCGAACAAAAGCTCATTGGGCACAAGGACCGACCAGTTACCTGCCAGTCCTAAATGGATTGGCTTCTGTTTCTCGTTTTACTTCTCCCCATTCTAACCATCTAAGTCGACTCGAACGTTGCCCATGGTGTTGGTCGTGTTGATTTTTGAAATTGTTTGGCACTTGAGTGGCAAAGTGCTCCCTGGTGTGACATCCACCCCATGTCAGTTCATGATGAAGCGGGCAAAGCCAGGCAAAGGGCATGAGAAATTGCAGCTGCATTGCTGAAATAGTAGAAAATTATGATGGAACCCAAGCAGAGATGTGACAGATGAAATGCCAACAAATCCAACGTTGCTCGGACTCGACAACCTCTGCTAACCAAATGTAAATAGATTATGGTAAATGACCAACGTATTGGATAAACGCAGTTATCATTCATATCGACAAAGAAATGCAAATGAAAATGAATTGAAATTATTTCAGTCTTTTGATCACTTAAAGTTTAAGCAAAAGTATACAAAATTTAAAGCAATTGTCATAATTATTTACCTCCTGTTGTGGTTTTTCAATTAATTACTTAAGCCTTTGTTTTGCAACACCTGCAACTTACCATAGTGCATTAACCTCAATTATCGTTCACCTTTGGCGTATTGAGCCACACTTTTAATTGTCAAACAATAGGTTAAGCAAATCAATGATGTGCCAATAACTAGACAATTGAATTGCCAATTGTTGTATTGATTCCTAATTCAATTACTATTTATGCCAAATTAAAGTTTGACTCATACTGTCACAACAATTCCCTTTTTGGTATGTGATATAACTCGGGTCATTGGAGTGCAAGGCGCTTTTTTTATGCCCATTATGTATACGCAACGTGGGACATTGCTAGCATTCAAGTCATAAGTAAGGTCATCATTATGGATAAACGCAATGTATGTGGGGGCTTTATATACTTAACACTTCAGCTCGGCGCGCTCTGATGACACAGAGTCACAGTTGGCCAAGAAACCGAACGAGCTTTTCCTCCGGCCCTACGTCCCTCCCTCCCTCCATTTTACCCCTAAGGGGCGTCGAGGTCGAGCAGATGAGCAATTTATCTCGCAGCTGTTTACTGTTTCACTTGGTCCAGGCCAACACAGATGAGCGGGCGGAGCCATCACGCTTGGCTAAAGCCACTTATGCTCATGCCAGCACACATTTACGCACACACATGTATGTATGTATGATGTATGATTTATGTGTTGGTGTAAATACATAAACCCATCAAAATAAAAAGAGCCTGCGAGCCAAATGCCGAGTGTCCTTGTGGCCAACGCACGTATGCATTAAATGAGCAAAAAGCGTTGAAGCCAGAGGGTGGTGACTGCAAAAGTGAAAGTGAAATTAAAACTAAATTTCAGTCAAAGGGCGTGGCCGTCAATTGAAAGGCAACGTCGTCGTCGTTGTCGTCGTTGTCGTTGCTGCTGTTTGCATTTCATTTGAAGCAGCAGCCTGAAAGTGCAAATAGAACCAGAGTCTGTCGCTGCGATTGTGGGCGGTCCTTCAGTTTTTGCAGTCACTGCTCGTGTCCTTTGCACGCATGACGCGTCATGTCAGCAGCGTGAGATTGTATATGTGTCTCTGTGTGTGTGTGTGTGTGTGTGTGTTTAATCTTGAGTATGTAAATGTAGCACCCCCAACGCCTAGAAGCCCTGTCCCTTTACATGAGTCGTCAGTCGTATGCTGACGTTTCTTTGTATACCCTGAAACTATGAAATGCTAGAAAAGGGTATACTACAGTCGTGCAACTATATGTATTGACCATTCTAAAGGATGTCTACAAACACAAGCAATAGGAATTGCCTACCTTAAATTAAGCTTAAAAATAAGAAGAACGTCTTATTAGTTTATCTAAGTTTAGGATGTTAAGAATTGCAGTACTAATTACTGAAATTAATAGAAGGACAGTATAGAGGCGGCATTGTTGAATACAAAAATAAGTATTTAACATCTGCGTACAGGGTATCACCTTACCAAGCTCACTCGTCACGAGCGTTCGTTCTTTTATTTGTTTGTTTGTTTGTTTGCTTTTTTGCTTATTTTGAGACCGTTTTTTTAGGCATTGCTTTTATAAGCGTAAAGTGCTCTTCATTATGCGCATCAAGTGAAAGGATAAGTGCAGCGACACACACACACACACACACACAGATGAAGACTCACACAGACTCATATCAAATGTTATGCTTTTTATGCTTGTGAATCGCCGGAAAAAAGAGCTGCAAAATTGCCTTCAATTGCAGCTATCTTTTGACTTGCAAAAAAAAAATATAAAAGAGATGGAACTTAAAAATGTTGCACAAATTTGTTTTAGTTTCTATAAGAAATGAAGGATAAATGGAGCTGAAATGGAGGAGCGCACCTGAGTTAAATGTCGACTGTGAACTGTGAACTGAGAACTGCGAACTGCTCACATGACAGGTAAGTACAAGTATTATTCTGCTATGAAAAGCATTTATGAGGAAGAGTTGACACATACCTTATTATACGAGTAGTTCAATGGATAGTTTAATTTTCTGTACTCTAATGCCAAGCTAATAAGCTAGGAGAATCTATTAAATCTGCATTAATATTAATTTACTGTCACATAAAAGTTTCTGTTCTCGACAAGAGAGTACTTTCAGGACAGGATTCAATCGACTTGGCTGTGGATACTGTTTCCGAATACATATATTTAATAGAGTCCAAGAATCCTTCTTCTTGAGCATGTCATAAACAAAGTTATAATTACCATTTTGACCAACATAACATGAAAACTTATTTATATCTGTGAAGATATTTCAAGTTTAGCCGATGCACCGATTTTTATCATTAATTTGTTTCGGATATACACTTGTAATTACGATCTTACGACCTCTATTAAGATCCAGGAAACTCTGCTGCCAATTGCCGGTAATGCAGCCACCATTGCAGTTACAGCCATTATTATCGCACGATCCACGGCCACAGAATGTGTTTATCGGAGACCTGCCATCGGCACAAATGGTGATCTTGCAACCTTTGTTTGTAGTCATCCCACCGGCTTGACCGCAGGAGCCTCCGTCCACGGCAAAAAAGAGGACTAGGGATCGCTGACAGCAATCTCCCTGAGCCAGACTGAAACTGGCCAAGGAACAGGCAATTAGCAGTAGAATGCCGATTACTCTCATTATTATACGTATCTCTGATGGAGTTCAACTACTGCAAGATCAGTTCAGATACGCACTATTTATACGAGTTGAAAATTTCTCGGATACTATAGTGGACCACATTATCTTATCACTTATCTACTGATTTTCTGATAAAAAAAAACATGACTAATGTCACCTTAACAATAAACTCCTACAAAGTATTTTATTTGTGCTGAAACTGTCAGCTTTACTTTTATTTATTAACAATATCTCTATTTACCAGTGTCTTAACTTTGCAAATTGGTTCTTTCGGCAAAGTGCAGCTAGTTGTTCGAGTTAACTAACGAACAGTTCAAGTTTCTTTAGACTTGCAACAGACTTGTGATAATTTTGGTAAATCCGCTTGAACCTCATATAAACTTAAATAATATAGGACTTATTAATAGTTTATGTCCAGTTCTCGTTCTTGCGAAGTTATCAATTCCACTTTGCATCTGTAACAACGATTCTACGACCTCTATTGTTATCCAGAAAACTTTGCTGCCAATTGCCGGTAATGCAGTCATTTCTGCAAGCACAGCCAAAGATATTGCACGATCCACGTCCACAGAAAGTGCCCACCAAAGGTTTCCCATCTGCACAGATGGTGATCCTGCAACCTTTTTTAGTACTATAACCTCCAACAAGGCCGCAGGAGCCTCCGTCCACAGCATATGTTAGGGAAAGCGATGCCCGACAGCAGACTCCTTGAGTCACACTCAAAAAGGCCAAGGAACAGGCAATGAATAGTAGAATCTCGGTTAGTCTCATTGTTATGCGAATACCTTAATTTCAGTTCTACTTGAAAATCAGTTAACCTACAGACTATTTATACGAATAAGATACAAAAGTGGATAGCTTTATCTTACGTATCGTATCTTATGAAATTTCTCTGAATTTCTTTATATCATAAAATGTCACAGCAATTCCGGGTAATAACTGCACTTAGCTTGGGTGTTAAGCCAATAAACATTAATTTAATTATGCACAAATACTCAAATATAATTATACAATATAAAATACGTATATTAACTTGCTTATCTTTCTGATATAAAAAAACAATACATTATCTTCGCTAAACCAAACAAAACGATCTTGCATCTGTGGACTGTATTATAGCACAAGTGTAGACACAATTAATTGGGGCTTGTTGTACTCACAGGCGGAGACCAATAATTATCCAGAAATGTCATAACTTCGAGAAGTCAAGTCTAGGGGCTTCGTAATAATCCCGGCTAAGTGTGTCCCTGATAAACCCTATTAACACAAGTTCTTCTTGTGTGTGTAAAATTCCAGTCAAATGACACAGTTGGAAAAGCCTTTGGGTCTGCAAATCGATTGGTCGTCAGGGTCAACGGGCAACGGGCAACACAGAGCTTAGCTTATGGCCCCAATCGGGCCCATTGTTGTCCAAAAAGCCTTACCGGGCTTAAATTATGTCTGACATAACCGGCAAGCAAATGTGCCAAAGAGCTGCCAACGCCAAAGCGATTTGAATTTTTCCCACAATTTTCCCGTCTTTCCCCACCACGTTTGGCATTACAGAAGGGATGGCGGTGTATGGGCGCTGAGGGGGTGGGGGGGTGGGGAGGGTTTTGGTTGCTTAACAAAGTCTTTGGTCTGGTTTTTTGGCACACTTTGGCTGTTGTCATTGACAGGCGGAAGACAAGCAGACAAAAGGCCCCTGACACCTTTTGTGTGTGCATGTGTCTGTGAGCGGCAAATTATAATACGAATGCGTCAGTCAGTTCTCTGCCTACCCTCCGTCCTCCCCTCTCGACAGTGTCCTTCGCTTAGGCAATGTCTGTTCTTAACAAGGCCTAAAGCACTGATGCATAACATTAAATGGGCAAAAGAGTTCGCAAATTAAATGTATTTTTAAAGAGAAATAATTCGATGTTACAAAAAGTGTTCAAAACATTGAAGCACAACTTAGCCATGATATATTTAATAAATACTATTGGCGTTTGTCTCTTCAACTCTAACCGATACTCACATTTACAAATAGTATAAGTATCATATCATAAAATGTTTTCTTTTAAGCCCCGAAAGATTTAAATTAAAGTGTAAATATATGAAAAAGTCAACATAGTCAATAACATCTTTATTTATACACAATATACGTTTTTACATATTTGCTTTAAAATCATGTATGACCTAAATTCAGAACGAGTCAAAGGAATTCAATTACTATGCCTGAATAGTTTAATAATAAAAATATTTACAAAATATATCAATGACCAATTGAAATATTGTTGTTCGAAAAATCAGAAATTTAAGGAAACTGAATATTGGCTTAAATACAATATTTATCTTGTTAATTTGTGTCAGTTTTTTTTGGCATTTTCAATAAATGAAAATCCAAATAATAATTATTAACTTCACTGAAAGTATTTAACTCACATACGAGAATTCTTAATGTTTTCAGCATTTAAAGTTTACAGAAACAAAAGACTCTGAATGGACGGCATTGAATAGAATTTATGGGAACATATATTCATATTTTCTTACATATATGTAAATAGATGTATGTAAATGTACATTGGATAAAGGAAAACAATCATTTTGCCATAATAAGCACTAAATATGCAGACCGCCCCTATGCTAACTCGTTTTCGCCAGAACTGCTCCACATCCTTATATTGATAAATATTAGTTAAAATATGAATACATTTTTATGAGTGCAAACGAATCACCCACCTGTGAGGCACACTCCTCTCAGTCTTTCTATGCGAGTGTGTGTGTGCGAATGTGTGTACCAACAATTTGCAAAACGTTGCGTATACGTAACGAGCAAAGTAAATTGATTGCAAGAAGCAATGAGGCGCGTCCTGTAAAACCACTTAAAACATGCCTCAATACATGCCATAAACTCAACCCAGGAAGCCACTGAATCTTTAGGGTTTTCCAAAGCAACGCTCGCTCCGAAAGACGTTACACACCCTGACACCAAATGCAAATACAAATACAAACACACACACACACAGATACACACACACACAGACACACACTAGGACAAACGAAGGCATGCAAAACCGACAAACATTTAACCGGCGGCTATGAAATTCGATAAATATCGACAAAGTTTTGGTCGCTGACTCCACGAGAGTCGGAACTCGAGAGTTTATTAAACACAGGATATAGCCACGGCTCAAAGGACTTGGCTCTGTCTCTGACTCCGGCCATTTGAGTGGCATTCTCAAATGGCGCAAGTTTGACATATACTACATGCACTCACGCGTTGCCATTCATCCCATATCCGTTTTCGCCACATTCCCCCAATTTCCCCTTTCTATCCACAACCATACAGACTTCAATTACGCGCGCTTTTTACCTTCATATATGTGACGGGCCCCGAGGGATTATCGCTTACTTTTTCAGTCAAGTACGTCCGTTTATTGTGCACAAGTTGAGCTCCGTTCAAGCTGCAGATATTGTTGGAAACGCTGCCTGGAGGTGTTCCAATAAGCTCCAGCCTGTCTACGGCAAGTTAAGAAGTGAAAGGCGTGAAAGGCGTGGAAGGCGTGTCGCCGCGCCTTGATTTGAAAATGTCATAGGCACGCAACTGTCTCCACGTTCCAGCCCTTGCCTCTGGGCCAAAAGTAGACTTATAAGTTATGCGACAGACTTTACATTAGCCCAGAGAACAAGACATTCAAGTTTGCGCATTGGCGCACAAGTAAGTTTATTCAAATTGAAAAATTGTGTTATACGATTCCGTTTAAATTAAATAAATATGAGAAAAATATGCGACAGAGCGAGTAAAATACACTTAAGCTAAGCAGAGGCAATAGGCTAAAGAAAGCCTTGCATATTAAATCTGATATAGTATATCACTGCTGACAGTCTCTAATATTATAATCTAAGACTATAGTAAATTAGGCCATATGTATATATTAAATTACAGTGTCTTCTTGTTTATATAGTTATGATCGTAAAAGATACCGGTTATACTTATATCTAATTTTAAACCTGAATTCCATAACAACATTCATGAAAATAAAAAAAATAACAAGCTTACAGGGATATAGAACATTTGGTTGCAATATACAAATAATTGTTATTTTCTGTTTGTTAAACTCTGCCCTTTAAGCTTTAGCATAAACCGTATTGAAGGTCAACGATGTGACATTTTTTCATCAAATTTTTCAAACCTGTCACAGAGTCGTTGATACGCAGAGGGAATTGCCCAACCCTCGATCCACCGAAAGAAAAAAAAATGGAACAGGACAAGAATTTTTTGATGTCAGGGACAGGCGTGACATTAGCAGCTGTCGACGCCGCGGGCGCTGGTTTGACGCCAGCGCAAAATGAAAACACTCACTGCTACCGGTACACATACAATACATGCGACGAGTATACTCCTACATATATGCACACACACACACACACACAGAGTTGCATATGTGAATGGACAACATAAAGCCGACATTGTGTTTGATTTCCTTTTCTTTTTTTTTTCGTCAGAGACATGAATACATATTCTTGCTGGTTCGTCAACTCTGACAATTTGTTTAAAGCGCCCAGCGTTCGTGTAAACTTTTTAATTAATATCAAATATGAAATGTTGCCATAGCCGAGAAAGAGAGCATCTCGAATAGCTCTGAAATCAGAGCGGAGAGGAAAGCTGTGAAGCTGACAAAAGTGAAATCAACCAAAGCTTGTTAAAAGTTTTAATTAAATTTAATTGTTGTTGTCTTCAACGCCTTTGTCTCTCGATTCTGCCATGTTTGTCGTCGCTGACAGCGCCTGTTACTCAACTCTAGTGAATTTACAATTTATATTATATAGTACATGAATAGATGTTATTAATAAAAAAAAACTAATAATTTGTAATTATTAATTCGACAGAAATATTAATTTAATATATAGATCTACTCAAAATTACTCAACTCTCGATTATAGAGTTTTCGGGCTAAGACAGTTAGTTATTCATGTTAATTATACGAGAAAATATGTCTCAAAATCAACATCACTTTAGTTATTACAACCAATAAGAACAACCGTATAAATAAGTATAAATATAATATATTTATATGCACTCCTTTAAAGGACAGCTGCCAATTCGCTGCATTGATAAGTGAATTGACCAGGATTTTAAGCGGTTTACTGTGAATTCAACGATTATTTATTGCTAGTCTGTTTTTGAGGTCGAAATTGCATCATGTGTATGTGGTTGTTGCTCAACAATCAGTGTTTCTTTATTCTCGGCATTTTAAATAATTATTTAAAAATTAATTACACGCCAAATTGGAAAATTTGTCGTGGTTTACACTATGCATTTCAATATTGGGTATAGTAGACTTCGGCAGCATGTTGAGAAGTCAATAACCGTATGACTGCCTTGTACTTTTAACTATTAATATTAATCTTTTTAAAAAAAAAAATCATTTAAAATACATTTAAGCAAACTGATACACCTAATATTCGAATTGTGTCGATTCACTCTGAATAAGTTCCAATGAACGGGTCATTAAAATGAACGAATGAACTTATTCAGTTCTTTGTGAACTACATCGTTCATTTCGTTCAGTAGGTCAGTTTAAACTTCACGACTTAAAACTGAACGATTAAACTTATTCAGTAAATTGAACTAAAAATCCCTAGCTCCAACTAACTCATTTAAACACTATCGTTTTGCATTTGCTGATTCTTCAAAGAACAATTCTTAATAATGCCCAACAAGTTGCATATAACAGAGTATATTTAATTCGAATTGTTGGCTTATGACTGCATTGAATATAGTATAATACATTTACATGCTGTTACTGCATCTGCAGAGATTTTTTATTTTCGATGCGTGGCTTCATTTATTAAAAATACTTTTCATTTATTAATAAACATTGCTTCGGCTCAACAATTTTGCCAACACTTTTCAATCAATAAGCAATAAAATAATGCTTTTGTGTATTTGATGATGAGAAGAGGAATGGCTTTTGTTGCTGCCAATGCTACTTACTCGGCAGTTAGCAGCACAACAACAGCAACAACAACAGCAACAGCAATAACAACAAAAAGAATATCAGCATCCTTTATGCCATTTCCGGAATGGCCTTAGGAGCAAGTGAGATCGTGTGTGCGAGACTCATAAAATTGTTGGCTATTTGAACGTTTTTGTGCTACCCAAAGCTAAGGCATTGAAAAATAAAACGCAGCAAGTGAAGCTAAGCCAATACACACACACACACTGCCACACACACACACTGCCACACACACACACTGCCACACACTTATATTAAAACACACAACCAACTGTAGAAAGGGTGCAAAAAAATCTAACGAAAATAGGAACGAAATCAAGCGCTTGGCTGGAATTTCATACTGTTGGCATGGCATGTCCTTTTCCCATATGCGAGTGTGCATTTCTGTGTGTCTGTGTGTGTGTGTGTGTGTGTGCTATCCTTTGACAAGCAGCATAAGTGTGTTGCAGCAGAGTTGCCTGCGCCTGAACCGCGTGCTAACGTTGTCTGCTCCTGGCTGCTTGCTGTCCACGTCGATGTGTTGGCCATTTTATTATATTTGCTCGCAGACATTTTTGCTCTAATACGAAAATGGGATTTTAGGATATAGAAATTATGATAGATTACCGTTGCACACTCCAGCATTCACCCACCCACCCACACACACACCCACACACACACACACACCCTCACACATACTCTTACAGCTGTCGTGACTCGGCATTCATCGGCTTCCTCATTGCACAACTGCAGCGTTGACGTCGCCGTGAAAATTGTTCCCGGCTTAGCCGAAGAAAATGATTTGATGATAAAAGTGGCCCCTCAATTTCTTTGTTGCTTTTTGCTGCTGCTGCCGCGATGTGCTGCTCGTTGGCATTCCTAGCGAAAGGCTCTTATTAAATTTAAGTCCCTACAAACTGTTGGCAACAACCGGCAAGCAGCTGCCCCACGGAAAATTGCTGCAAGTAGGTAATAATAATCCATTATCCGGATAGTACTATATTAAAAGGTTATACGGTTTAACCGCAGTGTACGAATTAGTGCAAAGGCATTTAAGAAAGCGTAATTTATAGATATTCAACAAATTTTATTAGTTTTATTGTAGTAACTACCTAATAAAATAACTCTAAATGAATCGTTAATTAAATATAGCATAGCTTTAAAAGCAACTAATTAAGCTAACATTTAGTCAAGTTTATGCAAAACGATTTTTAAATTAGCTTCACAATTTCAATTAAAAGTTAAATTAGGTTATTAATAAAAAGGCAAGAATCTATGCTTAAAATGTTGCATTCCCCCAGATTGCAAATGAGGAAAAATGCATGAAAATTCCAACTGTTTTCAATATATGTAAGCGTAGTCCGTTTTGGTGCGAAGATAGATCTCTCTGTTTAATGTGTTGGCATTGGAACCTCCTTGTCCTCTAATTCCATGGTGGTTGCCTCGTCCTTTGCCATTTCAATACTTAATAAAAAAGAAAAAACGACGAGTTACAAGGAACGTCAAATTGTATAAAGCTGGAGATCATCCCTGTCAAAGAAAGACAGGGCTAATTGTCGAAAGAATCTACTTTGAAAACGAAGCCATAGGTGGCGCATTTATGTTTTGCAAACAAACAATAAGTGGCGTTACAGTTAAATGGTTAAAATTAATCTGGTGACAGTGCCCGAAAAAATAGAAAAGTAAATCCCTAAAAATGTTGCATGAGTTTTTGTAAAAGTTTTTTTTTAAATTTAAAATATGTTTAATTAGAATACATTAATATGATAGCCTTAATTTAATCTAAGTTCGCACTACAACTTTGTAATGTATTATAACATTATTGCAAAAATTAACAATGTTAAAGAATTCCAATTTTTAATTTAAAAATTGCACGCTTACATGTAGTGATTGGCGCCACCTGTTGAGTAAAGCAACGAACCAAGCAAAATAGCTAAGACACACACCTTAGCAGAGCCATCTGTGGTCGACTAATTGCCGGCAAAGGAGTGAGAACCCAACAGAAAATTCCCCTTATTTCAAATGACGAAAACCCATTTTAAAGCAAATGACGAAATATTAAAGTATTTTGTATTTATATCAAAACTTCCAAAAATATTTATGAAAAATAAATAACAAAACAGCGATAATATGTTAAGGCAATAAATGGTTGTGCGTGCATTTAAACACTCCTTAAATAGCATTTAGATTATAAAATATGAAACTGACGATTAAATGTACTTAGACGCTATGTTAACATGCTTATTAAACAAATTTAAATTTGTATCTCCATCTCTCGCGTCGCTTGCACGTATCAGTATTTTAATTAACCATATAAATACTGCTTCTCATCTGCGATTGTTGCTATTGTATGTATTTCAGTTCAATGCGAATAAAGCTAAACACAAATCTAACCATAAACAGTTGAGTTAATTAACAGTTGTGTGCAACCTAAATCCTAAATGACAACTAAATAAACGGCAAAAAATAGAAATGTTGAAATCAAAGTTTGACAACTACGATATTGTTTTGTGGACTGTCGATTAATCGAGACTTCCCTATACGCTTCCTTTTAGTGGGATATTTAACAACAGTGATTCCCTATACTACGAATAATACTAAGAATATTAATATTATGTAAACAAAAGAAGCAAAATCGCGCGAATTTGAGTTAAACATTTTGTTTAAGTCTTTAGCACTAAGTTCCAGATATACTCTTAACATAAAACTTCTAACAAAATATCATAACATGTTGTCGATTCATTTATTTATCATCTAGAATTCGCATAATGAAATAAATATCTATTTAGTACATATATTATTATCAGAAGTCAGAAATATCCCAGCAACTTTATTCTAACATAAATGAAGTAGATATTTCCCATTGATTTGTACCCTGAATGCTTTTATTATTTGAATTACCCCATATTTCTTTGCTTTTTTCTCTATATGTGAATTTCCTCATATTTGTTTGCTTTTTCTCCATTCTTCTCTTAAATGTAATTAAAATTCGTATATTTATTTTATTTTATCTTAGTTCATTGATATTCATATTATTATTATTTTTAAAGCAGATCTTTCTTTCTTACTTCGATCTGCCCTATCAAATGCCCTACCGTTGAATTCGTTCAGGTGCGACGATGGTCAGTGCGTTTGTTGCTGTACTTATACATTGAAGTTATTGTAAATAATTATATTTTTTAATTACCCGCAACAAAGACAACAACAACTCCATGCAATTTGTGACGCTATAAGGTCACTGCGATTAGCCAACTGACCAAGTTGTGGAGTAACGTCTGAGCCAGTAGTCCACAACAACAACATCAACAACAGTATACTCAACTCCTAAGGCTGTGCGTCCAATTAAACAGCTGTATGGCCCCAACGTGACTCAATCGTGTGAAGCAACCGCCCGACAACCGCCGATCCCCCTTAACTCCTCTTTAGCACTTGTCGTCGCGTGCTGCTGCCTGCGGCAGTGTGAGCGAGAAAGAGTGAGTGAGAGAGCGCGTTCGCTGCTTAATTAGAGTGTCTCGCTCGCGCGCCTTACATTCGCCTTCTCCTTTGGCCACGCGACAAATTTGATTGTAACAAGTGGCCGGTCTGAGTTTTAGTTTCAGTTTTAGATTCAGTTTCAGTCGAATAAGGCGCCGACTTGGAGCAACAAATGCGCAATAAACGTAAACAGTCAAGAAAATACAACTTAAATAACAGTGTTTAGCAAACGTTCTGATTTGTTTGTAATTAAAGAACTCTAAACTATTAAGTTAAAGTGAATTCCGCTGAAAAAAAAACAAAAAAAAAACAAATAAACGAGAAGCAAATTTATCATAATCTTTAAAAATGGGCAATTCGAGTTCCATTTGTGCTGATCGCAATGCCGTAAGGAATTTCGATGAAAACGGGTAAGAAAGGAGAGCAAGTGAACATAAGCAAAACAATAAAAATGCCAACTAACAGCAAGAAGAGGGCAGTGCGAAAAGTTTTAGAAAGGATCAGGAATGAATCGGAATTATTTATGTACGAAATTATGTGTAATAATAAAATGCTTAAAGAATATTTATGATTAATAAACGGAATTATAAAGAAAAGAGTGTAATAAAATTACTACGGTTATTTATTAAAAATAAAATAGCATATAATTCAACAATTTACAGCATTAAGAATTTTTAATGTTTTTTGGTATTCAGTTCTCTTTTATAATATGTATATAAACAAACAAATAACTTAAATCCGATCCAAGAAATCCTTAAATTATTAATTGTAAATAAAAAATAAATATAATTAAAAGAATTCACATATTTATTAACACTTTAATAAGGGATATATTCCCAAAATCGTACTATTTACAATAATTCCAAAGATACTACGATTCTTTTGAGTATGCAACACTAAAACTTATCGCACAGCCCCTACAAAAAGTATTCACACGTTTAACACATCGTATTGTGCCTTTTCGTTCCCAATCTGATATAAGTAAAAGATGTTGATTATTGTCATTAGAGCGTACACAGAGTGCATATTAAGTATATAATCCTTAGCACTTAATGACAGCAGCTACTACAATTAGAGATGGTAGAGCTTTGAGTACTTTGACTGCCCCAATTGCACACAAATACAAGGAGCAAAGGAAGTGTCACGCCCACTTGCCGTTAGACTGGCCGTTGATTTAAGCACACAAATACA
The DNA here is from genome assembly GCA_958299025.2 of Drosophila histrio. NCBI lineage: Eukaryota > Metazoa > Arthropoda > Insecta > Diptera > Drosophilidae > Drosophila > Drosophila histrio. Next base: position 13,608,075 of record OY282581.2, read on the forward strand.
CACACACACACACACACGCACACCCTCACATACACACTCATGCAGTACAACTGTTAATTAACGTTTAATGATGCGATTTACCAGCGTTTTATTAGCGATTTACGCGCGATTCAATGACCCCAAAAAAAAAACACCTACAGAAAACACACCTGGTTGACCGCCCATTTGTAATTTGTGCTGCAATTTAATTGTACAACTATTAACTAGAAATATGAAAAGGTTACGATAGAAAGCAATCAGAAAATCTATAGTTACCTTTAACTTGATCGTGAAATCCTCAATAACAAACAAAAATATAAATTAACCCATTAATATTTATGAAGGTTATGCACATGTGTGTAATGTTCCAATTTCAAATTTATTGGCAGCCACTTTACTTTCAAAATTTAATGGCATTCAGTTACTGGCCATATGTATGTATGTGAGACTCAGTTTATTTAATTTAGTAAGCAGTAAAGTCTCCGATTTATATACAAATGTAGCTGTAGTAGCAGTAACTAATTGTTTTTATTATTTTAATACTCGTTAGTCGTAAAGTAAATGAGTAAATTGTAGTCGTTAAAGTGTACGATATGTAACAGGGAGAAGAAGGCATCTACTACCTCATAGAGTACTATACATATACATATTCTTGTTCAGCATCAACAGTCTAGTCTGTCAGTCTGTCCGTCTGTCTGTCCGCCTGACCGTCTGTTCGTCTGGGCGTATGAATAAACAACTAGATCTCAGAGACTATAAAACCTAGAGCAAGCAAATTTGGTAAACGAACCTTCATGACTCTGGAGCAGTTAATATTAGTTTTTTAATGTGTCTACACCCCTTTCCCCTTCCGCAATTCAAAAAAAATGGTTATCCTCTACTAAATTAGAGCTAAGAACTTAAATTTTGGTGAGCAGACACGTAATATCCCCACGAATATCACAGTGTTTTCAAGAACTTGACACAGCCACTTTTGTCCCCGCAAATCGAAAAAAAACCCACAACACCTACAGTTTTTTTTTAAACTAAAAATACCATTTTTTGTGGTAAACGCTCTTTATTATTACTATCAATTATTCTACCCAATCGCATCAATATATCGGATAAATATAGCGATAGTTATGACTGGTCAAAAGAATTCACAGTGCACAGATAAAATTAATGTATATCTTCGTTAAGTAACGGGTATCTCATAGTCGGGGACTCAACTATGGCTCTCTTCTGGTTTCAACTAGATATTTTCTATACTCAATCGCTCTCCCCTCTTTAGCCACAACGCCTCTGAGTATTTTGCGAATTGTTTACATGCTCAAGCGAAATGTTATTATGCCCTGATTGATTGTCATAAAGTCGTACACACTGTGCTTATCAGTTCGATGTGCTATGGTCCCTTTTGCCACTCTCCCATCGGCATATTCTATGCCAGCCAAAGCAAACGTCGAAGAACACTACAAAATGTAATCGGAAAAAAGAGGCACAACAAAAACATTAGCAGCAAATCCCCTGCAATGGCCGTTCTCAGTTCACTTTGAGTGCTGAAGCGCTTCGGTCAAAATTTAAATGTGTTAAACTGAGACCAATGACGAGCGAATTTAGATAGATTATAGAATTTACATAAATAACGAATCGAGTGCAATCAGTCGACTTATCAAGTGCTCAATATGTACATCTGTCTGCAACGCTTTTCCACATTTAAAACCTTTGGACGGCTAAAGAAGCTGTGAGTTATATATGTACATACATACATACATTATACGTATATAGTATGTAAGCATGTACATATGGAAGTGTGATCGTTATCTCCTGTGGCAGTGGGCTTGGCACATTGCTGATAAATAGACATGCCTTCTATTAAAGCATCACCTGTTCCTGAATTTGTCCAATAACAGAAAAGTAAACAAGCCGGACTGTCGTCAGCCCAGGTCACCGCTCAAATCCGCTACCGATGTAGTTCTCTTGTAATTGGTTTTTTCAATGTGTAGGCGAAGGGCCTAAGGCATCAAAACCGACATCACACACACACAAAGTACACTCTTTATACGAATATAATTCGTAGAAGTATTCTCCTTTATCGAAAGCTTATGTGGTGCTGTCATGATTTCACAACAATGCGCATCACATAACATCACAACGTCTAGAGTTCTAATAATTAAATTATTGCGAGTTCCGCGCATTGTTACTCACTAACCCACAAACACCCAGCGCACTCTCACTCACTCTCGTCCACCCATCTTTGTCTTATTCACAGCACGCCGATTTACCCAACGGCCAATAATTCCCAGAGCCCTTCCAATGGCCAAATAACACCGTACCATCAGCAGCTACAGCAACCACAGCAACAACAAAAAGAGCACGGTTATTACAAGACCACAATACCCGTTGGCTCTGGCACTGGCGTTGGCGCTGCCAGCCCCGAAAGCAGCGGAAGCAACTCTCACTGCTCTTACTGTCAAACAGCTGATTTGTGCTCACGCGCACTCATCCAAGAGAGAGTCAACCAGAATAATAATAATAACATTAATGCGACCCGACTCTCTCACAGACACACACATGAAAGCACGAGCAGCTGTGACGATGGCAGCGCTGCTGCGACTGCGAAATGGCGCAGTAGTCGTGTGTGTAAAAATCATACGACTACAACGACAACGCTCGAATACGAACTTTCGAAATGTGCAAAACTCACAACAGAAATCAGTACGCAGCACAACGTTGACCAGGCAACAGCAACAGCAGAAGCTTTGCCACCACCAAAAATATCCTCGAGTCACTGGCAGCAGCTACAACAGAGTCTGCTCGACCTACACCATCAGCAACAACCACAACAATCACAACAACTACTTGGCAACTCGAGCAACAATCTGCAACAGATACGCAACTACAGCAACATGAATAACGACAATGATCAGCAACGTGATCGTCTGGGTCTATGGGGCACCGGGGACAACGAGATCGTTGGCACTCTGTCTGGACTCGACCGTCTGCACCAGAAACGCTACTCCAAGGTAAGTTTAAAGTGCGCCCTTAAACACAGTGTGAAAAAATACCAGCGGAGAACATTCGATTATTTGGGGTTGGTTTCGCTTAGACGCACACAATTGCACAGACACACAAACACGCTGAGAATACGTGTTAGCAACTTGTTAGACGTTATACACTCAGAAAAAAACAGATGTATCTTTAGAACTATTAAAAAGAGTATTTTAATTTATTGTCTTTAAATTTGCTAAGACTTCTTACTGTATATTAAAAACAATATCGATTTAACAAAGCTTTTTTCTTAGTGTATCATTAGCCCTTCATTTGAAAAGCTTTTGGAAATATCATTGAAAATCAGTTTGCCAAGTTTCATTGGCTATTTTTATGCCAGTGCTTAAAAAGCGAGCTCATTAATAATAAACAAATAATAGCTATTAAACAAATATGCCAGCTGACAATTTTTTTAAGAGAAAAAAGAAATATTTCGTGGCAAACGTTGTTCCGCCTACTTTGCCGGTTTTGGGTGACCTTTAGATGACATAGCCAGAATGTCCACACGCGCCGCACTGGAAGACCAAAGCTCATGACGCTGTTTCAATGGATTTCATTGCCTTCATTCATATTGTTGTCAGCGCGAGGCATAGAAAATCAATAGAAGTGTGGTAATTAAATTGACCCAATCAGTAGGACGATAATTAAAAAAAAAGACTGTTATTATCACCAGATGCTATCACAGTTTATTTTACACCTATTTATTGTGCACTACGTTCAAGTTCAATGCCAATTTACAGTTGCGGTTCAGTAGTTTTTATTTATTTTCTATTTCATTCTTGTTGTTTTGCCTCCTCTTGCAATTCGCTTGCACTCTTGAGAGCAATTGAGCTAATGGAACAACGAGAGATAGAGAGAGACTGAGAAAGAGAGAGAGAGAGAGAGAGAGAGTTAGGGGTTGGGTTGCCTTCATATTAAATGTTCTGAGTGTTGTAAAGTATGCTCACATTATACCATATAAACTCTTTCCTTCATATCTAAATTTTTCATTTTAATGATGACTTTCAGTTTAGCAAGTTCATTATCTATTTAAAGGTGACCCAGCATTGCTCAAGATGGCTTATCAAGCTGACAAGCTGTCAAGGGCATTCATATCTATTATCTACATATATATACTACAATTGTATTTGTTTTGAAATTCTTTCATTCTCCCTGAAACACCCATATATACCCATATACATCTATTTAGACTTTATTCATATATATAAAAATATTCAATTGTCTTCCACAATGGAAAGCTTTTCAAATCTTATCGCATTCAGTTCGACTTCCTAACCGACAAAAACTGACCTACATTAAGGTATAAATTTAACATTTTTTGCAATATCAGCAAAAAAAAAAATAAAAAAAAACATTTTTATTAAACACACATGCATATAAAGAACAAATTATTTGTCTAGTCAGATAGCAGAGCATGTAAAATTTGGTAGGCAAATCATTTACATGTTTGCTTTGTCTATCGGAGGGTTGTTGTCATTTATCGCTATAGGAAATTGAGCCCAATAGATAAGCGAAATGCACAGCAAGTCAAAGTCTGAATACCCTATCGAAACTTTTGAAGGAAATGTATGTAATTATATAAATATTAACCGCTGAATTATTATATAAAACTACATATTTATATAGATTTCCCAAGTGTATAACTTTGCTAATACTTATTGTCGTCACTGTAAGTGTATCTAAATTTAAATAATTTATGCGGTCAATGAACAGAACTGTGAACTTGCTTGAATAGTTCAATATGTAAATAGTAAAGAAATCATATTAAATACGCACAAGCTACAACTATGATAGTTAGTACTTAAAAGAAGAGAGCACCTCAAATTGCATCCCTTTGTTTCTGCTCACTTGTTACCCCTACTTTCACCTTAGCAGAGGAAACAATTTGTAAGAAATTGCTTCGTCTATTGTTATTCATTCGACGGATGCTTTCGTCATCTCAAAGTCAGGCTTCCCAGTCTTGATTGCCGCTAATCGCCGACGGCTGCGACTTGATAATGATAATAATGATTGTGATGATCGACAAGCCGTTGTGCCAGACACCTCAAACATCAGCTGAGCAATGTTTTGTTTTGTTTGGATTTTTGCTCGTTTTTGCAACTTGGTATTATGTGTAATCATTTCGTTCGGTATTACGTATACGTCGTGTGACACACAAGCTAACACTTTTCTGTACATATGTATATATGTACGTGTGTGGAAGCAGTAACTAAGTATAACTGTTGCCATGCAAACGATCTGTCATTCGCCCGCCTATCGAGCAACGCGCCATTTCAATGTCAATGGTGTCGTTTTCAACGGTGTCGCACTCGTATTTCACCAGCTCCATCGATGACGTACCATAAACAAACGATATCATTAACAGTTCCACAATATATATAGCTTGCCTATCAGCAACTTCTTAAGTCAACAGATATTCGCTATACGACGTGCCCCATTTTTCTTTGATTATTTCAAGTGTTTGTTGTACTTTTGAAGAGTTCAATTAGCGCCATTTAAGCTGACAGAAACAATTTAAAGCCGACTTGTACACACACTTAACGCATGACTAGACTATTTTCGGGAATTGTTTTAAATTGTTTCAACTTTTGATTAGATTAAACTTAATTTATTGTAAATTGTTGTAGCTTTCCAGGGTGTTGGTATGAGGTATTTCTAAATGATTCCTCAATTTGTTATTCTACGGATGGGTAAATGCCCAGATCATGACTTGGCTAGCGAGTTTCCCCCAGATCGAAAGATACCTGATTGTGACGCACATGATTTGGCCAACATAAATTTAGCTGCTTATGAGATGTCTAAATATAGTCAACAGATCAGATCATCAGCAATTTATTTAGCTAAGCACTCGAGTTCTTTTTTTTATCGTAAACTTGCGCTGAACTTTAGTCGATTCAATTTTAATTTAATATACTTATATCCAGTTATTATTTGCATTGTCACGATCAGTCGTCAGGAATGCAGTCAACACATGAGCTTCTGCCTGTTAACGTGTCTATCATCGAGTACCTGCTTTAATATTGTACCTGTTTTAATTGCTTTACGGGAAGTTGCGTCAATATATGATATGTTGCAGGGATTGTTGCCTTTGTTGTGCATTGACAACGCCCACAACACTTACGAATATAATTGTTTGAGATATATTTACACAATAGCCTCAAAAATTACAGCAAATCTAATGCTAAAACTTTCAAATGTTGCGAATCATGCTGAACATTTAACAGCGTATCGAGGCCAGCGCTGAGTCAGCATCAATTCGACTTTCAAATTGTCTGTCCCAATGCCCGTGCGTAATCTCACATTGGCTAAATCTCAGCTACAGATACGTCTACCGAGTGCAATCCATCTACACAGTTTGACTTTGAACTTCAAGCATAACGCAGCTGATCTCTGTACCTGTCTGTGTTGGTGGCAGGTGTGATTCAAAGGTCAGCTAAAGACGATTGTCAGCCCATGGACACACGAGATCACGCCAGTTGGCCCAGACTGATTGGCTTTGGCGCGTGGCGCTTGTTTGATGTTTCACTGATAAGTTATGGCTATAGGGAACATAGGTCACTCGATGATTGAGCTAATCAGCTGTTAACTATGCATAGGTAATTTTATGGCTAAGGATTTATGGTTCATCGAAGTATTATTACAATTACAGGGAAATCAATTTGGAAATTTCGGTTGCATAAATGCAGAATCTAAACTAAACTTTATATATAATTATAATGACTAGTGCATTAGTATCTAAGTGAATTAATAAATTTAAATATTAAATATCACAGAAGAACTTGATTTATATGTTTATGCTTATTCTGATGCTAAGTTTGCTAACTTTAGAGATTCTCTTAACTAACTATAGTTTAGTTTGATAATAAACACAATCATATGCTTCGATTATTGAAAATACTTTACATATCCTCTCACTCTCTTGACAATCTCTATTCCTGCAACACGAGTCCTAATAAAAGTATCTCATTCTAGGGTCTAGCATTCACTCGTGAGGAACGTCAACTTTTGGGCATTCATGGTCTTCTGCCTTATGTGGTGCGCACAGATGAGGAGCAGGTCGCTCATTGCCACACACTGCTGAATCGGCTGGAGAATGATCTGGACAAGTACATGTACCTGATTGGACTGTCGGAGCGCAATGAGCGTCTCTTCTACAAGGTGCTCAGCTCGGACATTGCCGGCATGATGCCTCTCGTGTATACGCCCACTGTCGGATTGGCTTGCCAGAAGTATAGCCTTGTATTCCAAAGGCCCAAGGGATTGTTCATAACTATCAAGGACAAGGGCCATATCTATGATGTGCTCAAGAACTGGCCGGAGACGGATGTGCGTGCCATTGTGGTCACTGATGGCGAACGTATCTTGGGACTGGGCGATCTGGGCGCCAATGGCATGGGTATTCCCGTGGGCAAGTTGTCGTTGTACACAGCCTTAGCTGGCATTAAGCCTCATCAGTGTCTGCCCATCACATTAGATGTGGGCACCAACACAAAGTCTATTCTGGAGGATCCACTTTACATGGGCCTGCGACAGACGCGTACAACTGGCGAAGTCTACGACGAGTTCATTGAAGAATTCATGCGCGCCTGTACCCGTCGCTTTGGTCAGAACTGTCTCATTCAGTTCGAAGACTTTGGCAACGCCAATGCCTTCCGCCTTTTGTCCACGTATCGCGACAGTTACTGCACATTCAACGATGATATCCAGGGCACAGCTGCCGTAGCTGTGGCAGGTTTATTGGCTTCCCTGAAGATAAAGAAGACACTGCTGAAGGACAATGTCCTGCTGTTCCTGGGAGCTGGCGAGGCTGCTCTGGGCATTGCCACTCTCTGCACCATGGCCATGAAGGCGGAGGGACTCAGCGATGAGGAGGCCAAAGCACGCATCTGGATGGTGGACAGGTAAGCTACTCAGTGATATTTGGTTTCTCTAAAAATCCTTACTATTTACTATCCATTGTTTCAGCCGTGGTGTGATTGTCCGTGATCGTCCAAAGGGTGGTCTGACCGAACACAAGCTTCACTTTGCCCAGGTTCATGAGCCCATTGACACCCTGATGGAGGCTGTGATTAAAGTGCGTCCCAATGTACTGATTGGAGCCGCTGCTCAGGGCGGTGCCTTCACCCGTGAGATCTTGGAGCAAATGGCCGAGATCAATGAGACGCCCATCATCTTTGCGCTATCGAATCCCACCAGCAAGGCAGAGTGCACCGCCGAGGAGGCCTATTCCTACACCAGTGGCAAGTGCATCTTTGCCTCCGGCTCACCATTTGCGCCCGTCTCCTACAACGGCCGTAAGTTCTATCCGGGCCAGGGCAACAACTCGTATATCTTTCCGGGCGTGGCCTTGGGAGTTCTGTGTGCTGGCATGCTGACCATTCCCGAGGAGGCCTTCCTGATTTCGGCCCAATGCCTTGCCGACATAGTCTCCAAGGAGGATCTGGACAAGGGAAGTCTGTATCCACCTCTCAACTCGATCGTCAGCTGTTCATTAGCGATTGCCGAGAAGATTGTAAGCTACGCCTTCAAGAACAAGTTGGCCACCGTCTATCCTGAGCCATCAAACAAGATGGCCTTCATCAAGGCGCAAATGTACGATCTCGATTATCCGCGTGCCTTGCCCGCCACCTACCACTTGTAATAGAAGCGTCTATGGTAGGAGTACGCCTTCAAAGGATTCTCGTCCTCATTCTCATCCTCTTTGCAGCAGAATTTCCATTCCATTTGCTTCTTGAGTTGACATACGATCGGACATCAACAACAACATATGTTATTTATTTTTATAAAGTCGCACATCCTTCTAATATCTTATTATACTCCATGCACCCGCGGAACTAGTTAAATTGCTGGCCGAAATTACTAAATGATGAAACACATTGATAAATGGATATGAGGGTGTTTTATGATGTTAATGATATGCATGTAAATGGGATATTAATACGATAGATATCTATATGTACTAAATACAAGTTCTATGTAATCGTGAATACAAACTATTATAAGTACCTAAATATAATAATAAAATAATCCAATCAAAATATCCATTGAAGTTTATTTTATGAAGCGAGAATATATTAGATGTTGTATTTTCTTTAATAAGAAACTGTGGTGAAGAATTATAGCTATTAAGTATTAAGTGAGTTGAAACTTCTTTTCTTTAAATAAAAGAAAGCGTATTTGGGTGCATTACTAGAAGAAGCATTTATATGATATATTATTCTATATACTATTATTATATATTTCTCCAAATTGTTAAGAAAATGTCTGTTTCCCAGTTTATTTAGGCGGTTTTGAGAAAAGTAAAGAGTCTGTAGGCAAACTTCATAATCTGAAAGTTAGTAAGACAACGTTAACAACACAGTTATAGGGAAAAAAGTCAGGTGATTCATTCTCACATCGGTAAAGTGCCTCATGTTGAGCTGCATTAATCCATAGGCATTAAGTTTCTTGATGCACTGAGTATACTTTAGCCAGATCAGAATCAATCTGCGAATCTTCTTGCTGCACTTATACCACTTTTGATTATAAAGCGTTTCATTCAACTGTGAAGACTAAGCACACAGTGTTAGATATTATGTACTCTTAATCAATTTAAATAGTTGTGTAGGGACTTACGGCTTCCTCCAGCTGTGCTCCTCGGTGACAAAGTTCAAAGGTAAATGCAATCAGGGCCACCATGGGAATGAAGTATCTTATAAACAAGAAGAAATCGTTAGTCTCTGTCAGCAAATACAGATGAAAACATATGGATGTTGCGGCTATAAAATCGGGTATCATGATTAGAGCACTAAATATGTCGTTAAATTGATCGCAGAGTAAATTGAGAGACTGATGACGACGAATCAGTGAACAGAGCTGTTCATAGAGCTTCGTGTCGTCTTCACACATCAAATTAAGGGTCTTCAGCTGCATGGACAATAAATTCAGATGCATTATAATTTGCCCATGAATTGTGTTAAATAAAGTATCGAAGGTGGCAAAGTAGGAAGTTCCACTAGTTGCAAGAATGGCATCGTAGAACCACACCACTGAATATGCCTTGTGACTCTCCCTCAGGCCTAATGGCATCCAACCATCGAGAAGCTGTTGTTCCATTTTTATGGGACCATTGGTATCCTTGGTGAAAAGGTATACAATAGGAGGGAAAAGGCAGAAACAGCAAAGGGAGATGGTGATAATAAGTTCCACGTATTTATGTCGTTGCAGAGCTCCCGCATATACCTGGGGCACATTAAGTTCTTTCTGTGCAGGTAAATCACGTGGAAACTCCGTATCCAAGACGTTAAGAAAATTCATTATATGGTGAAGTTTAATGAACATAATTATCCCGCGAACTGTGAAAAATGAGCCAATAGTCAATACTGGTAGGTTTGCATCGGTGCGCTCGCCTCGGTACAAAGAATCCCCAATAGTAATAAACATGCCAAGAAAGAAGAAAGTATGCAGCACTAATGTCGTATAAAATACTAATTTCGTTTTATTTATCAATTGTCCATACTCGTCGCGCCCGATTTGAAAGTGCTGCATATGGACAATTTGCTGAAACTTTTTAAATAGCAAAAACTGTTCAAATTTAACGGGTTCCTGTAAGGCGTCCATGACTTTAGTTATTATTAATCAAACGAATCCTTTCAACTTATAAAAGTAACTGCATAATTGTGATTTACTAGACGCATTTATATGCCAGAACAACACCTGTAATCAATTAGATAATTAAAGCCTAGCTGCACCTTTAATTGCTTTCGAATCGCACAATAAGGATTTAATAATTTTGCAATGTACTTAATTATTGGTTAGCGTGCATGGCATGGTTAAAATTGGATAATAGTGAACTCAAAATCAATATAGATAGTTTCTGATGTAATATATTGAGGTTTCCATCTAGTATGTTATAATTGCGAATAACTAGATTTCAATATTTTAAATCTCAATCTTTGCATTTTCAGTTTTAAATTTCGGTTTAACGATAATAAGCTATCGTTAAAAGTTATCGAAAATGCACTCAGTTTTGCGTTAACATTACTCATTCTGCGTTGTGGTCTCACTTAGCGCTCACGTTTGTTTTGGTTTTGCTCATCGTATGGAAAATGCTGTATGTTAGAGTGCGATACCAACATTAAAATTAGCAAAGTTCTGATCTGTTTGCACACAAACCGTATCCCTGGTAATTTTTTTATGAAGAACGTAAATATTGTTAAAAGAAACTGCAATAAAACACTGAATTGTAGTGAAAAACAGTTGCACAATTAATGGATAGGTTAAAGGTAAGTGCGAAGAACGTTTAATGATTATGATATGCCAAGCAAATGGACCATTTTCAAAATGCAGGCAAGTTTTGGGCGACGTCAACTGGCTGACGAGCTAAAGCAAAAACAGGTGAGTGCCGTGTGTCAAAGGCGAATAATCAGCACATCTAACACACCTACCATATTAGGCCATAACAGATCAGCTGCTGCAACGCATACTCTATTCGAAACGCCTCTTGGTGGACCACGTGGAGGCGCTGGAACAATGCATGCAACAGTATCCGGCGACTGTGACCGGCCGGCAGTTACTGACCACGAGGAACGCCTGTCTGCTGCTGGGCAGCACCTTGCTGGAGCATTTGGTAACGCCTCGCGGCTTACGACTTACGCTGCTGCCAGCTGTGGTGCTCAGCAGCACTTTTGGCGCCCTCTATGCTGTGAAGAGTGTCTTTGTGTGCCGGAACAAGATGGTGGAACGCAAGCTGGAGGAGCTGGTGAAGACCATCGATGAGTTTGGCAACTGTATCAGGCGCAACATGACTTACTTTCAGGAGATTATCATCATGAAGCAGGCGGAGCTCATTGAGTAATTGCAGTTGCCGTGAATAGACGAGAAAGTACTTAAATTACACACACTTACAGATCACGGCAGATAGAACGAGCCTGGGACTGCATTACAGCAGCAAAGGAGGTGACCGAGATACTTTACGATGCCACGCGAAAGCTGGAAGTCGACTATCCCCTGCCCGTCAAGTATGGTCCCTTCTATGCGCCCATGGAGGAGCTGCGTGAATGCGAGTACTTCAAGACAAACGTTACGGACTATAGTCCGAAGCACATAAAGGTTCGTAGTGCTGGGGACAACTAGGAAGACTTCTAATCCGTTAATATTTTACAGGATTTTCACAACATATTCGCCTATGTGCAATCCCAGTATTTGCTGCGCCTAGCGCTATCAATCATGACGCTTCCCTCGATTTCTCAACTGAGCGACGACTTGGTCAAGATTGACAATCAGGTGCGACAGCTTGTGCAGGAGGAGGAGCAGCACTTCAAGAATCTAGGCCTGGCGATGCACAACAAAAAGCAACTGGAGCTGGACCAGCTGCATGCCGCCAAGGCGCAACAGCAGCAAAGTGGACCCATTGCCGTATTGCAGCATTCGTCCCTCAAACTCAGCGCCTGCATGGTGGCCGTGGCCGGCGAGTGTCAGGCCTTGGACGTGACGCTGCAGCAGCTGACGGCGACGGAGGCAGCGCACAAAAACAATGCCAAGCAACTGGTTGCCGTGGCCAACAATATGCGAGGAATTGAGAATGCTCTGGCCGTTTGCTGTGATGATTTCCAGCGATTGATGCTGGTGTACAATAAGTTTCTGCATAGCAAATTAGATTTAGACGTGGACACGCCACGCACAAGCAATGCACCATCCAAGGAAGATGATTATCCCGAGAGCATACTGCGCGTGGAGTTCTCACAGAATCCCAGCGAGCCTCAGAAATGTGACGACTTCTATGCGTATATGTACGACGAGCAGGAGGCGCAACAATATGAGGACGAGCAACAGGCACCATATCCCACACCCGAGAAGGAGATTCTCAACTTCGAGAAGCGCATTACGAAGGGCAAATTTAAGCCTGTGCTCAGGCAGCTTAAGGATCGCATTGATCCCATACGCCAGGTTATGTTGGAGAAGGAGCGCGAAGTGCTAACTGCCAAGGGCATTAATGTTGACGAGTTGTTTGGCAAAATGGAGGCTGAGGTGGAGCAGCCTCAGGATAATCGCCTGACGGATGCGGCACGACAAAGCGATTACGATGGCTCCAACTCAGAGTCCGACTCTGCAGATGAGGACTACAAACGTCGCAGCAAGCAAATCAAGGAACGCGACAACTTTGCCGAAATGCGACAATTTCTGGCCCAAAAGCAGGCCGTGAATCTGTTCAAGCTGGATGCACAGATGCCCAGACCGAAGCCAGCTGTTAACGAGGAGCTGCTGGAGAGCGAGTGTTAGGAATAACTTACCACTCACCTCATTTTGGCATTACTCACATTATCTCTGCGTTTCATTATATTATCTATAAACATAGTCGAGATAAGCGGCCGCAGCTGTGCCAAGCAACTTCTCCGGCAATTTGTCATAAAGTGCGTTCTGTTTGTTGCTTCCATTCATTTTGTTGAGACCTTTCTGCTGTACAAAAAGGCAACTAGTAATTTAATAAATGCAAAATTGAATCATCACTGAATTGGGTATAAAAATGCATTTTATTAGACTATCGAACTTAAGTACAATACAAACAGCAATGGCAACACTAGACACTAAGGGATGTGGTGGCAGGAGTCCTCCAGGCGCTTCTAGGGGACTCAATATGTACAGATTATGCGTGCACGCAGTCTTCTTACTGGCTGAAACACTTTCGTGGACATCTTTGGCTCATTGTACGTGCAGCACAATCGCAACGAGACGGAGACGTTGCCAATAATCCGCATCAGGCATTTGGTGCTCCAGTTGTCACGGCTCCGGTTCCGGCACCGGCGGCATTGTTGAACTTGCTGGTAACCGAGGCGGGTTGCAACTGCGAGAAGGCGGACAGATTGCTGCCGCGGACGCTGGTGTAGCGTATGGGTTGAACCCCAAAGTCGTTGCCCTTGAGACGACGTCGCACGCAGACGACAATGAAGCCAATGACCAGACCGGCCACAACCACCACGCTGGCAATGATGACGGTGAGGATTATGTAGCGACGTCGCAGAAATCGAGGCGGATCATCCTCGACGGCACGATACTTCTTGGGTATGACCATGTTGCAGATCTGCTCGGCTGTCAAGTTCGATAGCGGCGCCCCGGCCAGCAGATAAGGCGTTTCGCAACGGGGCACAATTGTCAGAGGCTGCAGCACTTGAGGTGCTCCGGCATGCTCCAAGGCCTGGAGCAGTTCACAGCTGCAGTACCACGGATTGCCGGCAACTGTCAAGCTGCGCAAACGTGGCCAAGTCGGATCTGAGGCGTTGCTGCTCGTGTTTAGCGAGAGTGTGGTTAATATATTCTGTGAGATGTCCAGCTGCGTCAGATTGCGGCTATGCAGCAGATCAACTAACTCGAGACGCTCCAGTTTCGGATTGCGGGCACAGTCCAGTTGCTCCAGGCCAGGCAACACCAAGGCGCCCAGTTCTATGCTGCGAAGCATGGGCATTTCACTGATGTTGAGTCGACGCAGTGCGTTCAAGCTCTTAAAACTGTGTGCTTCTATTTTGGCCAACGGATTGCCCGCCAGATTCAATTGCTGCAGGGATTTTCCCAGCTGCTGGATGCTCTTTGGAACAAGGGAAATCTCGTTGCCAGAAACGTCCAGAATGTGAAGGCTTCGCAGTTGAGGAAATAGCTCGGCGGGTAATGTCAGTAGACCATTGTAGGACAAATCCAAACGCTGCAGATTTGTAATCGATGCCAGAGAAGCTGTCGTCGCTGCATCCAAAATACTGAGGCGATTGTAGGCCAATGAAAGCTTCTTCAGCTGCGGCGTGTGCTCGAAGAGTTTGCGATCGAGGCGAGCAATACGATTGTGGCTGAGATCGAGATCCTTCAGAGCAATGGGCTCATACTTAGTGCTGTTAAAGGGACCGCGAAATAGATCCGGCTTCAAGGCATCGTCCGCAATGTCATTCCAGCTAAGATACAATCCTTCCACATTGGGCACGTCCATGAAGAGCGGTGCCTGCAACTGCTGCAATCCGCAGTGGCGGCACGACAAAGTCACCACCGCAGTTGTGGCAGGCAATTGCTGCAACAAGCGAATATTGTTGCCCGAATACGAGGCCACAATCTCGGTGCCTGTGTGCTTTGGGCCAAACTCCTGTGGCCAGCGAGCCAGAATGTGCTCGAAGTTCTTCATGGCACAGTTGAGAGTCCAGTGTATGCCGTTGTTGCTGTCCTGGCTGCGTAGGCACAGGCATGTCTCGCAGATGTTCGCCACCGACTGATAGGGAATCTCCTCGCGCTGAGCAATCGCCACGCCCAGCAGCAGCGCCGTGGCATTCAACAGCTGTAAGAAAGCCAAGATATAAGATTGAATGAAGAACTTTTATGCTAAAGAGAATGTTTTGGGTATAACTTTTTCACTTCGAGAATAGAATAGAATTCTAATCTGCTATTCCCAGGGGATCTAATAGATTGAACTACAACTAATACACAGGTTATTCTATTACACTTCTTCGCATTCATTCCCCTTAAAATTAGAAAATGAGGTAATTGAAATACTATGTTCTCCATTATTATTTAAACAATCAAATACAATGGATATATAAATATACAGTAGACTCTCCTTAAATCAGAAATATGTCCTCATCAAAGTACTCAAAGTACTGTGTGCCAAGTCTCTAGCTACTCATAACTGCCTTGGTAGTGAGCTTTTTCTTGATTTGTGGGCTAAGGAAACGTTACATTCAAAATTAAAAATAAACTTGAGCTGCCTGCCTGTCTCCTGCTGGGAGACCAAAATCTAACTTCTAGCTCATAACATCGCTGAGATCCTTTCGCTCATACGGACGGACAGACGGACATGGAATATAGTCTCGAATATTGATGTTGATCAAAAATATATATACTTTATGGGGTCGGCCACGATTCATTCTGCCTGTTACATACTTTTAACTAACTTAATATACCCCACAAATTAAAAAAAAGGCTCAAAACAATTAAAACTAGATCTTATAGTTGCTGAGATTCACGCGATTATAAAGACGGACGGACGGACATACAGACGGATGGACAGACGGACGGGCAGACAGACGTTTGTGTCAATCGACTGTGTGTGATATTGATACTGATTAGGAACATATATACTTTATAGGGTGGGATGGACAGACGGACGGGCAGACAGACGTTTGTGTCAATCGACTGTGTGTGATATTGATACTGATTAGGAACATATATACTTTATAGGGTGGGAGATACCTCCTCATGTCTGTTACATAAATTTGCACAAATTTATTATACCCATTTTGCCCATTTTTAATGGGCAGAGCGTATAAAAGTTGGTACCTATAATTATATTCCTGCAGGAGGAATTCTAATATTGTAATGCATTAATTGAGGTATGTTAGACCCCAGAAAGTATATCAGGGAATTAAACCGAAACTTAAACCAGAACATTGAACCGAACTTAGACACTTAAATGTAGTAACTGAACCGAGGCCGAAACATACTATTTTGTCAAGAACCGGTTCGTTTCTGATACAATCTTTCTAAGGTGTTTTATGTTCGTTTCTGTATGTACATATATTAATTAAAATTATGTTAAAAACATGTATTTAAAATATATTTGTATTATGGAATAAAAGCGGAACCGTTAAGCGTTATTAAAGTTTTCCGTAACCGGAACATAAACCGAAAAAATTTAATTTTTAAGAATGAAAAAACGAAACAACACTTTTCCAATTGATTTTTGTTGTTTTCTGTATTTAAATAATTTTAAATAATATTAAAAAAGTAGTTGAAATTAAATTATTAAATCAATAGAGTATTGTTCCATAACATTTTGAAGACAAAAAGTCCATCGTATCGGTATTGATATCGGAACAAAGAGGATATGTATGTATCTAAAACGCAGCCAATATTTGAATGGGTATTAATGGCTATATAGTATAGAACGTATTTCGGTCGGGTTTCCGACTGTTCGGTTTGTTTTCATTTAGAATTATAACAACTCGCGAGCTATTTACCCCAAAAGCAAGAAGTATTGAAATAGTATCTCTCATAAAAAGGTTTCCCCAACTAACTGTATCTATATATATATATATATATATGTACATGCTGTGTACACAGTTAAGTATATAGTACATATATATTGATATGTACTATTTAGGTGCTCCATAGCTGACCCCAACGAAAAACAATTTCAGATAAGATAAGGATAACGTTCGAAATTAAAGATACTTTTATTCACTTACCAGCAGCAAAAATTTGTACTTCATTTTGTACACGTATTCGTGATGTCTTTTTAATGTCTGTTGGTTTTATTTTCTTATGTTGATTTCTTGTTTCTTATGAATATCAATTGCAATTAAAAAAAATGCACAGAACACTTGCAGTATTAATTACGTACACTGATCGAATTGCAGTTGGTTTTTATTTCGAACTTAAAACCGCTTAATTCGATAGCGAAGCCACGACACGAACACGAACACCTTTCGAAGTACAATTGGAACTAAACTAATGAATCAAAGCGCAAAAACCGTTGGCTTTCGTTATTTGTTTTGATTAGATTTCAGCTGAGAGAGAAGCCAATGTTCTCTCTCGCGCTTGTCCACGCACACTTTCGCTCTCTTCGGCTGTTAAGCTGCGATGTCTTTATCGAAGAGAGTCTTGAGTAAAAGTGAATTAGATTTGAGTCAGCAGCATAAGGTTTTGTTCTTCTGCAAGGTCGTTAATGTTGATGTTTTCTTGAAAGCCAGCTGCCGACTGTATCTAAATGTTGTCGCTTCACTTATATACAACAATACAAACATACGCTCGCTGATAAGATAAGAGATAACGACACTTCGTAGAGAGCGCTCGATGTTGACTCAGCTGGAATCTATAGAAAAAAGTAGACTGGAATAGCGGAAACTATTGAAGAAAATCCAATTGCTTGGCCTCTGTTTTCCAATTAGGCCGTTGAGCCAATTGGAAGCTATGTGTCATTCGGTTCCATTGAACTTTGCGCCTCAATTTAAACGCACATATGGAACATATCAATAAGTGTATGTTGTGTGCGTGTGTGTATGTGTGGAGGCAAATTGAGATGTGCAGCGAACATGCAAATTGATGAGACAACTACGAAAACAAACAAATGTTTGTGGTCGAGTCAAGTGGAAATTGGTTGCATAAACATTTGCCACATTATTTGTGAGTCATCAATATTTGTGTTATTTTTAAGTATAAATTTTGAATACTTTTTTTAAAGTCAGCTAAGCACATACACTCACTCACTCACTCACAGACACACACACAGCAATACTTATGCACACACGTTTTGCCTTTCAACTTGCAAATGAAACTCGTTTCTTTGTTGTTGCACTTTTGCAGCTGCCGCTGAATGTGTTCCTGTTCATTCTTGTCTTAAATCAAACACGCGAACGGAGCGGAGCAGAAACCGAAAGCGAAAACGATCGTTCCCAGCCTGTTGCTCAAATTCAACTGAAACTGGAAATCGTTCAGGCAACATTCTCTGCCGCAAGCTGGATGGCCCCTACCCCTCCCCTCCCCCTTCCCGCACTGGCTGCCACCAATAAACATTAAACCGGTCGTTGGCCGAATTTGAGACTGTGGCACATTTGTTGATGCCCCATTCGACTAATATTAATCCAATGTGGCAGCTGGACTTGAAATGTCTTTTGACCGCGACTCCAAACGGAAATGCTCGTTAAACGTACATTTGGGTGCTCTTCCGTTGCATGCCACATGCGGCAACTTGAAAGCGTGCATAAACCCCGATTTGTAATTAAGAACACAAACATTTATACAAGACACGAGTAAACTTGCGCCTATCTCGTATGCATATAATAATCAATTGCCGTGGAGAACGCCGCAAATCCCAAGCCGCCAATGACGCCGGCCTTAATGCCGGCTCGTAGACCGATCAAGCCGCCGGTAATGCCGCCCGCGTAAGTCCCGTTACGCCAATCGGTGACGCCTCGTTTCTGTGAGAGAAAGAGAGAGACATGGGCGTGAGTTAAATAATCGCAAGGTGAATTTACTAACAAGGTGACGTATGTATTCCGCACAGCGGTGCTCCCTTTGCATTCATCATGACATCAAACATTCCCAGTGGCGTACTGCAAAACGGATTTCCAAATCACGCAAAGTAATGTATTACCCTTGCTGAGTTTGTATGTGAACTTGTAGTTGTATGATATTTCAGCTTTAGCTTTTATATGGTTGTTCCTGTGGTGAATTCCCGTCAGCATTTTGCAAATTTTTTAAATACGATGAAGAAATAATTAAAAAATTAAATTAAATTAAGTTTTTTCCACATTTGATTTATACCAAAGTCATCAGAGCCTTATTTACTAAACTGTCCAAAGTATAACTGTAATGAAAGCTCGATGTGATTTCATCTTATTCGCCTAACACATTTTAAAGGTAATCTGCGGTCATACCTATGGGGAAGTAATATGGATTGTAATCGATTTCCGCCTGCTAACTACTAGCAATGCATGCTAAACGTGCTCGAGTCTGTAATGTGAACTAGCGCCACTGGGATGTTGATGTTGTTGCGCACGAATGGGGAAATTATTTAAGGGATACCTCACCACCCTGTTTTAATTATACCATGCGTAATCAGACGCAACTTACGCTCTCTATGGTGCACTCGACAATGGAGAACACGGCGCCAATTAGTGCAAAGTTCTTGGCATAGGAATGCGTTGTGGAGCGCATTTCACGAAACACTTCGCGCGCCGTCTGTTTCTTTTCATTTGCAAACGGATCTGCCATATTCGGATTCACGGAGGCGGTGAATAGACCCAATGCTGCGCCCAATCCATATCCTATAATGGAAAAAACAGCATGATGAAATTCATACTTTTGATACTCTCCTATGACTTACCCATGACACAGGCCATTGCACTTTTGAAGCCGCAACTTTCTACTGCGGTCTCGATTAACTTTTCCTCATTGGTCTTGATTTTGATCGGCCCGTTACCCTTGGGTATTATGATATTCTCACGATATCTGTGCATGTTACCCACGAAATGCATCGCCATCCTGTCCAGTTCGGCAGTGTCTATCAGGATAGGTTTCGAGGAATCTGCAGCCTTGGCGTCGGGGTTGGGTATTATCGACATGATTATTTTTTACTAAATATTGACTTGTTAATACAGAAACTGACGAATAAAGTTATTTTTTTTTAAAGTCGTGTGCTACAAAAATCCAATTGTTATCACATCGCAAACAGCTGCTGTGCCAGAGTTGTCACACAAACTAAATTATATCGACAACAGACTAATCGACACTTGTTACTTAACATTTTAAATAACAGCAGCGGTTATAGCCGGCAGTGCTGCTATATCGTCTTCTTTCCGGACAGAGCTGTCCTTTTTATTACAAATAAATTTGCCAGGTATTTCACTCCTATCCGGAAATGAGTCCTTTTTTTAATTCCTTGATACTTTTTGAAAAATTAATTGGAATGTCTTTAATATCAAACTAAAAGATTTTTTTTGGTTATTATGTCTCTGTTATTGATTGGTTACGACAGTCTGGCAGCCCTCTACTGAGTTTAGCGATATGACAATACTGGTGTCACAGACGTAGTGTTGTTGGGTAAACATTTCATTGTTGTGTTTATTAGAGATGAGCTATGTAGTGATTACATATTGGAGTCACAGTGACTGTGACTGCTAGTAAAATTTGCATTCATATTGAAGCGCATATATACCTAATTCTGAGATAATCAAAAAACTCGGCTATAAAGTATGACTTAAATATTACATTTTATTGCTATCACAAGTTGATTATACATATACCAAAAGAGGGAAAACACAAAAATTGCATTTGTCAGAAATGGGCCGAATGCAGAACTTTATCTTTGGACTGATTTGGCATCGTTAGTTGAAAGCATAGAGCAGCAGCAAGATGACACAGAACGCTATTACCGCCCCCAGAATAAGCGAATCCCGTCGTTTCTTTATATTGATGCGCTGTATAAGACTGCGAAAGATAAACGAAGGATAAATACTTTCACAACAGAATTAGTAAGAATCATTTAATTACCTGGATATCAATGGAAAACGGTTGGAAATGTCGTTAAAGCGAGTCTGTATTCGCTTGAATGCCTGTCGCTGCGCATGAAGATTCTCTCGCGTCTCGATCGCAATGTTAATCTGATCGTTAACCATATTGCCGGCGCTGCTCAAATGTCCACTCTCCTTCATGTACATCTCCCGTCGACTGAGACCAGAAATTGATGGACTTCCGCTGGTGGCAAGGCCAGAACCGCGAAGCAGCTCCTCCCGCTCGATGCGCATGGTGTGATTGGCGTATATTTTGTTGAACTCCTGCCTGTAACCTTGCAGTATTTCCCTGTGCCGCTGCAGTGTGTGCATTGCCGCACTCCCCGTTGCAGGCAGTTCCGACATGGATTCGTTTAGCGACGACAACTGCAAGCAGACAGTGGACAGTGGATAAGACATATATCCACAAATTGCTGACACGACTTACCTTCTCGAGCATTTGCTCAATTTCGGCAGATAACGAGTCGAAGACATGTTCGCCCAGCAGCGGTGATGTGTCAGCGCTGCTGCTGCCGCCGCCGCTGCTGCTTATGCTGCTGCCAGCTCCAATTTTGCTGAATGCCACAAGTTTGAGGTCGATTTCATTTTCCAGAGTTCGCGCCTGCTTGCGTAGCACTAAGAAAGCAAGGAGGTTATCGGGGAATAAGAGACACTAGTCTAACTTGAAATGTAAATAAATACCATCGTAATTAGAGCCAACCATTTGCATTTGTCCAGATATTAATTTCACTTGATATGCACTAGAGTTGTTTCGTGTCTTTCTGAATAAGTTCAAATGAACGGCTCATTAAAATGAACGAATAAACTTATAAAGGGATCTATGAACTGTATCGTTTATGATGTTCAGCTGAAATTTTATTTACTGTAAGCTTTTTAAAACCTGTGATACAATTACAATAAGTGTACATGAAGTTTCGAAAATGTAATTCACATACTATAACATTTTCAAACTAAAAATTAATCACAAAACAAACTTTAAATAAAACCCCAAAACTACAATTTGTCATATATTTATATATATTTAAAATTATTGGCTTAAATTAAATTTGAAGTACCTTAATAGTTTCGATTGCCTGTTAGTTGAATAAATTGGTTTCATAAATATCTAAATAGAAAGACCTATATATTTTTTTATTAATAACTAAACAAAATGACTGACTCACTTCGAACCATAAATAAATAAATTTATTGACCATTTTAAACTAAAAGTTCCAGATCAATAATGGGAATGAATGAACGAGCGAATAAGCAACTGAACTATATGAACCAGGGACGTAGTTCGTTCGATCACGAACTAGTTCTGAACTCCAATTTGTACACATTGAAGGCATTTCTGTTGCCGGCACAACGTTGGATTTTTAGAATTTAGTTTAAAATACTTTTCATAATGTCACAGGCACAACCAAATAATGATTCACGTGTACCCGATGAGGAGAGCGATCTGCTGCAAATCAAGCCGCTGTAAGTAGCCGCCAACACTGTTATTTGCCCCACAACCACAAATGATTTAATCTTGCAGTGGAGCTGGTCAGGAAGTGGGACGCTCGTGCATTATGCTGGAGTTTAAAGGCAAAAAGATTATGCTAGACTGCGGTATACATCCTGGACTAACTGGCATGGATGCTCTGCCTTACGTGGACTTGATTGAAGCAGAT
The DNA here is from genome assembly GCA_958299025.2 of Drosophila histrio. Classification (NCBI taxonomy): domain Eukaryota; kingdom Metazoa; phylum Arthropoda; class Insecta; order Diptera; family Drosophilidae; genus Drosophila; species Drosophila histrio. The sequence goes on from OY282581.2 coordinate 13,630,756, forward strand.
GAAATTGATTTACTATTTATATCACAGTGCGTATGCATTTGAGGATTGTTTTCCCCATTTATTAAACATTTATATTTGTGGCTCTTTTAGTTTCCACTTGGACCACTGTGGCGCACTGCCCTGGTTCCTAATGAAGACCAGCTTCCGAGGCCGCTGCTTTATGACACACGCCACCAAAGCCATTTACCGCTGGATGCTCTCAGATTACATTAAAATCAGCAATATATCCACGGAACAAATGTTGTACACAGAAGCCGACCTAGAGGCTTCCATGGAGAAAATCGAGACGATTAACTTTCACGAGGAGCGCGATGTCATGGGAGTGAGATTCTGTGCATACAATGCTGGCCATGTGCTGGGCGCAGCGATGTTTATGATTGAAATTGCGGGTATAAAGATTCTGTACACGGGCGACTTTTCTCGCCAGGAGGATCGTCACTTGATGGCTGCCGAGGTGCCGCCCAAGAAGCCGGATGTGTTGATCACTGAATCCACTTACGGCACACATATCCATGAGAAGCGTGAGGATCGTGAAAGCCGCTTCACATCACTAGTTCAAAAGATTGTGATGCAGGGTGGTCGCTGCCTCATTCCGGTCTTTGCGTTGGGACGCGCCCAGGAGCTTCTTCTGATATTGGACGAGTATTGGTCACAGAATCCCGATCTACACGAGATACCCATTTACTATGCGTCTTCGCTCGCCAAGAAGTGCATGGCTGTGTATCAGACATACATCAATGCCATGAATGATCGAATCCGGCGACAGATTGCTGTGAATAATCCATTTGTCTTTCGACACATCTCCAATCTGAAGGGCATCGATCACTTTGATGATATTGGACCCTGTGTGATCATGGCTTCCCCGGGTATGATGCAGTCAGGCCTATCGCGTGAGTTGTTCGAGAGTTGGTGCACAGATCCCAAGAATGGCGTTATTATAGCTGGTTATTGTGTGGAGGGAACACTTGCCAAGACCATACTTTCCGAACCGGAGGAGATAACGACACTTTCTGGACAGAAACTGCCGCTAAACATGTCCGTAGATTACATTTCCTTCTCGGCCCACACAGATTACCAGCAGACGAGCGAGTTTATACGTTTGCTGCGGCCCAATCACGTGGTGCTCGTTCATGGTGAACAAAATGAGATGTCCCGTCTGAAGCTGGCGCTCCAGCGCGAGTATGAAGCGGACGCCAGCACAGATATCAAGTTCTATAATCCCCGCAATACGCATGCTGTCGATCTGTATTTTCGTGGCGAGAAAACTGCCAAGGTGATGGGTAATCTAGCGGCCAAGAAGCCCGAGGTGGGCAGTAAACTATCCGGGGTGCTTGTTAAGCGCGACTTCAAGTACCACCTGCTTGCGCCTTCAGATCTCGGCAGTAAGCATTCATATATTTATTTACCTCAGTTGCTTGTGCTTAAATTTTAATTTTCTCGTTCTACCCAGAATATACAGACATGAGCATGTCTGTGGTCACGCAGCGACAATCGATTCCATGGACTAGTTCGCTGGCAACGCTTCAACTACTGCTGGATCGCATTGGAGCTGGATGCATAGAGGTTATTGAGCCTGATCGCAAGCTACGCGTATTCAACTGCGTCGAACTGACCGTAGAGCAGAAGATCATCATCATGGAATGGCAGGCGACGCATGTCAACGATGTGTACGCCGATGCTGTGCTGGCTTGTCTCATGCAATCTGAGCTGGGTGGCACTAACATAAAAGGCGCCACAAAGCAGACCAAATCAGAGGAATCTCGTTTTCGCGAGTGCCTCATCGAGACATTGCAGGACACCTTCGGCGACACTTGTGTACCCAAAATATTCAAGGGAAACCTACTGCCGGTGGTAGTGAGTGGGAAGCATGCAGAGATTAATCTGGAGACACTGGTAGGCCTTCATTTGGTATTGATGGTAGTTGTAAAAATCTTAAGTATCCCTTTCCCCCCTACAGATTGTTAATTGTGCCGAGGATGAGGTGCTGCGACAAATGTTAAATACCACTGTGCAGAAGCTTCACCAGACACTGGTGTCCGCTTATTGATTGGGTGAACCCACCGCTATTCCAAACTACAAAGTGAATCTTCTTTATTAATCTTTATTATAAGGTTCCAATTCAAATCATGTTTAAATAAACTCAACAGGTAATTTACTTAGCGAGCCGTTCTAGTCTTGGCAATCTGTTCCTTAAGCACCAGAATACTTGCACGCTGCTCAGGCGGCAGTTGTGCGATCTGATCGTCGGACAATTGCAACACCTGCATAATGAGTGCTGCCTTCTCCTGGTCAGATGCGTCTGAAGGCAGCACACCGTGTGCGCCCAAGCGACTCTGCAGCTGCATTGCTGCCGACTGTTGCTGCTGCGTTACCGACTGCACCTGCGGAGGCGGCTGCTGTTGCTGCACTGATCCAGGCGGCATTGCGCCACGTAGACGCGGGTCCATTGGACGTTGACGTGGATCGCTTGGGTATGGTATGGGGCCAACAGGTGGTCCTTGCTGCTGCTGCGGTTGCATCTGGGCGCGACTGCGTGGGTCCATAAGTGGCGGCGGCACTGGGTTAGGCATTGGTCCGGGCACCTGACGCATATCCTGGTCCAGGTTGCGGGCAATCATACGCGGATCCATGTTAACAGGTCCTCCGGACACCATGCGCAAATCAATGTCGTTCGAGAGCATATTATTGAAATTCGGACCGGGTACCGGCATATTCTGCATCTGTCCAGGTCCCCCAACAACTGCCTGCTGGGGCGGCTGCTGTTGTGATGGTGGTTGTTGCGACTGTGGCGCTGACACCATGGGCATTGCACCCGAATTGGGATGCGAATTGCCACCAAGAACAGGCGGCATCTGGTTAGCTTTAAAGAGCATGCCGAGCGCTTGTTGGGGATCAACAATGCGCATAACCACCATGGCTTGAAGCAGCGCATAGGCCAGTTGAGGATTTAGCATAAGCATTTGACGAGCCTCTGACGGATTGCTAACAATGCAGAGCTTCATTTGCTTCATTAACTCGTACATCTGCTCCGGCGGCAGAGAGGCTACAGTTTTGGTTATGAGCTCGGGCGCATCATCGGGATCACAGGGTTCTCCGTATGGATTTTCCACCTGCGGGCCCTGCAGTAGCTGCTGCATCTCCATGCGAGACTTCTCTGTACAGGCATTGTCAACACGCAGAGTGCGTCCTCCGATTTCGTACCCATTGAGATTACGCATGGCACTAAGGGCAGTTTCTTGATCCTTGTATTCACAGAAACCGAAACCCTTGGGCTTGCCGCTCTCGCGATCAAACACAAGTCTGTAATCGAATAATATAGGACAAGATTAACATAAGCATGGGGACAGGCGCCATTGGGCTTACTTGAGCGAAAGTACCGGGCCGACTTCACTGAAAATTTCCTTGAGCTTCTCTTCAGTTGCTTCGTAGGGTATGTTGCCCACAAACACTGAACGCATGGACTTGTCCATGATACTTTGTTCTTGTGCTTTATCCGCCATTATGCTTTTATTTATTTACCGATCGTTAAATAGAACAATAAAAACAATTTAATAAAACTTGTGGTGCGAGTCGCCGAAGTCGGCAAGAAATTTCCCTATGATGCAGCCACACAGAGTTGCATTTGCCATGAAAGTGTTGATAACTGTTGAAACCCTGTCTTCATACGTTTTGCAACACTCTAACGCCTGGTGTTGTAATTTTTCGTTTTGTCGCAAAGTGAAATCGAAATGACGGCTATTTAATAGAGAAAAGTGCACTAAAATCACTAATAATAGTCTCAAATTGTAGCTGATAAAGGCGTTTCACTATTTTGCATAAATGCACATTAAGAATTCGACATAAAGTGCATGAAAATCGTGATTGAAAATTTTACTTTGTGTGTAGCACACACACGCACACACACATGGAGATAAACGCAGCAATGGCCTCGCACTCGCATTCACAGCATATATAAAAGCTCAGTTGTATATTGAAGAAGGAGCGCACAAAGCAGAAGACGAGAAGAAAGATTTCTGTGTCATTGAACGAGGCGATGAGGCGACGACCATAGCAAGACCAAGGAGCTCCAAACTACAACGCATCAGCTAAATACATACGTACATATATAATAACAGCTGCAGGTGCATAACTCTTCAAGGATACTGCTCTCTACCCCCACTCCCCAGCAAAGAAAACTTGTCCTTGCCTTCGACTCACACACACACACACGTTACGATCGATATTGACGCCGCCTGTGTATAAGTTTTTATTGAACTCATCCCGCATACTACTGCATCTGCAATTCATTTACAATTAGTGCTCATTAAACATTATTATCGGTGTGTATAAAAGCGTTGTCCAGTGCGTGTGTGTGCAGTGTAGACGACTCTCCTTGAATGTATTCAAAAGAGAACAAAAAATTAAAGAAACACAAAGCGGAAATACACTGAATTTGTGTCTACCTTTCGTGCGTGTGTGTGTGTGAGTTTATCAAACAGCAGCGCGTTGTGCGTGTGTGGAAAATCAAAGCAACAGAAGACAATACGCTAGCAGAGCAGCCCGCAACCCGCAGTCCACAGTCCGCAGTCCTACGCAAGATCGCACCCTACTGCAACAGTAGCAGCGAAGGTAGGTGAAGTAGTTGGCAATTAATAGTCCCACATGACTTGAGAGTTGTTTAATTATTTTTAAATGCACATACACATAAACTAATGATTTATGTATGTATGTATGCAGGTACGTTCATTAAACGCATTTAGAGGCAACCGCTTTGCACCCACTTTTGATTTTTGTGAGACTTTTTCGTCACTTTCCGTGGTAAGCTTTGCTCTAAGGAAAAATCAATAGCAACAGACGTAGACATTTGCTGCTGTTTATTTTTGTGCAGCCCCATCACAACCCTTATATCAGAACCCACATACTATAACGATATTTAGCAAATAAAAACACAAGCACACAAAAATTATTCACTGTGAATGTGAGGAAAAACAACGCAAAAAGGTTGACCATTTCCAACGGCATTGCCATTGCCTAAAAACAACAAAGCGGCACTAGTAGATGAGCACACTGAATGTACGTATGTGCTCATATGTGTACTGTGAGAGTAGTTTCGACGAGTAATGATATTCTGGGGAGGAACGACAACTTCAGCACTTGAAGCTAAAGAAACGAATTCAGATCACAGATAATTGTGGAACGTATCTACAGCGTTATTGAATTAAATAAATATATTCGTATGTACACATAATTATTGTTATCAGCTACACTCGCTGCTTGAGTAAATTGATCGATAATCGATACGGAACAGTGTTTATTGACAAAGAAAAATCATATGTGTGTTACATGCCAGAAAACTAGTTGTGTTTATATTGGATGACCAGCTGTTTGTTTTAACAGCTGATGTTGTGGCACTACAGAGATTTATAGAGTTAAAAAAATATGTTAATCAGTAGTATGTTCGTGCACACTTCAGCAATGCACTGAATATATTTATCTTGCAATTGATTACAATTCAGAACACTGCTCATAAAAAAGAATCTCACCTACTATATAGTATTATCTACCACAATTTTTAGTCAATTTCTTGATAAATATTTCCCTGTAGGATTGAATATTTTAAATCCCATTCAAAAATCACTCTCCTTGATATTTACATTGAACAGTCACAGTATTCTCTGATTCAACGCATTATTGCTCATTCCCAACAAATAACTCGTCATTATCGCGATGTTGCCGTGTTCCCATCGTCCTCGTCCATGCACAAAAAGCTGTTCCAAAAGTTGTTGTTGGCACAACTGGGCATTCCATTCCATTTGCACTTTACGCTCTGCGTCTACAGTAGCCCAAAGGCGGATGAAGCTTTACCCGTTGTCGTTGTTGTTGTTGCCGATACCGATGACGATACCACCGATGCTGTTGCTATTGCTGTCGCCTTCCTTCCCTTTTGCACATGCATACACGTACGTACGTATGTATACATTGTGTGCGTATGTGTGTATTTATGTTTATTTGTTGTTTTTGATTTGTCTACCAGTCGCACTTGTCCTTTGTTTAGCGGCTTTTTCATTTGGCACTCGCTTTTGGGTATGGCGTGAGCTCTTTAGTTGATTTAGTTGCGAAAGCTTTCGCTCTTGATTGAGCAGAAAGTAATGCACGTTTCCGCAGATTACGTTGCTTCGATCCGGGTTTAAGCTGCACATTCTTTGTGTCGCCATATCGTCGGATATCAGTGTCAGCTTGCGGGAATTCTTATCAAGTCTCATATTTCAGTGCATTTGTATTAGTATTTGTTTAAATTAACATTCCGATTTCTTTTGCAGACACGCTAAAGGATTGAGGAAAATGGCCGCCACACGAGCAACTGCAACAAGAGCAGCAACGAAAGTCGCAGTTTTATGACTTTAAAGTGAGATCAAGAGATCGAGAGGAAGAGAGCAGCAGCAGAAGCAGCAGCAGTTAAACTTGAGTAGCCAGTGGGTGTGTGAGTAAGCAAATTGTCATCATGGTTGACAGTGTGCAGTGTCCCGTGTGCACCTTGTACCTGCACGCGGGCATGAATCTCTCTGATCATTTGGAGACACATCCCAAGGAACAAGTCATCAAAGCCCTGGTGCAAATGACAATCGTTGGCAACAATGCAATGGGCGGCGCCCTGGTGGCAGCTGCACTCTCCACTGCCGGCAGTGGTGCATCATCATCGGACGGCGCCTCCTCCCCATCAACGCCGGATACTGATGTAAAACCAGCTGTGGCAGCAACAGCAGCAGTTGTAACTGTGGCAGCAGCAGCAACGGTTGCAGCACCCACTTCACCACCACTAACAACAACAACATTAAAGTCAACAGCACCCAAAGTTGCATCATTGCTGGTGAACGCAACTATCAACAACAACAGCAGCAGTAGCAGTAACAGTAACAGCAACAGCAACAGCAACAACAGTAACAGTAACAGTAACAATAACAAATTGAGCAATCCACCGATTAAGGCAGTTAAAAGCGCGCCACCATCGACTGAGGCGTCAGCCACCACATCCAACACACCCACCATAAGCAGCGTGGCCGCTGTCTATCCGCCATCGTTGACATCCGACTATCGCTATGAACACCAGCAGCAGCAGCAGCAGCAACAACAACAACCGCAACAACAACAAGCGACTACAACGACAACGCTTCAAGGTTTTCCACGTGGTGCCACCACAATGCTGGTAATTCCACAAGCACCACAACAGCAGCAGCATCATTTCCTGTCCACCCAACAACAGTCTGCTCAGTTTACCCATCAGCAGCAGCCGCAGCAACAACAACAGCAGCAGCAACCGTCGACTGTGAAGTTCACATATGCAACAACGTTGCCGCCGCCTCCGCCGCCACTGCAGGTGAGTGCCAAGTGGAGTTAACATTGTCACAGGCACATTTTAATCTCTATTGCACTTGTCTTTCAGCTCTTTGCACAGCAGCCGACGACAACGCAGTCGCATCAGAAGCCACCGCCTGCCTATGGCGCCGCCATCAGTCAAATTCGATCTCAGCACAACCAAAACAAGCAACACCCACAACCACAACATGTAACCGTTAACCTTGCACCACCGAGTGGGAAACACAGCAAAGCCCATACGGAGATCTTTCTGAATCCACCGCCTCCGCCACCACCACAGTCCACGATACCGACTTCGTCGACCTCCTCCTCTTCCTCGTCCTGTTCGTCCCCCTCCTCAAGACTGCAACATCCACAACACCAGCATCAGCAATCCCTTGCAAACGGCAACAGTTATGCAGTAGTAAACTGCTCCAGCTCCTCATCAAACCTGATGACAGCGACAAACGGACGGGCCGGCAATCGACAGTCGACTAATTCGCCATTTGGTGCACTGCTTAATGCGGCGGCACAAGCTGCCAGCTCCTCGCCTGCCTCCTCCAGTGCATCTGTGCTGCGTTACGCAGAATCGCCTGTTGCCCACTATCTGGAGCGGGAGAATGGTGATTTTATTGTCCAAGAGACCCCGAAACATATTGTCGAGTGCGTCGAGAAAGACGATGGCGAATTCTCAGTGATTGAGCGTATCTATCAGTCGCCACCAAGCGTATTGCACATTCACGACGATGACGAAGAAGAGGAGGAACAGAGGTAAGCTCTCGTTATTCATTATAATACCAGTTACGCGATTATTAGAGTAGAAGAGTAAAAGAAGAAGTTTTAAAGCATATATATTCTTGACCAACAGTCGATTCATTCTAGCCATGTTCCTCTATAGCTAGAGAAATTTAAATAGGACACACATACTTTTTTTCCACGTCCTCTTCTGCCCTCCATCCTCAGTTTAGCGATGAGCGTTCACTTTCGTTATTATCAATCATTCTAGAGTTTAAACTTCATAAATAAATTGAATATACCTGATTTACAGGTTATTTCACAGTCGTTGACTTCACTAAAGCGTTCCTACTATTTTAAAATTCTTTTTTTCTCGGTTTTCAAATATTTTGGAATTTATTAGGATAAAAGAATTAAAAACTGTAGACTAAAGTAGTTATATTATGTGGAGAATTGTTAACTGAATAACAAACAAATAATAAATAGAACAAACTTGCATATTTTTGTAATTTTCATTCAATCTTAATAAGTAATTAATATATGGATATTTCAATGTCTAGCTGGGCAAACAGCGACGATGAGGATCACGCCAAGACACATAACAATGTGGAGGATGGTGATGACGAGCGTGAGGACAGCCGCAGCAGAATTGGCGTAAAGACGACAACGAAAAAGGCGCGTAAAATGAAATCTAGTGGGAGAGTGCACAAACGCGCGTCTAAGCAGCAGATGGTAACTACGGAAGATGAGGAGGAGTTCATGAGTGTGGGCAGCAGTGAGAACGAGGAGCAGGCCGAGGAGCAGCCGCAGTCGTCAAATGCTGTGCAGTTGGCGTCGCCGTCCCCTCCACAACTTTGCACGGCGCCTTCAACGAGCAGTGGAGTGGCTGCTGCTGCGGCTGCGGGCAATGTCAATTCCACTTCCACGTCTATCGGCACCATAAAGTCCAAAAAGAATCGCGTTACTGTGCTGAGCGATGTGCCGCTCAACATGAATGAGTATCTGGATTTGGTGGGCAACATTGTGGCTTCGAGTCGCATTGGTGCCGCTCGTCCGTTTGCCGCCGTGGCTCCCATTCCGTTGGTCAAGGTGGAAAAGGAGGAGCCACTGGACGAGTATGACAGCGCTCAGACCGATTTGCAGTCCATGGAACAGAAGCCCAGCCTAGAGCACGCCAATGGCAGTAGCAGCAGCAGCAGTAGTAGTAGTAACAGCAGCAGCAACGGACACGCCACCACTAGCGTCATCCGCATGGCCAGCACAAGCAGCAGCACCACCAACAATGTTCCGCCCGAGGATCTCACACAGCCGCTGCCCATGAAAGTCGAGGTGGAGCCTACGATGCTGCTGCCACAACGTTTCTCGGCGCCGGCACAGCAGCGTGGACCCAAGAAATTAGTCATTAAACCAAAGGCCACAGCAACGGCTACTGCAACGACGACGATGACGAAAAAGACTGATAACAATGCTGCCAGCATCAGAAGCAGCAACTGCGCCGAATCTCTCAGCATATCAAAAGCGTCGGCAGATCTGGTGCAGATCAAGAGCGAGAACGTTGAGCCGTCTACATCTAGTGGCAGCATTCTGGAGAAGCATCTGACCACCAGCTATGCTGGGCAGCAAGCACGCAAACACTCCACAGTCAACGACGATGATGCGCGTGTGCTGCTTGAGTTCGCCAACTCGAAGCAACTGCCGCTGACGGGCAGCAGTAATCCCACCACATTTGTGGTGAATGCGGCCAGTTTTGCGTCGGCGGGATCCGTGTTTGCCAGCAGCATACAGAAGCCAATCAAGCCGGGTGACGAGTACATTCTGCCTGACGATAACAAAGTGGAAATGGATGAAATTGTGATATCCTCCTCGTCTTCCTTTGCCTCCTCCACGCAACAACCGCAGCAGCATACTCAGGCGACTCCGTCTATTCAAGCCACTCATTCGACGTTGCAGCAGGCACAGCCGCCTACCTTCAATGACTTCAACTTTCTGTACCACCAAAGTACAACGACACCAACGGCTTCCAACTTTGCGCCCTTCGGTCTTCAGCAACAGCATCAGCAACAACCACATGCTTCCAGCGAAGCCACCAACGCAGCGACGCACGCCTCGTCCTCCAGTAACTCGTCAGCGTTGGATCAGGACTCCTCCATGAATGCCACGTTCCGTGTGGCCAAGCAGCAGTCATCGCTGAGTGCTTGGTATCAGCCACAGCACCAGCAGACACAGCAGCAAGAACAACAGCAGCAGCCACAGCCAACAACGTCGCAGAATGTGGAACAGTCGAGCAATTTCATTGCAGCATTGGCAGCCGTCGATTGCTGCAGTGTGGCGATGGACAGTGATGCGAGTGATGCCAAGTACTTGGACCTGGATGCATGCAAACGGGAACAGCTGAGCAACAGCAGCAGCCACTTGCCCTCTGCCTCGGCATCCACGTCCACAACATCATCTTCGTTCGCTGCGGCAGCCACAGAAAGCAGCCTCGTCGGCGGTCTGGGATTGAACATTCGCACTGATGAGAAGATGCCCGCGAAGGGTGAAATTTCCGAGCAGGAGAGCAACTGCGACATCGAGAACTCCTGGAGTCAATCGGTAAGTGTGCAGCACGCACTTTTCTTTATGGAAAAACAGTAAGAAGTGTATTCGTTGCAGATGTACGGCGACATATCACAGCGTTACTTTAGGAACCAGTTCGCGGATGGTTACAATCAACAGCTGGCCGATTGGCGTCAGGACTATTATCCTGCGCAGGATCTCAGTGGTCAGCAGCAGCAGCGAGAACAAAAGCGGTAAGTGATACGCACTCAAATCCTTTGCTATTAATATTTTCATTTATCTTTAATCGCTTTTAGTTTTGACTTTAATGCGGTCGCCTCCGAGTACGCGCAGCCGGGTGAACTGGACGCCTCTTCGAGCTCTGCTAGAAGCAATCAATTGCTGGACGCACAGCCCACCACGTCCACGTCGTCATCGGCTTTGCTGGCTGGTCCACCAATAGCCTCGACATCCAGAGCAGCCGCCGAAGCGGAGGCAGTCGCCGCCGCGTTGCAGCGAAAACCCGCGCGTCGCAAGATCTACAAGTGCCCGCATTGCGTGGCCATCTTCGAGAAGCTAAAGGAGCGCAATGCACATATGATTGGGGAGCACAACTATGTGCGCCAGAATCGACGACTCATCTGTACGCAGGCGTTGGTCAATGCCGCCATTTTGTCACAACCTCAGATTTCCCAACAGCAGCAGCAGTTGTTGCTGCAGGCGGGTGAAGGAAGCATTGCTCTGCACGAAGATTCTAAGGATGGCATTGTGAAGATCAAACAGGAGCACTGCCAGGACAAACCCGATTCGTCGGAGCAGCTTCTAGATCATTTGGAGCTGCCGGATGTGAAAGATGCTGGCTTATTGGACGTTAACGGGGAGAACGAGCGCGATGCGGACGTAAAGCCGTCCACCAACGTGACTGATGTGAAGCCGACTATTACGCCTTTGGCTATGACGACACCGGCTGCCAAGTTGGCGGCGATTTATCGCATGCTCATTGCCTATAATGAGTCGAAGCTTGGTCAGGAGCATCACAACCTCAGCGAGCTGGAGCAAAAGGCCATGGAGAAATCTATATTTCTATGCTACGTCTGTCGCACTGATTTCCCCTCCGTAAAGCTCTACGATGCACATCTGACTGAGCATCCTGCCGAGTGCTTCACCTGTGGCAAGAAATTTTATCGCTGGAAAAACTTCTCACTGCATCTAAAGCGTCATCTCGGCTGGAAAGAATTTGGCTGCTATGTCTGCGATAAGAAATTCGTTGTGCGCAGCGCGCTCGTCGAGCATATGCGAATGCATACAGGCCAAACTCCGTTGAAGTGCAAGATATGCGGTAAGTCGAGCAGCAACATGGTGTTGACTAGTCTAACAAAAGAATATAGTTTAGTGAAAGGTTTGCAATTAGAGTTAACAAACTAAATTAGAGTCTTTTCATAAAATGTAATGTTAAGTCATAAATTTTTATTTTGAATTTATCTGTAGGCAAGAAGTTCAAGCGTTACTCCAACTTGACTCAGCATCGGAAGCGACACACCAAAATGACAGTGCGGAAAAAGGAATATGTGTGTCACTGTGGCGAGGTGTTGCCTTCGAAGGCGCGTTTCCTCTGGCATAAGGAAACGCACGATCTGAAGCCCAAGTGCTGTCCGTACTGTTGCGATCGTTTTGTGCACGCCAATTCACTGCGTCGACACATCCGACTGGCGCATTCAGACAAGTTTGACTACGCCGAGCCGATGGAATGCCCCATGTGCAAGCAGATATTTGCCAAGACATCAATTAAGGCACACATGGCTACGCACTCGACGGATCCGCAGTACGATTGCGCCATCTGCAACAAGAGCTTCTCCACAAAATGGAATCTCAAGATACACTCGTGGGTGCACGCCAATCGCACCGCCAAACCGTTCAAGTGCGAGTATTGCCCCAAGGCCTTTGTCCGCGAGCTGGACTTTAAGAACCACATGAATGCGCACAAGCAGATTAAGCCCTACACCTGCGAATACTGCGGTTGCAAGTTCATACGGAAGTACAACTATATGCGGCATCGGCGGGAGCACCATGGCAACAAGAAGTTCAGCTGCGAACTGTGCGACAAGTCTTTCCATCGGCACTACTATCTGATTGAGCATCGACGCATTCACACTGGCGAACGGCCTTTCCACTGCACCATCTGTGGCAAGAGCTCGACTACGAAGACCAATCACAACAAGCATCTGAAGATACATCATTCGCGCGATCCCTTCACCGTCGAGGTCTAAATGAATCGTCTAAAACGACTAATCATACTAAAGTTTAATACATTAATTAGCTAGCTATTCATGGCTCTTCTCAGTGTGTGTAATGTGTGTCTGTGGTTATATAAACGAAACAAAACAAACTAGTATTACTTATCGAACTATTATATAAATATACATATATACATTAATATATATATATATATATTTATATATATATGTATAGTTTACATATGCGAATGCCAATTCTTGATAAACAAAGCAAAAGTAAACAAAAGAGAAACACATTATATCATAATAATAATAACATTTTACTATTCGTACATTTTGGATGTGGTTAAAGAGACTTAGCTAAATGTGAAAGTGTTCCCCCTGTTTTCCTCTAGATAACCCCACACAATCACTAAACACTCGATCCGCAACATTTTGCTTTAAACACAACACAATTTGCAAATTGCGTTAATTTCTATTAATTATAAAAATACATTAAATTAGTGAAATGGCATGCCTAGATCTGTGCAATATACATCATTATCATTTAACTTTATGCTGTATTCTTAAACATCTCAACTTTAGTTTGATATACATTAAGTTTATTCATTTATATACAATAATTATATATATATATTTTTAGTGTAGACTCGTATTGTAAAGGGTAACACAAATCTAGTTAATTTAAGTTAGCTGCAATTGGTTTTAATATAATTACATGCATATATTATCTTTGTGTTTTCGAGACTTGAGCACATTCTAAACCACCAAGCAAACACACTTACACGCAACACACAATACGTACCACAAACAATAACAAAAAGAATATTGGGAATTGTATCATTTTATATTTTGTAATCAAAGAGACAAAACACTCTGCCAGCGATCGAAAGTACACGAACACAACTGTCATATTAAATAAACCTAAACTTAACTAAAAAAAAAAGTAAACCATTTCGATGTATGTAGCATATATTTGATTTGTAGTAGTTGCAACTTCTCTAGGCTATTTTCAATAATTGTTTTCGATGGTTTCGATTAAGAAGCGATTAGTTAAAATTTCTAGATTTTAAGCGAACACAACACAGCATAAGCATGAGAATTAAATTAAATAATACATTATATTATAATATGGAAAACAAAAACAAATGAAAAAACAAAACCACTTTCAAATATTTACAACTTACATACAAATTTCAACGAGAATTAATGAAACAACAAACAAAATAAAACAAAACCCATTTTGTGGAAGAAATAAATGCAATTTATGGATAATTACAACATCTTATGTTTTTATTATGGGTGAAAGAGATATAATTAATTGGTTCTTTCAAGAAATAACCTTACATTTATAAATACAAAATCATATATTATTTATTGATATAACGTATTAATTGAACGAGTTAACATAAAAGTAGAATACATATTCAATTATGTAAAGTGAATGATAAATTAGTAACAAAAAAGGAGAACATAAATTAACTTCCTCAAGTATCTTCTTATTCCAATGATGTAATTAAACTTTGTTTCTTATAGAAGTAATCACTTCAATAAGTACATTTTACTGTCAATTAACGGTTTATAGAGCAGCTGCGTTTTGTATTTATTCTCATAAATATCGACCTCGAGCAACTTGAATCTTTGTCGCACCGAACTAGTGGACGAGCTCGCTTCGGATCCGTTGCTGGAGTCGTCAGCATTGTTATGGAGATTATGTGGATAGTGGACCCGGGCAAATACCACAGGATATTTGCATAGACACGCCTGGAGTGAATGTCGTACGGATGTCTCACCAAAATTCTTATTCATTTTAATGCCATGTAGTTTGACGCGGAAGGAGCGTTGTGGAAACATGTACAGCTCTTTCGGCATCGTCTTAAGGTCTGTAAAGGGCACCATTTCGGTGTCATGAAAGTCAATATAAAACACGGTTGCTTGTTGAGAGGATTGATTAAGTTCCTCGATAATGGCACGATACCATTGATTGTCTTGCAAATAGCGCGCCAGACACAGTACATCCAATTGCACGGGATTTAGCGGCTTTGCTTCCCTAATTAAAGCGCTCGTTTCTTGGGCCAGACCTATTTCATGTTTCGTAAACTCGGTGAGTTGAGGGGATATCTGCAATTCTGTAGCGGACAACACCTTATCGATCCTGCATTCAAAATGCTTGACACCTACGGGTAGATTTGGTGCCTTAAAATAGCCATCTCCGTGATAGGAACGCTCCGTGGAAGTATCCATCGGCGAAAAATGTGCACTTTCTAACAAGTCCTGCTAAATAATAACACAAAGGATTAGAAAAATCTTTAGACAAATAGTTAGTGAATACGTGCCTTGTTACGTAAATGGATGCGACGCTGTAACTGCTCCATAGCGGAAATGCGTGGCGGTGCCATATAACTAACTTCATCTGGTTGGGGACTAGCAGAGTCATCATCATCCTCATTGACAATGCCTTCATCCACCTCCTCAACAATATAATCATCCGAAAAGCCATCGATTGATTTCATATCACTTTCGGTGACATCGCTGTCATTTTCAAAATTAACGCTCATTTGCAATTGTTGCAGGGCCTCAGCCTTGCAATCGAAATCCTCCTCGGAGTCCAGAATATGCATCCGTTTGCTATTCATCATGAATTTTTTCTTGGCCGGCGGCGGTTTCACCGTCGTATTGTTCAGTTCAGATAAAACCTGCGACGGTATATCGCCCAGCGTTAGCAGTTCATCAAACACCTTGAAGCTCTCCAGCGTCTCCTTTCGCGGTTCCGCAATCTCATGTTTATCTTGTGTCGTCACACGCACTGCCATTTCGTTATTCACCATCATGGTGGCAATATCCATGCCGGATACCTTGATTTGACACGACGGTAATCCGTTGGGTCCTTTGGCTTCCACAACACGGATACTGCACATTTTCATAACAACCTGTTGGTGCACCGAGTCCATCGCTGCCACAGTATACTTATTTTCCTTGGGCTGCACACCGTGGATGGCAACGCGCCAACACAACGCTTTTAGTTGCGGGAAAGGTGCATAGGGTAACATCTCGGAAAGCATCGTTTCCTCCTCATTCCCATAATCCACATAGTACACCTTGTACACTCCCATCTTGTTCAATCTTGCTCTTACAATGCCGCGATATAGCATCTGGTCCGCATGATACTTGACCACCACCGCCTGACCGACAACGTAATTGGTAAGCTTTTGGCAATTAAGCAGAGGACTGAAGCGCTTAGCCATCACTTTGCGCATTTGATCGATGAATGGTTTATCGCTGGCTAAGCTCAAGTAGATCTCACACTGGTAATTTACGTTTGTGGGCAGGGCAGTAAATATACTCTTCTTGCACTCGCGCTGCAATTCCCAGGCCAGTGGCGCCTCCGCGCAGCCCGTTGTGGTCGATTTTACATTGCAATCGTGCAGAAGATCAAGCGGTGGCATTTCATCATTGTGCTCGAAAGAGTTTTGTGTCCGTGGTTCATCTACAACATATGAGCCAGCTGAAACAAAAGTCAATCATTAGAATCTGTACTTAAAAAACACAAAGTTTTAAGTTTGTGAACGAAAAAGTATAATTAAAGTATATATACATAAATAAAGTATATATATTATTGATGAGAAACCCAGTTGATATATCCATGTCCGCCAGTCCATCTATATTCGCAGGTATATCTACAACCAAACCTGGTATGTTATTCCTTTTTCGTATTTCGTAAGTAGATAAAGCAAAGCTCTCGAAAATCCAATGTAATAACCAATTTTATAGGTAAATTTCAAATGATCGAATAATAAACTCGACAGTTATTCAATAAACAATTTTACGCAGCGTCGGTTAAGGGAAGAAAGCTTGTGGCTTGTTTGCTCGCGTCTGCATGAGTTTTTATGGAATATATCGGAATACTGTGTTTATACTTTATACCTTTCAGTTTGTCCACGCTTTCTAGGCAAGCCTTCAAGTTGGAATCTTCTGCGTCCAGTGTTGTCGTAGTGTTGAGAGAAGTTAGTGGCTCCTCCAATTCCAGTGGCAGCTTGCAATCCCTTACAGCCCAGCCGGCTGAGATTAGTTGTTTATTGATGCTCACATATTTGGTGAGTGCTGGGGAGAAGGGACCGGAGATTTCCGTGTATGAACCCAACAAATTGACGCACAAACAATCGCCCTCACGTCCTTGGCCAGTGACATGCAACGAGTTGTAAGCAAGCAGCTGAGCCTTAAAGAAATCGATGGCCTCAGGTGGCCACTCCTCATATTTGGCATTAATGCCGTGTAGATAACAACGCAAGGCGGAATTTGAAACCCTCTCAAGATGTTTATCTATGGGGGTCAGACTCAAAAGGGGGATGTCCATTACCGTCTCGCCAATATCGCGCAGTTTCACATTAAATTTCAAAGCCACTTCGTCGGCAAGTTCGACAATCTGACCTCGATGCCAGAGCAGATCCATTTCTGCGCTTGCCTTGGTCCTTACGAAGCACATGTCGCCTGGTTGCCAATCGTGCTTGGGTCCACAGCTCTTGTACATCGAAGCGGCTATATTCTGCACGTCGTTCCTCAGCTTGGCAATGGCGGGCATAAAGTGTGACAGGGTGACGTAGAATTCGCACGGATGCACAACGTGAAGTACCTCGATGACGGAAAGTTTAATTCTCTCCATTTTGGCGGGCACAAGTTGATCATATGTAATCGGCGACGCCTTGTTCAGTTCTATCAATTTGCGCGTATCCGCATCAAGTGGCACCCTCACAGAGATTTGCTTTATTACCCGGCTGCTTTCGCCAGTCGAAAGGCAATGTCCCTGATCCACCAGCAATGCAGCTACGTTGGTATTGTCGCTGCCAGAGCGTATAAAATTCAAGGAAACATGGGCAACTTTGTCACGCACAAAGATCACCTCCATTTGCAACTTAGGATTTGAGGTTAACTGTTTGAATGCGGCAATGGACGCCATTGTCCAAGTATATCCATGCTTCTGCAGTGTCTCCACATCTGCCAGACAACATTTGATTGCAAACTCCTCCCTCCAGAACTTTTCTGGCAGCGTATACAGGTGTTCCCAATATACTTTTTGCGTTTCGCCGCTATCCACCAAACGGACCAGCACGTAACCTGTGGATCATATTTTTTAGATAATAATTCCCTATAAATAATCTAAGCTCACCTTCGGGCAGCATTTGCTCAATACAAACGCGATGCCAGCTTCCCTCGAAATTCATCACACAGCCCAGATGCAGGCGTCCCAAGTAGATGGTCTCCAAATCGCTTAGGCTCGTCTGATTCATATAACGTTGCAACTCGTTTTGCAGCGACAATCGCTTATTCTCTTGATCGTGGGCCATAACATAAAACTCCTGTGGATGCTCCACGTTAAGTATCTGCACCATTAATACTACTCCGACATTTGGCTCATATTTCGGTAATCTGTGCGATTGATGGGCTACCAGCTGAAACGGTGTTGACAGCTGCGAGTGTCCGTAACCATTCCGAGCACGTGCCAGGCCTGTGTATAAAAAAGATTCCCGCACTGAAATTGTCGAGTTGTAGTTATTGGTAATGAGATCCACTTCGTAGAACTGTGGCCCCAATGGCTGCAGCACGGTTACGTGCACCGGATTGCTGTTAAAGAGATTCGAATGGACAATTAGACAATTTACTAATGACAGGTGTCTGTATTGTTGAACTTACTTCTGAACCACCTGCTTGAGAAAGGCGGTGGCCTCCGGGCTCCACTCTGACCCACCTTGGCTGGGCATCAACTGCTTCAAGCTGCAGTGCACGGCGGCATAAGGCATATTCGCCAATCCCTCAGGCAGCTGGCGAAAGCTGAAAAGTATACCGATCAAATCAGAAGAGATATTAAAATAACATAATGATATACTATGTCTTTGTCTTCTCACTGACTAAAAATGGTTTTATTGTCATATTGTTATTTCTTAAAACTCATCGACTAGCAAGGATCCTCTTTGGAAACACAAGAATCTGTGCCTATTTTGGTTTAGACTTCGCCGTTCTCTAATGTTATACTTACTTTTTGCAGTGCACACTATGGTTTACTCCAACGTCCGGCAGGAAGACATTATAGGTGTCAAGCTGTTCTGACTTTTGGCTAACCAGAGCACGATGCCAGCGATCGTTTTCGGTTTGATTGAGGGAGACTATGTACTTTTGACCCACGACAATGATGTTGGGTGTTAGGCAACCGAGTCTTGACGTAAATGCCTCTAACTGCTCCCGAATGCGCTGAGCGGCATGGATATTCTGCAAATAGAAATCTTCCGGCGAGTTGACAGTACGCAGATGGACAAGTACATCCGATTTAAACCAATCTCCCATTCGGTTGGCTTGTGTGTTGGATGTGTTTTCATTGGACTTGCTGATTTCCAATGCAGAAAACGAGCGCAAAAAGTTAGTTTGAGGTGTATTTAGCTCAAAGCCGCTTTCATTTAAGGTGCTGGAGTTACTGTTATCCATCTTGGCATCACATTTCTGCTTGAAACCATGAACAGAAACTGGAACCAAATCCAATTTCGATGTATTTTTCTTACGTCCACGCAAGGAGAATTCACTTCTTTGTGAGTTTTGAGAATAACTAGTGGAAGATATTGTGCTGATGTGATCCAATTCTTTGTTGAAGCGCACCTTAATTTGGGGATCCACAAATTTGCTAATAAAATGCCGTTCAATCATCTCCGATAGATTATCGATTGAGTTTCTGAAACTGACAGAAAATTATTATAAAAAAATGAAACATAACTTGTAAGCCGTAATAATCGCTTGTATCTTTACGCATACTTACTGATATGGATTCTTATCGACCTTGGTGACTTTTACGTTTGTTGGTATCTTCTCCAAATTCTCGTGTATCACACAGATGACATCCTTTAGCCAAGTGTCCCGCGGTATCGTAGGATGCAAGAACTCACGTAATTTCTGTAGAATAAAATATGCCTGTTATTCAATTGTTTGACCAAATTGACAGCTTTACTCACGTTTAGGACCATCTCATAGCCATTCAGTTGACTCATTGCCTCGTTCAGTTGCATCTGTGGTGGCAAACTCGACTCGCGCAACATCTCAATTGTGTGGAGCTCCGCATTTTGCAGCTGGCCGTGCAACAAGCGGAAATGCTTCGAGATCCCGGCCAGGGTTTCGTCAGCAAAGTCACTGAGCTTCTTTTTGGTGTTCTTCACCATCTGCAATGGAGATTCGAGATGGAAGATGTGGGCCATTAAAAGACATTCTAATGATGCGAATGATATGCGACTGCATTTATCCAATCTAACTCTAGGTGAATGGTGAGCGGTCTTTGAAGTTGCCACTTTTAATTGTGCATTTCTCAATGTGCTTCTTCTCACAATGATCATTATCAGAGACTCTGAATTAGAGACACTTGTCGTGGTTGTTAGTGTTGCTTTTATTATTTTTATTGTGCCTGCATTTGAAAGTGATTGTAAAAAAGCGCCAAAAATACAAAAAATTTAAAAGAGTGACGTCGCGTCGTCGCTTTGGGCTTATGACAGCTGATTTGTAGCAGATGACAGGCAAGTTCGCGCCAATCGCTCGATCGCTGGGTCGCTCGGTTCTACCATAAATGGCAGCCAGCTGAGATCGACGGATCGGGGAGGCGGGTCGTTGTAAGCAAACGAAACCATGTAGGAGCGTCAACTCTTGGCACATCATTAAACCGAAACGCGATTCACTTTTGACGCTTTAAAACGTCCAAAAGGTTAAGACAGGGCAGTCAAATTTGAAAATGATCGACACGATCAAGTCTCATAGCCACTCTTGACCTTGTCTTAAAACTCTGATATCGTCTATTGTTTGGCTCATTTCGGTTTAATCGCTAGCTGTCTGAACTTCGTTCTCAGCCGACTTGCTTGCCAATTAGTTTTAATGGCCAAAATTTAAACGCCACGCATACTTTTACGCCAGACAAACTAGACTTACATATAACCAAGCAAGCAATCAATCAGCAGGCTCTTTAGAACATCTCGAGTAGGCTTAAATAACGTAACAATAATATACGGCCAATAATATGCCTATAAAAAGTGCGCAGCAATTGAAGTCAACGAGCTCTTAAGATATTTAATTATGGGGGAAATAAATATATCAGATTTTAATAGCTAAATACGAATTGCAGATATCCTGCCACATAGGTTATTTATGTATTAATATAAGCGGAAGTTTCTGTTCCGCATTCTATTTTACTCTATACAACTCAGATCAAAGATATTAATTAATGTACTTCAAGTAAATATATTTATAAAGTTAGATATTAAATTGCATGGCCAGCACAACAGTTCGTATACTTTACAGGCGTTTTAGGTGAGCCTCGTGATTCTTTGCTTTTAAGTAAATAATACCCACTATATAAATGTATACTATGTGTACTTTAGGCTGCAATCATTCTGGCCATTATTTGCTCGTACTCTCAATTGGCCAGCAACATTTAGCACACATTAAAACAATTAGCGTGGCAATTGAAGTTTGTAAAAATGAATTTTGTTTAATAAAGTTTACCGCCAACGTCTGTCTGTCAGTTACTTAGCCGGTCTGTGAGTCAGTCAGCCATGGAGCAGCTGGACACTTCATTTGGCCAGTTTATCAATTACGGACGGACACAATTCGCTGGCGCTTTGAGCCACCTCGTTAGCCGCATTGCGATTTTTGGTGCGTGCCGCTGACTTTTAATGAGAAATCAACTTTTGCTATTAGTAATTTTTTGTTTATATAATAGATAATTCATGTAGCTCTCATTGTTTATGTTTTTATACCCTGTGCCCATTAAAAATGGGCAAAAAAGGGTATAATAAATTTGAGTGAATGTATGTAACAGGCAAAAGGAGGCATCACCGACCCTAAAAAGTATATATATTCTGAATCAGTATCAATAGCCGAGTCGATTGACACCTGTCCGTCTGTCTGTCCGTCCGTCTGTCCGTCCGTCCCTCTGTATGAACGCGTGGATCTCAGCAACTATAAGAGCTAGAGACTTCAAATTTGGAATGTAGGTTCCTGAATACCATGCGCAGATCAAGTTTATTTTCTATTCTCGATATCAAGTTCCGTTCGTTTTAAAAGTAGAAAAATCACCATAACATAAGCAATGCTAAATCTAGAGACTTGAGATTTGGCACACATGATTAAAAACTTAGGCTTAATGTGTCCTGAAAATTTCATCGTGTTGCCACGCCCCCTTAGCCCACAAATGGAAAAAGCTGATAACAAGAGCAGTTTTATTGCTAGTTTTCTCAAAATACTTTTGTCTTTGAAGATCTGCACAGGGTATCCTACTCATCGGCTTGTTTTCATTATTTCTCTTTTCAATTTTTAATAGACACGTGTGGGCGACTCGGGGAAGCTGCCTAATGCGATTATGATTTATGTGTGTACTGTGAGAGAGGCCTTGAAAGCTGCTGCTGCTGTCATTGCCTGCTGCCTGTCTGCCTCCTGTCTAAAAAACAAGGCTAATTAGACATGCTGGTCAGCGTACTAGCGTCAGCGAAATATAAATCAGGCAACCAGCAAATAAATTGAAATGCGGCCAGAGTAAAAGAGTGAAGTGAGTAGTGAGGAGAAGAGCAAAGGAAGCTTCAGAGTATTGGCTCTAAAGTCGCTGAAGAATTGGAGTCAGGAGTCTGGAGGGCAAAGACATTTGTGGCAGCAACAACAAACTGGTTACAAGGTCAGAGCTGCACAGCGTGTTCCATTCGAGATACGAGATTCGAGATTCTCGACGCTCCACTTCAACTACGATTAGCAGCAGCTGCGACTGCCAAAAAACACAAATATATATATATATATATAAAAATTTTTAGATGGATAAACAAAAATGAAAGGAGGCCTCCAAAAGCAGCTAAGTGTTGTGTTTTTATTTTTTGGTAATTTTGTTCCGTTCTTGCAACAAAAACTTCTTAATTACATGATTCGGAGCTGTGACTTGGGGTCATAGCTGTAGTTAGTATTTGTATTTGTTTGTTGTTTCTCTCATCTAACGAGCTGCTCGAAGGCTGCCCATTGACTAGGGTCCATGATTGTGTGTGTGTCTGACTCATCAGGCGATTTGATTTAATTTGATTTGCAATTGCGTAAGGCCAAGTCTAGTTAGCACAATTAAAAGCGAGCAGCTGAGCCGAAATTTTTGGAGGCACGACAAACGAGTTCGGGCCAGGCTTAAAGTACTACCAAACAGCAGCAGTTACCAACCTAGCGACTCAAGTTTCTACTCAGTCTGAGTCGCATTTACTTGTTGCTGTTGTCTTCGTTGTTGTTGTTGTTGTCTGGATGCTCGTTGCGAAAATTGAACAACAATTGAAAACAGAAATCAGTTGAAGCTGAATACCCAAAGCGAACGGTCGTTGTTGAGTCGCGTCTACAGCAACATCTGATCTGAGCCATATATCCAAATTGCATGCAACACAATTGAGGCAACTGGAGAGATACTGAAGTGCTGAATTTACAGTAGCCTAATAACAATAACAAAAAATATCAAATTTGTGTGTGTGTGTGTACGCTATTGTTTGAGGCAACTGTTGGTGGCAAGTTGCAACTGTTGCTGTTGCAACAAGCGCCCGCCCGCTACTTTGGGTTGCATATTAGGCAACAACATACAGCATACAACATAAAAACAACTCTAGTTACATTTTATAGGCCAAGACATGCAAATTTAATACATACTATTTAGTTTGGCGTGGCAGGAAAAATAAAAAGCAGTGTGTGTAATTGGCCGTGTTGCAGCTGCAACTAATGGAAAGCCGATTAATCGCTTTAGTTTAACGATACGTTAAATCGCACGCGTTTATAGTCGCGCGCGTTTGCTTTCGAACAAACCGAGGCGATTGCGGTTTTTGCCTTACTCAAAGCGATAGAGAGAGAGAGAGAGGAATAGAGAGTGTGAGACACTTGTTGTCGCCTTGTTGGAAAGGTCAAAACAAATAAGTACATAACAACAAAACAATAACAAACAACAACAACAAGTACAGGAAAGTGACGGGCGACGCAGCAGCTGACGCCTTAGCAACATTATCAACAATAATCGCATAGCAACATTTACAACATTCGTTAGCAACATGTTGCCAAGGATCACATTTGTGTTCATCGTCTTTTGTGGATATTTACTGTTTACGGGTAAGTTGCAAGTGCTGTAATCTGTGGAGACATTCATCAAAATTCACAACAATAATAAAAAGAACATAAATTATGGCCACAGTTGGAGGCAGTTGTTATTGTTGTTGTTGTTGTTGCTCAGATGCAACCAAATCGAATTACAGAAAAACGCAAGTTAAACGCAATAAATTCAAGCAGATTACATGTCGCGACTTAAGACAGAGGGCGGCAGTAGTGAGGTAAGAGCCGCCTTGATGTGTCAGGCGTTCAAAAAGAAAAAAAAAAGAAAAAGAAGTCAGCTAAAAAAAAACGCATGGAAAACGCGCGCGGGTTGCGTTTTTGGCATTTATGGCCAACTCGACGCGTCGTCGTGTCGTTTGAGTTTGTTTATGGCCCGAGACCTGGGGGCAGGCAATTGGTCGACTGCTTGCAACATCAACGGACACTCGTCGCGGGGGTTCTCAAGAGGCCACGCAAATATCGCTATCAGTTTATGTAATTTCTTATGTAATTATCCTACTATTGTAGTAATTGTAGATGTGTTTATCATACCAAGAGTTTTGAGCAATTTGAAAGGCTCCAACATTAGCCAATTTTTGGGAAAGTTCTATTTAACCTTTGACATTTGCCCGCTACAATTTGTGTGTCTCACGAAATTTGAAGGTTGCCACAGTCCGCACCCATAAACTGCACGATATGTTTTCGTTTTGTGGCAACAGTTAACAGTTGAAGTACTTAAAGCATTAATATGTATTGTCCGTTTGCCATTTGCGATGAGAGAGGTGTGAGAGTTGAGTTAGCGTCTAATTAATAGTCATATTGGCATTGCATTTTATTATTACTTTTTAATAAACTTGCCCCAACTGGAAACAACAACAGCGAGTGGCAAATGTCAAACGGTTGACAATTGTTTTCTTATTTTTATTTCGTAAGTAGTGAAGTATGACTGTACAATATTGTTTTATGGTTTTGTTAAGTGGGGGCAACTTCATGACAGTTTTACAAATGCTGCGAGGGCTGCACCAAATGCACAAATAAACAGACAGTCTTGAGAGCTGAACATAGGAATGACATAAATTTGCTGTGTGGACATCAAATACAAATTTACTGCTAATTGCAGAATATTAAATAACAAATAAGTTAAATAGTTAAGTATAAGAACAAATGCGAATATTATTTTAATATTTAATTGCTTGAGGTGTGTGCAAATTTCAATGAATGATTTGTAAAGTTTCTTCAATTGCTTACAAAGATCGAATAATAATTATATGTGTAGATATTAAAGAATATAGAGCTAAACTAGGCTAACATATCTATTAAGTTCCGTTACCAACTTGTGTCTAACATATATACAAATTTAGATATCTGTAGATAGCACAAATTGTGTCGAGAACAAAACAATTCAAATTAATATTTAAAATTAATCTAAAATCAGCAAAATAATTAATTTGAATTTTAGACTATTTGACAGATAATTTGTTAATATTAGTTAAGCAACTAACGTATAAAATAATATAATCTAAAGGTCATTTGTGCTATGGATAGTTTGCATTTGATTAAGTAATATTTAATGTGAGTCGGCGGCAAATGAAATTTTCACAGCGGAAAATTACGATTTATTTTTAACTCTTCATAATGCATTATAATTAATTATATTCAAGCAATCACATTAACATCGATTGGGTTTAAGAATGGTGGATGAGGCATCTTATGGCCGTGTTAGTTTGCTAACTTGATGAACAGTTTGCTACCCACTCACATTAACCATTCACAATTTGCGAGGCGCAACGGCGCGTATACTTAATGCAACGTCGCGTCGTGTAACTAAGCGTCTTTTGTTTAGGTCTTGCAGCGCACATCCGCTACAAGCACAACAGCAACAACAACAACAACAAAAACAACAACAACAACAGCTTGTCAAAACATTTGCCATCAATAAGAAGTATGCAAATGTTTTGCAGTTATGCGGCGATAGGAAAACAAATTTATGAGCCAACATGCAAAAGTCTTTCAATACTTTTTGCTATCTGCTTAATGCGAAACGGAAACTTTTATGCAATGATAAAGCAGCCTGGCCTAATATATGGCAGCAATAACTGCATAGTTGAGCCTATAAATTGAGCTAAATGCTCGTTGTCAGCTCGGATACAAGTATTTCTGACATATATGCATGCATTGAGATAAAGCTCTCCGCCTGCCCGTAGTTGTCACTTGTTCGCAGTGCGTTTTTGTCCCACTGTCGTCAGGTGGTAAAATGACACAGTCGATGCAGTTGGCCATTAAGTGATGGGTGCGTGTTGCGCTTTGTTAACATTTAATAAATAGAATACAGAATTTTGCGATAAGAATTAAAAATTATTTTAATTATAGAAGTTTCTCGCGGATTTCGATAATAGATAGAACAAGTGGAATAGTAGTGGCGAGAGCGAAATTAGGGATGTTTTGAAAGATCCTTAACTTACTCTACTATTCCTTAGTTGCGTATGATAGTATTAAGAACAAGCCGATCAATCGAGCGCGCGCGACAGTAGGAAACTCTGTGCAGGGCTTCAAATTAAAGTATTTCATAATAATGGGATTTAAATATATCGCTTGATGTCGATTTTGCTTGCATCGAGAATACGTAGCTTGCGATAGTCTGGCAACACTAGACTGCGGCTGTTGATTGTATATGTTTAGCGCCACAACGGCCGAAAGGCAAACCAAACATATATGAACAAACGCGTCTTATGGATACTTACCATGTGTGCCAAATCATAGGTCTCTAGCTATAAAACTTCTCTTGTTATCAGTTTTTTCGAGTTATGGGCGAAGGGGGCGTGGCATCGCGAGGAAATATTCAGGACACATTAAGCCCAAGCTTTCTATAATGTGTGCCAAGTCTCAAGTCTCTAGCCATAACATTGCTTATGTTATGATGATTTTTCTAATTTTTTGTAATAATAAACGTGATCTGCGTATGGTATTCATTAATCTACATTCCAAATTTGAAGTCTCTATCTCTTATAATTGCTGAGATCCACGCGTTCATACAGACGGACAGACAGACAGACAGACAGACGGACAGACAGACAGACGGACAGACAGACAGACGGACAGACAGACAGACGGACAGACAGACGGACAGGCGTCAATCGACTCGGCTATTGATACTGATCAAGAATATATATACTTTATAGGGTCGAAGATGCTACCTTCTGCCTGTTACATACATTCACACAAATTCTTTATACCCTTTTTAGCCCATTTTTAATGGGAACAGGGTGTAAAAATGTATCCTTTAAATTTCATTGTTATCAGATAATAAACTAGTACAATATTACGCAGTGTCGGGTCAAAAGAAGAGAAGAACATTAAAGTTTAAAAAGCACTACAGAGAATTTTCCCATTTAAGGGAATTAATTAAAACCTCAAGAACTAAACATGATACTTGTTTTAGTTAAATTTTGACTGAGTAAATATTATTTTTGGTACCTAGTTTAAATGTTAAATTTAATGTAAAAGATACAAAATACTGTTAATATTGAAACCATAATAGTCTTCTACTATTTACTTTAAATAATGTATCACGTGTCCTATTGCTGTTGTGTTTGCTGTATTTTGTCGTGTCACGCCAAGCGTCCATCTCTAACTGTAGCTTAAGAATGCATTTACATTCGCATGTTCAAATATTAATTGATTTATTTGTGGATAACAAAAAGTGGCCCAATCCACACACACACACGCACAACGCACATAAAAGATTTAAATGCACAAATATTTTTTGGCGCGTAAGTCAAACATTTGGCACACATGGGAAAACAATTTATGCGGCTGTCGGACAACCGAACAACCAAACAACCAAATGGCCAACAAAACAAAACAAAAACAAGTCGAGTACCGCCCAGCTGGCATATGCAAATGGGGCACAAAAAGGCGATAAGCCCAAAGTTATATATACATATACATATTCACATACTATTTAATGGCAAACTTGTAATTTGATTGAGGTCGACAAGTTGATCGGTCGGCGGTAATTTCCTTACAATTTTGTGGAGGATCAAATCAAAGCTGGCCAGAGACCCAGAAAGCTCTTTTGGCCATTTATTGCGTTTTGCCATTAATTTACGATTAATGTTAATGCCATGGCATAATTTTCAATTAAATTGAAATTTGCTTTGAGCGCGACAAATTGCAAAAAATAAAATAAAAAGCAGAAAATCAGAAAATATAAATTTGTGCTCATTTATATTTATGAGCTGGCCGATGATAAACTGCCTGTGGCCGAAGCGGCTTTCAATGCAATTAATATGAAATAAAAATTTATAATTACATATGTATGTACGTAGGTAACAGCGTATTAAACACTATTTGGCAGTCGACTATATCATTAACGTGGCCTAAAGTATAGACAGGAGTGGTGAAATTTATGTTTGATGTTATTTTTGCATGACACATAACGCTTGATGTATATAGATCTTAAAAATAAATATAATTATGATTCGTCTTTAAGCTCAGCTCAGTTAGCGTTAGCTTAAAATTTAGTGGAGTTGTTGAGTTTAACTACAAGTTTATTTCTCACGCTAACAAAGTTTAAAGATATAGATGTTAATACAAAACGACTGTGACTTCCCATTTGTATTACTTAATTTAAAGGGAACATTATTTCCAAATAATGTGACAAGTATTAACAAATTGTTGCTTTAATTAATTGAAGAACTGAATTGCCTGGCATTACCTGGGATGATCCACGCACTTAAGCACGCAAAACGTTAAGGGTTAAAAGCCAACGATGCAAATGGTGCAGCATTTCATTGACAATTACGGGCACATAAATCATTTATGAAAAAAATATAATAACCAAAAGACGACGCGGCATATCCTTTCACAATGAGACCGCAAACGACGACAACAACAACAAGAACAACCAGAACAGAGAACAACAAAAGCCCGAGTACAACAAAAAACAACAAACAACAACAAACAGGCAATGGCAAGTGACTGTCGCCGCAATCATAATTCAGTTCGACGATGATCCGTCGAGTCTCGCAAAATAAATTAAGCTCATTATATAATTGAATCCTTGATAGGCTGATTATCCACACGGCTAGCCGTCTGTATGTCCCTCTTCGTGTGTGTGTGTGTGTGTGTGTGTGCTTATTAAAAGGATAATGCCCAGTCAAGCGAAAAGGATGCCAATGGACAGCGCAAAAATTATGTAAATGGATTTCCTGTTGCGTTTGCCTTTCGCGCCCGCCGACAGCACATAAATCTGCAGGTAGACTGTGGAACATTGCACATGTCACTCACCCCCCCCCCCCCTATTATTCGTTATATATTTATGTGTATATAAATATAGATTGTTCCTATATGTGCATTACTTATATACAGCTGCATGCCATAGAATATGTTAATAGCAGACTTTAAATATGATTATTTCTATGACCAAACGAGTGAAATACTGCTCAGCTATAAAATTACATACTATATAGTAAGTTATAAGCTGTGAAAGGATATTAATGTTATCGAAACCTTGTAGAAAAGATAAAGTCTGAGGAATATAAACACGATGGAATAAAAATCCCATAAATTCCTTTTATCAGACAAAAGAAGCATACTTTAGGAGATTATCAACATACTATATTTCACAGGGGATAAAACGTTTAGAGAGTAGATTGAAATTGCCTATGGTATACTTATTCTAATTCTTGGACTCAACCAGTCGGAAAGTCTACTGTCGAAGTCGACTATGAGAGACCCTTTACTTATTCTTCAAATGGAATGGCCCGACACTGAGTAATATTGTGTTTTGAATAACTTTCGAGTTTATTATCCGATCGCGATGAAATTTTCAGGATACATTAGGATCCTGATCCTCGTCCTGTGTGCCAAAATTCAGGACTCTAGCTCGTTTTATGGGATTTCAAAAATTTTGGTATCGATTTACGGAGGCGGAAGGGGGCGTGTCAAAATTTTAACATAAACTTGATCTGCTTAGCCCATAGACGAACCACCATACCAAATTTGGTGACTCTAGCTTCTATAGTCTCTGAGATCTAGGCGCTTATACAGACAGACGGACGGACAGACAGACGGACGGACAGACAGACGGACGGACAGACGGACATGATTCGGCTGGTGATGCTGATCAAGAATATATATACTTTATGGGGTCTGCCAGACTTCCTTCGACCTGTTACGCACATTTTGACAAACTTAATAGACCGTATTTACTTTTTTAAAGTAAAGAGTCCAATATAGAAATAATTATGTAAACACTTGGTTTTGTAATTTCCTTATGTCTGCTCGACAACTACATATCTGCGCAATAATAGCTTTTATTTTGTTAGCCAGTGTAATAAACGCAAGGCTGTTTCTAAAAATTGCTTTAAATATTATTGTCGATGCCAAAAAAAGAAAAAAAAAGCGCAACGAGCTCCACCTTAAAAGTGTGCATGTGCCTTGATCGCGGCGTTGCAGTGTAGTCTGAGATTTTAACGGCAACTTCATGTAGTCACGATTTGTTACACATACACACATGTGCACGTGAATGAATACACGCTCTGATAGGCTATTGCAAATACATACATATAAGCATAGCCGGCTCCTTAATCTATTGACTAAATGCATTGCATAAACTGCTGGCCAAACCTAAACGCCGCGTCGTCGCGACGATTTAAAACTAAAACAATGCCAGAAACGAGTTCGTTGTGGTTTTTCTTTTTTTTTTCTATTTCATTTTCAATCGTGCAAAGCGACGGCGACGACTGTAAATAGCTCAAAGGCGCTTTGTCTTGAGAAGCGGTCCGTAACCGGGCCTTCCCCCTTTCGGCCACTTCAAAAATTATGAATACAGACAGTTTATATCCATCCATTACAATGTGGGGTTGGTTATTCGGCAAAGTTTTTCACGCGGTTCACCCAAAAAAAAAAAATGCAAATTGCCAAATCGAATTTGACACAAAAGCCGTTAGAACCGCTTTAACATTTCGATGCCTTTCGTGGCTATAAAAATTGAAACGCCCTCGACTGCCTACGACTAACTAACTGGGCCGACGGTTTGCCGGTGGCTTTCATAAACTTGAAGGCGGCAAAAGTCGCGCTTTTAACTAACGTAAAATTGCTAATTGTTGATTCGTGAGTGCTTATTGAGTAGGCGGAGTAGATAAGCATCAAGGATACTCTGTAATAATAATAATGACAGGGTTGCAACAAATTTAAACAATATTTAAACAAGCTTGGCTTTCAAGTTTAGGGGTTGATATTGATAATATTACGATAAGACTCCCTAAACTCACTCACAAATAATAAACAAATAAATACAACATTAATTCATGTGAACATAAATATTTCTCATTCTGTACACTTTTGTATAATTATTAAACCAAGTGAAATTAGCACATAACATAGCAAAACCAATCAGCACCACACAAAACCACTCAACCACCCACATACAGAGCAAGAGATATATGCAATTGAAAATAATATTATCAGCCACACTCTGTACACACACACACACACACTTCCTCACACTCAGGGGTGGCGACAAATTGCAACATTAAATTTTTTGCAAAAATGACAGAAAAATTTATTACAATTGAAATAATTACTGCGAAAAACAATCAAATTGTAATTAGAGTCGAATAGCGAGGCAAACAAAAACCCACAGCGATAATAACAACAAAAACAACGTGTTGCCGGCGACAAATTGTAAAGCCAACAAAAGCAACAAGTATCTATGAGAATGAGCGTATCTGTATCTACTCTATCTGAATCTGTATCCACACGCACTTAAAAGTTGTGCGTAACAAAAAAAATAAAATACGAATTTAATGAAACATTTTAGTCGAACGTTGTGGGGACCCTGGGATTGAGGCTGAACTGGGCTGGGCTGCTGTCCAACGGATGCAGTGCATCATGCCCGGCCAGCGGCACACCCCTGTGGCAAGCTGTGGCATTGGGTTAGGTAACCTAAAGTCATACTATGTTGCGAACACTCGACACAACATCGATCCACGATCCACACACATTGGTGGCTTGTTGTTGTCGATTGGGTGTTTTTTTTTTTTTTTTTTGGCTTTGCAGTCGCATAATTAAAGTAATTGCCTTTAGGTGGAGTGAGTGGAGTGTGCACCAAATTGTGGCAGCTGGTACGTTAAGCAGCTAACAACGGTAACAACTGCCACGCATTTCACAATTGTAATTGCACTGCAAAACTGGCCAATTGATAAAAGAGTCGGCCTAAATCTGATCTAGCCACGCCTTCCACATTTCGCACTATCTGTGCCTTGTTCACTTTTCTGCAGACACGGACAAACTTCCGCTGTTGCAAACACACATAAATCTAGGCTGTCATTTATTAATCAGTTGTAATGCTGAAAGGTGTTGTATTAATCATGTTAACGTGTATTTAGGACATCTTACCTGACGCAGTTGATTATCCTAGCAGCAACTTAAGTGAGGCAAATCATTTGCCGAAGCTAGAGCTTGTTTTAATCTTGATTTAAGTTTACATTGAATGTAGTAGATATAACTTTGTCTCTCTGTACTGACTGATAGTATTAATATCAATCTGTTTGCTGTATAGAAGTACAACTATTCCCTATATAATTAATAGAATTATTGGTATTTACGTTAAATTCAAATTAACTCCCCTAAGGGTATACACATTTATTTGGCTAAAAAATGCAGGTTAAACGTTAATCGTCTTCTTACTCAAAGCGATGTGTTCATATGCCTAAAGATAATTAAACAACAGACAACACTCAACTTGAATGACGACAACTATAACCACAACAGGCAACAACAGCAAAACGAATGAGAAAGAAAACGAGACAAAATGAACAACAGCGGAACAAGGTTAAGGTCAATTACAATTACAACAAACGACAACTGCAAAACAGCAACGATGTGAATAAATTGCACGAATTGTAGAATGAAATTAAGAACGAGTTTTAGTTGCAATTTGAGTTTTGACCAGGCCAACGGACTGACTGACTGCCTGACTACCTGACTGAGCGAAGGCAAATCAAGAGGTTCAATACAAAAAGACACGAGTAGAATGAGACAAACTGACCCTCGAGCTATATGCAAAAATGCATGTGGGTTGCGATGAAGGAAGCGGTGTTGCAGCTGCAAATCAAGCTGATGATCGCAGCTGAGTGGCATAAAGGCAAACAGAAAGACAACAACAAGTTATTAGTTAACAATTACCGTCAAAGTTGTTGTCTTTTTCAGTCGAACAATATTTTCCCACTACACAAAGAAGCAGCAAGGTCAACGGACAGAACGATCGCAAGAAAACTTGTCAACATTGCCACAATGTTGTTGCAACATGTGACAAGTGAGAACATGTTGCACAATTGCAGTCAGTGTAGAAGACAAATAAAAAAAAGCAGGTCATATATCTTGGTTGTTAACTTGGTTGTGACCTAACACAACTCTAGCTTATTGTCCATGGGTGTGAGTAGCCAAATTATAATCTTGACATTATGGCGATTCTGTTTCGCCCAGAGCCTTGAACTTTAAGAACTGACTGACTCTTGGCATTTGAATAAACGTAATTTGATTTGATATATGCTTTTTGCTTTGTGCTACAGATTGCCGTGAAACAGTTCGATCCAAGCGGACCAAAAGACCACGCGCCCCGGAGCCCGTTAACTTTGAGCCAGAACCACAGCAGGATCTGGAGAATGAGGAGAGTGGCAGCCAGGAGAAGGATATACCCGAAATACCCGATAACTTTTTGAGTCCCTCGGTGCGGGAATATCTGGAGCTGGGCAAATCCATACCGGGTAAGTGTTATTGCTGACAAGTCAATCAATATGCACGCCGGGAACGGCATAACAAAAGGATGCGGCGCAGGATTCGTTTCTGCAAAAATATGTTTTCATTTTCAAATTGAGCGAAAAAAACACAAGCTCTTTTTTATTTTGTATTTTTCGAATGGGAAATTTGAAACAGAACTGCATCTACTCGTAAATTCATTTATTAGCGATCCGAACCAGGCCGAGAGACCGTGCCACAAATGGGGAGAACATGAGGGAAAGGCTCAGATTTGTTTATGCCAACATTCAACACTTTTTTATGCGACTCGCAATTGTCGCATGCAATTGACAGCAGTTTTTGCCGCGGAAAGCGGGAAACCTCATGTTCTTTTTGTTTTGTTTTATGCAGTTGCACTTTCTTTTAAGTAAAGTGGCATGAAGTGAAATTGATTGGAAACAAACAGAATAGGACACGACAGGACATGTTGTTGTTTATTTGCCAGCGCTAATTGCAATAACCAATAATCAACCTTGCAGGTCGTCCCGGCGTAGACTATCCCATACTCTCGGCAATACCCTATACAAACTTCTACTGTGACGAGCAGGCCTATCCCGGTTTCTTTGCGGATATGGAAACCAGGTGCCAGGGTAAGTAAGCAGCATCTATGACATACATATATTAAAATCGTTAATCGTTGCTTAATT
This sequence comes from Drosophila histrio, assembly GCA_958299025.2. Classification (NCBI taxonomy): domain Eukaryota; kingdom Metazoa; phylum Arthropoda; class Insecta; order Diptera; family Drosophilidae; genus Drosophila; species Drosophila histrio. The sequence goes on from OY282581.2 coordinate 13,665,152, forward strand.
GTTTGTTTGTTTGTTGTTGCTCAGGCTGGCACTATTGCGATATTGATGGACGCCAGGCCTCGTTCCTCTGCCCGAATGGAACACAGTTCTCCCAGGCGGTCTTCGTCTGCGACTGGTGGTTCAATGTACGCTGCGATCTCTCTCCCCGGCTGTATGCAATCAATGCCCGTCTCTACCAGCGCCCAAAGGTGAATCCAACGCGACCACATCGCATCATCACCAAGCAGCTGGTCGAGGACATCTTCACCTGAACCGTAGCCTCTAAAATTAGACTTATATTACTATTAGCTGATAGGTTTATATTGCCATCGGCATACACATTCATTGTAGTTATTAAATAAATAAGCATTTGATCCTCTCTTCAGAAAGATTTGCATTACTTTAAAGTTGATCGAGTTTTGTCATCTAGAATTTCATTAAAATCATTTTATTTTGAACTGAAGAATTAGGAAATAGTTGATTGAAATGTTTTAAAGATATGACTATTTTATCGCCAGACTACCACGATTTCAATGTTTAAAGTTGTGAACTGAGAATCGAGATAATTCCGAAAACCTATATTCATTTTGTGCTAATTTCCATGTACATGCATTTTCTAGAACTATTTTCATAATTATAATTTTAAGTTTCTTTTAAATGTATATTCTGTATATATGAAAAGATCGTATGAATAAAAATAAAAATATTCCTAAGGAAAAACAAACACAAGTCTTATTATCTCTTCATGTTATTTGCTCTCAAAATGAAAGTGCACTTACAGAGATTAGTTTTATTTTTTAATTACCATAGTAGAAGCGATTAATTATCAACCAGATTCAGCTAAATTAATCAGATTCAATTTAAATAAAGACTTAATACTTGTTGACTTTCTCAGCATTCCAGTTTCAAACTGTGATGCATAGCATAAGGCGCTCGTTGAAACAAACAGCAGGTGGGAAAACTGTTGCATACTTTTAGCTGCAGCAAGCGGTGACTAAAAATAAGCTAAACATGGTCAAAACAAAAAGCAATGCGCAGCATAAGCACGTTAATAAAAGCTCTCATTGCATGCGGCTCAATGGTCTAGGGGTATGATTCTCGCTTTGGGTGCGAGAGGTCCCGGGTTCAAATCCCGGTTGAGCCCGTCGTATATATTTTAGCTCGTTTGGCTATAAAAGCTTGTCTTTTACACACATTTTCGGTCTACAGCAGCGGTTATGGTAAGTTTAATTAAGCAAACAAGACGAGCGATTGGCAAGTGAAGATATGAAAAGTATTTGGCGAACGGCTGCCGGTCGATTTGAGATTTGGCTGCCGGTTTAAGCCAACGACAGAGACGATAATGAAAGGCCTGGTCGGACGCCGATGGCTGAAGCTAACGAATCGAGCACATGCAACTTGTTTAGAGCGGCATCGATTGACTTGGCGATAAACCAACGTATGTTGTGTATGTGTTTTATCGATGACAATTGGAAAATTGAACAATGAATGTATTTTGCCAGCTTTTTCATTGGCTCTGGCCAGTTGACCACTTTGCAGCTGGTTGCATCCATTGAAAGTGTGAAAGATCTAAAAACCGCAGCCGAAAATACACAGACTATGATGTAAGAGCATCGGTGTTTATAATTTCTCTTTCTTTTTCTATTCGAACGAACCGATGACAAAGCCTCGAGCTTGTGCCACCAATAATTTGATCAAAGAATAGAGCTATCGTCTTTTGTAATCCCAAATTACCAAAGGCCCACAAGCCACTTTCACTTGCCGGTACAACGCAAATCAAATCTGTAATTTTTGATATAGTGTGGCCTTCGCATCATCCACCAAATCGGGAAACAAGTTGTGGACCAAGAAACTCAAATCTTTAAAGCAGCTGCATTGGCCGAAACAAGCAACTACATTCAAGTGCCAGTTATCCCAGCATCAGTCAACTAAAATGAGCTCGACTCTTTAGCCAGTATTTGCTCAATTCATGATCCATGACAGACCAAACCGCCAACAGCAGCTGTGCCACAATTCACAAATCTAAATGCTCAGCCTGCAATAGAGATGAGACCGTGAGCAATGATCCTGTCCAAATTGTCACGAAATAAGATGTTTTCATTTATGACAACGTTGCCAAGTTCCATTACCTATTTCCAAATGGGAAACTTATGGATGCAACATATAAGATCAGGCCCTACTTGGATCGTTTAACAACAAAAAGACGATTTGCACACGTTTTAGTAAAGGAAAATATGATCAACTATCTTTACCGATCAATAATTAGGAGTAGTGCATACTAATTGACATTATACTACTTACTTATTTCAAACAACAGTCTAATGATAAATTAGTCAATCAATCCTTTATAAAAAGCAATTCGAATCAGTTATCACACTATTTGTTTAATAGATTTTCGTGTTTTTTATTGCTCTAAATTTCCTGCTGAATCCGAAAAGTAACTTGTTATAATGACAATAATGATATTTAATTCAGTTCATAGTTATATAAACAAATAATAATAAATTTATCAAGCAATTGCAATATATTTCAGATGGAAACCGATGAATCATGCTAGCATCTCTAATCGACTTTATCTATTGGGGTTTCTGCTACATTTCGAAGTTATGACACTGCAACTGACGTTGTCGTCGTCAAATACTTATGTGTCTACAAATACTTGTGACGAACAACTGACGGCACACAAGCTGCAAAAAATGTTGTTAATGTTCTTTACAGCTGGCGAACATGGCGTATATGTAATATTTCAGGTTAATGATTTGTAAAAAATTGACAACAGCAACAACAAATCAATCGCAATGCACTTTACGAATCACGAGCAGCGACTTCTTGTTGCACTTGTTTTTGTCTCCGCCAACTCAATCAGTGTCAGACTCAGGTGTGGTGCTTTACCTGTTAATGACTTCTGCTGACGGCCACAATTTGCACTGGAAACACGTTAAAATGTGTATCGTCAGAAAAAGAAAAAACAGCAGGTAGTTATACGGGACAATCAATGATCTGTTTGTATGATCAATGGTTTGTTTTGATTGTTGTTTTTTAGCTGGTTAAACAGCAAGTGAATGCCACTTGCTTTCAAAGTGAATGCAAACAGTGAAAGGATTCACTCAAGGTGCGCCTCTAATGAGGCGAATTCTCTGATCCCAAACTGTCCATCGATTGTGCAACTGACACAGCAGCAGCTAATTTGCCTATCAATGCTTCTTCAATTAGATTGTTTGATTGCGAAATCCAACCGTAAAGAGAGCTGAAGAATTGGAGCTGCCTTACTGTGAAATATGAGAACCGCCGCAAGTCACGCAATTAAAGTGTAAAATTACATTTTCATTCATGAATACAACAACAAGTTGGTAAGACATTGGCGCTGCCAAAGAAAAGCGTGCACATTTTCACTTATGCATTTTCCCTTTGTAATGTTGTGGCAACTTCATTGAATACTTGCTATGTTGCTGTGTTGCACGTTGTTTTGCCTGTTGCCTGTTGCTTGTTGCTTGTTACGTGGGCAGGCGGCTTTGTACTAAGTATACTCTAGCTATAGATGTAACGTTAGCTGGCGTAAAAAGTCGGTTACTTGGTCAGCTGCAGGCAAGGCACCCACAAGATACACACAACTACACACAACCGCAGGCATCCCGTCACGCAGTTGTCCATAATAAAAGTAATTGTTGCATCATTATTCGAATTATGTTACAATTATTGCGAAGAATGCAAAACGATGAGCTAATTGCTTTATTACAATTGATAATAATTTGGACTTGCATTCAGCAATTGATGTTATTCAAAATACCTGAAGGATTATATAGTAATTTACTAATTAATTAATGATCAAACAACTTTAAACTAATAATAAATAAAAGATTATATTTCCACTTATCAAAATTGATCTCATAAAATAGTCTAAAATATGTTATATTGTGCTAAATAAACTTTCCATACCCATAGGATGGTAATCAAACATCTATCTATTCACTAGTTTTAATCACACGTTCATTTAGAAAACCTATCGACCGAGGTAGGTAATCATGTGTATATTCACAGGTAAACAATCTACTACATACATACATTCATTCAGACCGTCTGTGTATAACAAAACATTGAGATTGTGTGCAGGCAATAAAAGCAAATTAAATCCCGAAAACTCTCTCAATTCTCTGCTAACCATTACACGCATTGCCAAATTAAGTGTAAATAACTCGTTTGTATAAACAAATAGATCATGTGAATGGAAAAATGGCGATGGCAGCATATAGTACGTCAGGATAACAATCAGAGAAGGGAATGAGAAGGGCGTGAGTAAAGTGCATTTGCATAATGACAATGCAATTTGAAATAAACGCAGGACACATGTCAACGAATAAATTAATTTACTCTCAAATTATTTATGCAGCAAACAAACGAACGGCCTACGTAGCAGCCAGACAATGGACGACGAATGGAACGGACTAGGACTAGGTTAGGCCTGGATGCCATCCGAATGATATTTTTAATGGAATTGGAACCAAACCTGGTTGGCACAGTCGACGTGCCTAATGCAGGAACTGTTTGGAATGGTAGCCGTTGCTTTTGGCCGTACTAAAAGAGACACCTGAGCAACGTACAGAAGTCGCTCACACGTCTAGATTGCAACAACGGCTGTTGCATTAATTGCATGGCTCAATTTGTCTTAATGCTAAGAAACAGAATTTAAATAGCTCGGCCATTAAATTGTGCCACTCCCTCCCCCCCCCCCCCCACTGTGGCCTTCTGTTGCTGTTTCCTCGATCTAAACCACAGTCCATATTTCAATTATAGAAAAAAAAACTGAAACGCAACGCGACCAAACTCAAAGGCGTGCAATTTTCAAATGCCAATTGATTTTGCAGCACTGACTGACCTCCCGCACCGCCGTACTACACTGCTCTGCCCACCCTAACTTGCCACCTTCCCACCACCTCGCCCATTGCCGGCAAAAAATATATTTCCGATGGCGTTGAACGGACGACTTGTTAGTTGCAGTGTTTTTGTGCAGCAGGCAAACAAATGCGGCAATTGGCATAACACAACTAGTAAGAACTGAGTATTCTATACTGCTAGACCATCAGATACTTTATGTGCACTGCAGCTAAGTAATTATTATGTATTTTAATTTGGAAATGGGTAATTTTTGTATATTTTATTTTGTTCCAATTGTTGTTAGTCGCAATTGAATTTACCATTATCGATACATCTAAAGAGTTTGCAACACAAGTTTGATAACACAAGTCATAGCTCAGAGCTCAGAGGGTATTGTATACTCTGCCCTATCAACTGGCCAGGCCAAAGTCAGACTGCAAAAGCTGAGCTACGGGGGCGTAGTTCTGTAGTCTCAGTTGACGCCCAGTTTCATTCAATTGAGCTTTGCCATTCGAGGCGCGTGATTTTGCAACTTGTGAGCTAGATTTGCCTTGTACTATTTTTGCAAGCAGCAACCGCAGCACCCGCAACATTTCGCCAACAGTCACCGCAGCTACAATGTTGACAACGGTGCCGCATTCACATTTGCATCCTTTTTCCATTTCCATAGAAGGCGCGTTGCTTGTCCACAATTCAAAACCATTTAAGCGCTTTGCTTTAGGTCGGTGGTTCTTGCCGTCAGACAGATTGTTTTTTGTGTTCCCTTTTATGGGTTATTTTGACGCCATTGGCGCTTTGCGTTTGCCTCTTTGCGGGCCAGTTGGTAGAATAAAAAAAAATAAAATGAAATAAAAAGAGAATCAGTAGAAAGAGCATGTCATATTTCTTTGGCTGGGCATTATAATTGAAAATCCCACAAAGGTGTCGTCTGTGCTTTGTGACTAAATTGAATTTAGTAATCGGTTTTTTATATTCTGATAGAAACTAAACAACTAACTAAAACGATTCCTATGTAGGCACTTCATTCTAATGGTTTAAATTGTTCTAACTTTATTTATCCTTTTTTTTCAATTGAAATTTAAAAAGAAAAAACTTACAAAGTCACACACGTTATGTGGTATCTGCAGGTGGCAGTTGTTCCCACCTGAGGCAATAGTCCAATTAACAAACGTTTCGGAATACTTTGAGTACTTCGCCAAGGATTTTCCACTTCAAAGGTAATAAAAATTGAAAATGCAAGACAATTGAAGAGCCATAAAAAAATTTAACAACCTTATCAGGTTTAACACGCAACTTCAACTTGAAGTTTCGACTTTCATTGCCGCACTCTTTAATTGTTTTTTTGCAATTATTTATGGGAAGGAAAACCACAATTATTTCACTACATTTTATTCATGCAATTAAGCTGCAAATATGCCTACTTCGAATTGAACTTGAAAATTAACAAATTAAAAGTATGTAAATGTTGGGAAATTAACGACATCCATTATACATCATCTAGTACAACAACAGTGAGAAAAGCAGCCAGACAATATAATACAGTTTCAGGTCATTGAATACGAATTGTATACGTGTTCGTAAGTTAATCTCTCGACTTATCAGTTAACCAAACTTATAGAAAGTGCAAACCATTGCGTGTCACATGGTCGAAAATCTTTGGAAAAACAATTAAACCCGTTGATCGGCAAAGAAATACACTTTTAAAATCAATAAACTTATGTATAAGTATTCATTATTATCATATTGTAATTAATTATACTGCTGAAATAAAAAGAAATACACTTTTCTAATCAATAAACTGATGTACGTATTCATTATAAATGCACAACTTGCGATAATATTAATATTAACTACATGGATTTCTTTTACAACTTATAAAATCACGATTTTAAGACCAAGTTGGGTTAACTTGGTTTGTTAATTGGTCCACAAATTAAATAAGATGTCAATTAAGAATTTAATTGTTTTAAATATGTAAGTACATTCAAACACATTCTCAATTACATATTCGATCAAAAAGTTATGTTACTCTATGCCAAATCGAATATTATGTCAAAATTGAGTTTTTTCCATTAAATTTATGGGTTGAGATGATTATAATTTGAGTTTTTCATGTAAATTGAAAATCTATGTGCCAGTGAAAGGTGGCAAGTGACTTATAATAGTATTAACTTGGTTTGAATTAAATTTCATAAAAGCCATGAAAGTTTAAAAATTGTGAATCAATTAAAACTTTTCATTTAAGGATTCATAATTATACATATATGTATTATTTATTATCTATTAATTAAAACCAGTCGGAAAGGCTACAGTCGAAGTCGACTGTGAGAGACCCTTTACTTATTCTTCTAAATGGAAATAAGAGTAACACTAATAGTTCCCCATAACGCTTTGTAACGTCAATATGCTCTTCTTCTTCCTTTGGTCTGACACTGAGTAATATTGAGTTTTGAATAACTCCCGAGTTTATTATCCGATCGTGATGAAATTTTCAGGATATATTAGGACCCCAATTCTTGTCCTGTGTGCCAAAATTCAAGGCTCCAGTTTTAAAATTGACCATTATATGGGATTTTAAGTTTTTTTTGAATAACTTGCGAGATTATTATCCGATCACGATGAAACTTTCAGGATACGTTAGGACCACGATACCTGTTCTGTGTGCCAAAATTCAGGACTCTAGCTTTTATATTTTTCGTTTTATTGGATTTCAAAAATTTTGTTCTCGATTTACGGAGGCGGAAGGGGGCGTGTCAAAATTTTAAGATAAACTTGATCTGCTTAGCCCATAGACGAACCAGCATACCAAATTTGGTGACTCTAGCTCTTATAGTCTCTGAGATCTAGGTGTTCATACAGACAGACGGACAGACGGACGGACGGACAGACGGACAGACGGACATGGCTATATCGACTCGGCTGGTGATGCTGATCAAGAATATATATACTTTATGGGGTCTGCCGGACTTCCTTCGACCTGTTACGCACATTTTGACAAACTTAATAGACCCTTTTTTACTTTTTTTTTAAAAGTAAAGGGTCTAAAAACACTATTGTCATTGAAATAATCAGTCCAAAACTGTAGACTTGTTTTACGGCTTGTATTCCGACTGGTTTTCGAGTACGCATAAGAAACGCCAACAATGGATATAGCCGATTTATTATGGAAATGATTTAGACACGGCATCGCTAAAAGCTCACCACTCCAACCCTACAAACAGTGTTGTTAAATGTAGACTAACTTTTATTATAGGTTATCAATCAATGAAGAGCTCGGCTCTGTAATTGTTTGTTAATGGCTTCATTACAAACTACAAGAGTCAAGACACAAAAAATAACAGCAACAGCAACAGCAACAACAACAACAACGACGACAACATCTACAACAAAACGGTAGTATAAACACAACAGAGACCTGACCTAGGGCAATGCAAAGGCAGTCAATGGCTCAGACTAAGATACATAGCTGCTCAGTGGGATGGAGAAGGGGCAACACTATCATCAGTCAGAGTCGGGCGATCACAGCACGCGTTGTCTGCCCGAACTCAGCAGAGAGAGAGAGAGAGAGCGAATTGTCTTTGGCTCTCTCGTAAGCAAAACTCTCACTTATTTGGTCGCGCTGTCGGCGAGCAAGCAGTGCGTGCACTGCTTTGTGTAAGTTGCAGCGGTTTAAATAAACAAACTCGCTGCGGCGTCACCTCAGTTTCAATTGGAACGTTGCGCATGCGCCGTGGACGCTGTCGATAACTGTAAATCGGTTGGCAATTGTTGTGTGTTTCGGATTTTGCGATATATTGTTGAGACTTAAACAATTACTAGAAATTCTTAAACGCGAGTGAAACATTTATATTATATTAAGAATTGATATGTGAAAGTTATCGGTGACTTAAGAATTCTTAATAAAATAAGTTTATTGTATGTTACTACAAAAAAAATGCAACAAAAAAAGTGAAAATACGCGGCAACGCTGCTGCTGTTGTTGTTGTTGACACAACGAACCCTAATCAACGCACAAACGACCCTTTTGAATTGTCTACGAAACGGGGGCTATAATAAAAGATGACAGATTTATGCACTAATTTGCTTTGATATACCAAATTTTGCTTGGTTAGAAGAGAGAGCGATAGATTAGTGTAAATGGCTAATAATTTGAGGTGTCAAACTGCCATAAAATGCGAAACGAAATATTGCAAAATAAAAGAGAGTCATATCTTTTGTTTTCGGCATTCTGCATTGAAACATATACGTGTTAATAGAGGCTTAGTTTTCTGAAATATTTATATTGCCATAATTCAAGACATTAAGTTCAGCATTTATATATGTATATTTGTTTTTGGGTCATTTTTACGTTAAGATTTCACCTAAAACTTCTAGAAAAGACTTTCATTTTCGAAAGACTTTTCTCAGCACCTTTAAATCCACTCATATCACATTCGATTACACTCAAAGACACCTAACAACAACTGTTACTTTTATCGCTTCAGAGATACAATCGAAGCCCACATAAAAATAAAAACAAACACAAGCCCAAAATCGGCATTCTCTTTTATGCATATTTTCTTCTGTTCGATGCTCTTAAGATATTGTTTAATTGTACAATACGCCCAGAATTAGAACTTTGAAGAGAATCGAGACTGTGAATTTGCTTTCTATGCAAATGTGCAAAAGTGAATAACTTTGTTTGGGTTTGTTCGGTCATAAATTACTTAAATTATGTTGTTGGTGTTTGTATATATATCAGAGATTTAATATGGTTCTATAAGCTGACAAATAATAAAAAACTACAGGTTGATTTATATGCAGACAGACCGTTGTATATCGAACAGGAATCATCAAAGACTACACAAAAAATGCGCAGCCAGCGACAAAGCCACAGCAGCTGCTGGTGGCTATTGCCATTGGCATTTGGTAAGTACAAAATCTACCATATTACCCGTTTATACCATACTACTATACTCGTACTATAATAGTCGATAAACTCGTTTTGTGCTGGGGTGCTTCAACGGGAGCAAGGTCGCAAATGTCGCTCGAGTATTGGCTAGAAATTATGCAACCTCCCCCGAGGTATTCGCATCGCTCCCTCACTCCCCCCTCCAATAAAGAAGGCTGACAATGTATTACGAAATGTCAACAATGATAATCAATTGCCAATGGCTATGCCGAAGTTGATCTAACAACAACAATTGTGGTCAATATGAGAATTATGTATAAATAGCTTTCCTTCTGAAAATGCCAAAAATCCCAAATACGTGCGAATAGCGTCGTTTGTTTCGTTCGCCAACTCGAAAATATGCACGGATGAGCAATGTTCTCAATGTTGCATTTGCCCATTGGGTCTGTGGCTAAGCTACAGCTGCTGCTGCAGCATTATTTTCTGGCTGATGGAGTTACTACGCTAATGGAATGATATCCAAAATTATCCTCACATTCTTTGACAACCCATCGACACAATCAGCGCATTACAATGTCGAGTAAGTGTACAGGATGTTGAACTGCCTGCCTATCTGTATGTGTGTGAATGGGGGAATGATGGTTGAACTGGGGTCGGTAAACGTGCTCCATTTGGTGTACTCGGCATTTGCACAGATGCGAAATGTTGCGCTTATTTATACAGTTCATCAGTGAGTGGAATTTACTTCGTGGGAGTTCGGGGTGCTACCTTTCCATAGATCTATTGCACCTTTGTACTGCTGACGTTGAATTGGTTGCAACTGTACAGAGAAATAAGTATATCAAACTCTGATGCTGATGGGTTATGAGATGTACCTTCTTCTTTGAGTTCACTTCGTTACGATACCATAAATGCGTATGATTAATGGTCATACTATAAATAAAGTGAATAATGTAAATGCAAAGTATCAATGATGTTTAACAGCTATGATGCTGTAATTACAAATCCACATTCACTTTTCCCAAGTGCACTCAAACAGTTCCGACTGTCAGCTTTTTGCATACAGATATCTTTAGACAGATTACTTGTGCTCAATTTAAACGGATGCGTAAGGAGCTTAACTAGAAATTCAGCTTATGTAGAGGTCTTTTTTGGTCAATGACTTGCAAATATGTGGAAATACTTTCCAAACTCTTATACTAATTATTTCACAAAGTTAAGCTAAATGAATTATTGCAACCAACAGAAAGAAAAATAAATAACAAAAAATATCCAAGTTCACTTTTACTAATTACCTCGTACTTTGAAAATTTGTAAACATTTTGCGAATTTTGACCACATCATAATTTTCGTTTGTCAACTTTTGGAGTAGGGAAAATGAACAACAAATTTTGATATTTTCGGCCAAGTCATGCGGGCTTAACTTAAATTATGGTCATCAGGCGGCTGGCACAAGCGACCTCCAATCTGTTCCAAGTTGCAACAACGCCTACCGACTGGGTGAGCTGCATGTGTTCGCAGCCTGCGAGTCAAGTTGAGAGAAGGGGCAAACAAATGGAAAATGCTGTAACTGTCGAGAGTGGGCGCCAGTTAAAACAAGATTTTTCACTTGCTTGGACTCGACAGACACTAGAGCGGCAGTCAGAGTTGGTGAAAAGAAAAAGTAAAATGTTTGCCGAAAAATAAAAAATAAAAAAAAAACAGAAGAAAAATTTATCCGTTGGCCGCGAGGCATTTGCGGCAGCTAACGGAACCGACGCTGTCGTTGTGTCAATGACTTTGAAATGATTTCAGCGCGAGTTTCTCATTTCGAATTTCACTGATCTGGGGGACGGACGCGTCGCATCGATGATTGTGTCGGTGGCTGCGGGTCAGCAGCTCTCGTACGTGAATTTGATTAGCAATTGGATAATTGATATAATGCTATTTTCAACTGATGGCAAGAGAAAGACTGCCACTTACGTACTAGAGTCAGTTAACTGGCCACGTTCGTTACACTTTCGATAGCTCTCCGTCTGATGTCATGAATGCAAATGAACCTCCTGTCCGTCAACTCGGAGATCTGTAATATTAGTTGATCGTCCAGCCAGCCAGGCAGCCAGCCAGCCAGCCAGTGAGGCGGATATGACGCGTTCACTTTTTAACCCAATTAGTAGTAGCACTTTCGGCTAAATGCAAGTTGCGCAACATTTACACAGTTGAAATTAGTTGTGGAAAGTCAAGTTCAACGCTGTTATGGCTTTTCCACACAGCTCCACACACTTCCTGAGTGTCCAACAAATTTAAATGAAAAGATTATGCATCTATAATGCGTTTGCAAAGTCGGCAGAAGCAATTTCGCACTCTGGTCAATGTACGTTTAAGCCAACCGGTTGGTCGGTTGGCCAGTTGCCCACTTTGCTGTCCTGGAGGCAATTTCACAATTACGACGCGACTCTCAACTGTTGCAACATTATTTTGGCAAGTTGCTATCATTTGAATTGGCTTTTCATTTGGCCATTTCTTGTGTTCAATGCATTGCTTTGATTGTTTTCTTGCCATTGGCAAATTTACACAATTTAAAACCAAACAGTTAATAACTTGGCACCACACAATTTGCTGTGGCCCGAAAGCCGATCTAGTGCTTTACTTAACCACGCGGAAGACATTTTTGCAGGTCATATGCAAATTTTAAGCTATTAACGCGATTAGAACGTCTCGAATGGTTTGATCGCCCCCAATAATAACTAAACAGAATGTGGATATTTTTTTTCTTTATAAACCGGTGACCGATTTTGTTTTTCTGCAGTAATTATGGCTGACAAAAATCAATTTCAATCTAAAGTGCAATAAAGATTAGCATATTAAATTAGAAACCCAGCCAAATAAATACTTATCATATAACATTATTTTTAACGATTGTTCTTATTATAGAAATTTGATACGTTCGCAAATAACATAATATAGTAAACATTTCGTGACAAAATTTATTATATTTACTATAAAAAACAAATAAAAATAGAAAGAAGTTTGAAATATGGGCAAAACCAGTAAGAAATATATTTAAAGTGTGTTTTATGTTTATCGCAACAATTCTTAGAATCTGTTTAACTTTTGTTTTATGACAACAACGTTGCCAAATTCAAATGCAAAGAATTTCAAGTTGTCTTACCAAATAAAATATTTAGTTATTGTGCATAATTAACCAACAACATTAACAAAATGTGTCATAATCATCATAGTCAGAGACAACAACAAATGCAATTACATAAAACAAAAGAGCTGGGGAAAGCCCCTCATATGTATGAGTACTGGAAGAAAAGTCTTGTTGCTTCCATCATTCAATGAAAATGAAAGTTGAACTCAGCGAACCGCAGCGTAAATACCCTACAATAACCCAAGGTACCATCAATGAGGAACTAAATGGAACTTGGTATAAACACGACATTCTCAGTTGCGGTCTATCAAAGAATGTGTAAGATAAATGTAAATTAAACCCGTTTACTGAACTGGTTTCGCGAACTCGCTTATAAATAGTGAAAGCCCAATGCAACCAATGCCAATACCCATAGAGTTTTAGCTTTAGTTAACAGAATTATATATGACGGTATTAAATGAAGCGAGCGTTTTTATCACCTACAGTTTAGGTATTCTACCGTTTAATGTGCGAAATCACGATAACACCAATTAGGCGTCATGCCCGTAAAGAATATAAACGCCGTCGTTCACAGTAATATGACGCATGCATAATAATTAGACCCGCCTCTGGCAAGGGTATATTTACGAGTAGAGTATCTCCTCATATATAGTATTTCATGCGCCGCTAAACAAGCCAAAAAACAAAAAAACATTCCAAGTCTACTTGGCGTTACAGCCAAACAATTGAAAACTGGGCTAACAACAATTGCATGAGCAGATGATGTCTGGGACTGCTGAGGTGTGTGAATATTTTTCAGTCATTACACGCATTTTTGGCAACTACAACCACATGGCGCCGTTGGCCAAATAAAGTCAAAAAGTGTCAACACATGATATGATTTTTTTTTAGTTCATTTTTATACCCTCTTCAAATTAAAACAGACTTAAGAGGGTATACCGATCGTATACTATAACATAAACTGTAGAGTAAATATAAATATAAATTAAATAAGTTTAATATTTTCTTGTTAGATCGAGTTTAATTAAAATTGTTTTCTTTTTCCCAGATCATAATATAGAGGTAAATTCTATTTAAATAAAAAATTCAATTGCCAACATATCGTATGAGTTTTTTATTAAACGCTTAGAGTATCTCCTAGCCGATCTATTTCACTTGCTAATATTTTGATTTCTTCTTCTTTTTTATTTTTGTGTGTTAACTTGTGGATCATTATTATTGAAAAGTGCAGAGAGTCAGTTAGTTAAGTGGATAGACAATGTGTAATGCTAACCCAAACAAAACGCTACATTTGGCAAGACATTCCATTGTTGTTGTACTTAGTTGTTATTGTTGCTGCGCTTTTATACTGCAATGCTTTGGGACGAGTCACGTGCGTAACTGCTTTTAGGCCTTTTCCAGTGGTGAGGAGATTCCCCTCGCTGAAATGGAGACGAGCTGCCGGCGGCGACATGATATAATTGGTCATTGTTTTTCATGTTGCTGTGAAAATTACACCTCAGCTGACTTCACTTAGAAGTGCCATAATTAATGATCTAATTAACTGGAAAATAACTGGAAAATGATGTACTATGTACTTATTACATAAGACTATAACTTATGTATGTATCATTGGAAAGTTGTTAAAATTGTTGTTGTTGTTGTTGGCTTGCCGCCAAGTTGTGGATCTGAACTCATTGAGAAAGTGACAGACGGTCAGCCGGTATTTGGTATAATTATGGATGCGACGGGTTATTGGACGGTCGCCAAATGGCAGCCATCATTTTGATTGCACATAAGGCATAATTGAAATTGTTCACTTATTGCAGTAATCACGACATCAGCGATGCGATTCAATGTGAATAGTTATTACTGCGATTGCAATTGACAGCTTTATTCAATAAACAGTCTTTTTCTCGGATTTTTTAACTAATGTGGCGAGATATTTTGACACTCTAAAGTTCTGTATAAATTAAGTAACAGATTTATTGAAACTATCGGTTTTAAAACTAGACTTGTCTTGTTTCCTAATCCCGAATTGGTAAATACAACTTACTTTTATGTGGTTATTAATCTGTTGCATTAACTAATTTACTTGGTTTGTTGTCAAGGTTGATTTCGAGTTTGAACTCTTCACCTATATTTTGCCACACTTTAATTAATGATATGTTTATTTGTTTTGAAAAAAGGTTTATGGTCACAACTTACGCCATGGTTAACCCTAGGGTTACACTTATAACGGCACTAGATAATTAGTGATCATTTACATAAATTAAGCACAATTAAGATAAACTAACTAGCAAAAACTAACATATGCATCATTTCAACTTAAGGTCAGCTTAATTATATTAATACTAATATAATACTAATTATACCGATACACTTTTAGATTGTGTAACTTTTACTCAAGTGGAATTGATTCTTAATCAGAAATTTATTCGAATTTGGTAGTTAAATCAGCGGACAAGCTGCCAACATGCAAACAAGATTCTCAACACCTCTACAGTTAGGCAATTAATTAGCTCGTTAAGCTCGGTGACTGGGTTGCTTTTTGGCATGAGCCCAGACCACAATCTAAAGCCAATGATCTCGAGCAAACAATTAACCATTCGACAAGAGCCAAAACAAGAGCGGTTGCTTCTAGTCCACAGTAGAGTTGACTCGGCTATAAATTAGGGGCGGCATTTGGCGGCGTAGGCGACGTCGCGACACATGCCAAGTTAGTAAATGCCCAAAAAAAAAAGTGGTTAAGTCGCCTTTTAAATGTAACAGTAATTAATTAAAATGCTGCACATACTTTTTAAAGGCAGTGTTCAGGCCAAATATTCGCTTGCATTCTCGAAAATTATAAACGTTCACTTGTGAAATATTTATACAACATTTTATTGTCAATTGAAAAGTTCACAGGGTTAATTTGTTGTGCCGGTCAGTTTTCTGGACAAACCTTGACCGGGCCCGCAATTAAAGAGTGAAGTAAATATGTATGTTCCCCAACTTGTAATTTTCAACACGCACTTAAGCATTTGTTAAGAAACCAACGTTCATAATTTATAATTAAATGCATCTATGAGATACGCTATTCAAGTTGTAGCGTTTAGTTAACATTACCTTAATTGCTTCCTGTCGTAGCCTTCGCTCAGCTCATTTAATTGGAAGGGGGCAGTCAATGTCGTTATTACTGCAAATCTTAAACGATTACACTTAAATTTGGATAAATGATATTTTGGGAATACCATATGCTCCCGATATAAGTATATTAAATCTTTCACTATTACTAGCTATAGTTTCAACTGAAGTAAATGGCATGATCATTTTAGTATTAGCAAAAGAACTATATATTTGGGAATATTGGATACACTTTTAGCTTTAAAATGATTACTCACACTAGTGACGAAATCACCGAAAAGGAAATACAATTAATATTTATCCATATACAGTCTGAGTTTAGCAATTCGTTTCGCTGCAGATGTTAAAAATATAACAAACTATTTTTCTCTATTTCCGTCCCTATATTAATCTTATTCAATCGTTATGAAAGTTGAAAACAAACAAAACTAAACATAAATAAGGTTAATTAGGGAAAAAATAAAAAATAAAGGTTATACCTACTACCTGCGGCTGTTGGTAATCTTTCACTTTTTAGTTAAAATACAACAAATATTAAGCTATTTCTTTGGTTTACTGAGCACGTTTTGATTAACAAATTTCGTGCTGAAGATTAAGACGTTTGCAGTGCCTGCAAAGCTGTTATTAGTTATGGATTGCATTTGGTCAGCCCAGCCCACTAAGAAACGTGACTATGACGAACTAATTAACAACATTTGGAATTACATATTAGCCAAAGGAAGCCAAAAGCGACTGTTAATTCTCAGGTAGACACCCAACGATTAATTCTAAACTTTGTCGACAGACAAAAACTTGGATTAATTGCCATTTACCGATCAAAACCATAGCAAATGAATGACCTCGTCATGAGTCCATGTCGCAGATCATAGACAATGGGCACTATTAGTATTAACCTCAGAGGCTAGCTCATGACCCCAACAATTTCCGCCTTCAATTAATTAAAGTTCCTATAAACAACCTACAAACTAACTAACAAATCATAAAGAGACTGACATTTGAGACTCTAGTCAGACTAACTTCTCGGTGTGCAACAATCGATGGAAACTCTCTGGCGTTTAAACTAAAACTCGTGGTCAACACTGAGCCACATTTAGCAGCCACAACGGGGCAGCTGCTGGCTGCCAATAGGCAGCCAGTCGACCTTGATGAAGCCATTTGCACACACGAAATCTAGACGATCTCTCGGAATCGAACGATCGATTTTTGTGGCGCTGCAAATCGATCAGAGCCGCCATTAAACAACGATTTTTAGTCTTCGTCTAATTTATGCAATGTTTCCATTATTTCTTTTGTCTGTGTTTCGACTGTAAGTGAATTATGTTTAAATTTTGTTTGGGTTGGCTGCGCTTCGAACGATAATAATCACATTTGGATTTGCCGTCGACTGTCGACAGTCGACGGTTGCTTTTACTTTGCATTGCAGAGGAAATAAATAAATTACATTTAATTTGCGTAATCATTTTTCAATGGCATTCATTGGAAGTGCGACTCCGTGAGTTTATTGTTTGGAAAACTTCATTATGCAATTACAGCTGGAGTTGGGGAAATGTCAGAATTTAAGCGTCAATATCGACATAGAAATTGTTAATACAATTAACAGTTGTTGTCGGCCTAGATGGCCAGTTTAGGATTAACGTTTACTGAGCAACGTGAGCCAAGTCTATAAATTTATCGCATTTACAGCAACTGTACCACACAAATCGTGCACAATCCAGTCCCATTGCTCATACGTCCCGTGGGCGGCATTTAGATAGGAAGGGTCAAGCATTCAGGTCACCAACAGCTGCCTTAAAAAAAAAAAACGAATGGGAGACAAATTTGATTGTTGCTACTAGTTGCAACTGAAGTGGCATGAGTCACAATCCCCGTTATGCTATTTGTACTAGTTGAGGAAAGCATTTTGTTAACACAATAGAGGAAGTATTTATGTAAATATTTACAAATATCTGCCCAGTTGGCCATGAAATGCAATCTCTTAATGAAATGCAGCTGCCCAAATGAAGACAGCAGACTGAAAAATGCTAATTTATCTACCGCGGGCAGAAAGTGTAACAAGGGCCAAGAGTCAATGCACTGAGCCGCATTTAATTTGCATGCAATTAACGTTCAGTGATAAGCCAACGATAAACACTTAATGTGATCGACTAGCAGATACCGTAAAAATTATAAAATATACATAAAAATTGATAAAGACGAGAGTTCAGTCTATTCAACTTGTTGAAAGATGCGAATAGAGATCTAACAGTTCCCTCTGAGATACTAACAGACTAACACTACATTAGATTGCAGACACATTCATATTTATGAGTATACCCGACAGCAGGGAGCAGTTGGAAACGGCAAATCAACAGCGAACAGACTAACAAATTGAGCTCGCTCACTTTTCTAGGCGATTGTCAGCCAAGCCAACAAGCCCAACAATTCTAGAGTTGACAACATGCCCGGAGATTGTGACTTTGATGAACGCAGTTTGATTGCCAGTTTCTTAAATGGGCGGTTGGCTGTTGGCTGCTGGCGATTGGTGGCACAACATCAGCGGGGGCCAGGTCTAAAGAGTCAGCAAACGTGCAACATTGCGACATTTGCAAACGAAACTAAACGATACAATTCAAAAAATAAACCCCCATTCACTTTTCTGGCCCGACTAAGAAAGGAAAACGTGGAAATCAACAACAGTTCAAACATTTTTGTATTATTTTTTTCCATTACTCAAATAAATTTGTTATAACAACGGCACACAACAATATGACCGTATGCTATCCAAGTAAATATCAAACGGATGTTTGTCGGACAATCCACTAAGCACCAACGACAAGACACCTGTTATGTTTGTTTTTTTTTTTATATGGTTTTAATACTACAATTCTGCATTACACACAAAGTCTCATTACTCAAAATCAAGAACACAATTGAACTGTGAAGTATGGGAATAAATTGGCATTGTTATAGAAACTGCCAAGACGGTTCTTTGATCAGAACTTTACTGCATATTTTTTAGACTAATAGACTAGATTGAAATAGATACGGATCTTTAGTCATAAATTAATGTGCAGTATCTGGTTTTTGCTTAAATAATTGTTTAAGCTTATTAGTTTTTATACGATTTCATGGTCAAGTTATTTAATTGATAAGTAAACAAAGAAATAATGATTCAAGTGCATTTTTAAGGCAACATTTTTAATATTTATCAATCTAATAAAATTCTCGTAACCTGTCGATGTTTTTATTTGTTTATTTCTTCCACAACTTTCGCTGGGAAACCTAACAAATTGTATATGCATTATTTGCTATGTAGATATCTAAAATTTAGCTGCTGGTATAGATTTGCTTTTAAGCCAAGTCTTATGCAAATGTATCGAAATGCTTTATAATTTACGTTGACCCCGCCGAGTTGCTTTAAACCAATCTACGTTACTTGTAGTCGCAATTCTTCGCACTTTACGATTAGTTAGCTAATATTTTGGCGCAGGCATATTGCATTTAACAGACACTGTAATTTGCCACAAACAAATCGAGACTCGTGGCGGCGCTTGGCGCACGGCGCATGTGCAACCGACAGACAGCAATTTTAGATTCGACTTTGGGGCAGGGGAGTTGTAATTGAAGAAACTCTGCAGACAATTTGAACCATAAATGGCCAAAGAGACGGCCGACAAAACTGTGGCGTCTGGCTGTTATAATTTAAAGCTTGCTTGGAATGGGAATGAGGATGAGGATGAGGAGGTGGGTGGGTGGTTGGGTGGGTGGTTGGGTGGCTTAAGTTGACCGCAGGCGTTTGGCGACGCGGCGTGATCATAAAAATTACCAAAAACACAATTCGAAACGGCGATGACAAAATTAAAATTCATTTACGCTCAAGTAAATATTTACGCAATAAATTTGCATTTAATTGCATTTGTGAAGCGCCACGGATGGCACGCGGAAAACGCCACAAAACATTGGCCAAAATCAAATCAAATTTCGAAAACATGCCACAAAATGCAGTCCAAATGCCAATTGCAGTCCGAATGCCCAATGTCCAATGCCCATCATACCCATTACCAATACAAATGCGAGTTCTGCAAATCAACGCAAACAATTTGTGCGACGTATCGAAATCTAATCAAATTATGCGCCAGAAATGTCGAAAAAGCGTGAAATGTTTTGCCAGCGGCCAGAGGTGCCTATTAACCCTGGACGGGATGGGACGGGACGGGATGAGCAGCAGCCAGCACTGAGAATGAGGAACATGGTTTTGGGCCTGGGTTTTGTGCACCTGCCTGGCTTTTATCTGGCTCCAAAAATCGCATCAAAATTGCACCAAATAAGAAGCGATTCACAATTCATTGGCAAATGTTATGCAAAATGTGCGCAAAAGTGTTTGGCAAATAGTAGTGTGTGTATCTGTATCTACATACGCATATATAAGCAAATGTATCTGGAGCCAAAGTATGATGGGTAGCTCGCATTTTTGGTACGCTTCAGTGAGCGCTACAATCAGGAGTTTGGTTTTTGTGCTGTTTTGTGGCTAAAATGTTTTTATGCGGTTCGCTTAATGTGTTTTAGCCATAAACCAACTCACAACAGCTAAAAATATCAGCAATACCAACAAGAGAGCAACAACAACAATGGCAAACAGTTTAGACAACGAGGAATGATTTATACTCAAACTTCATAAGGGGGCGGGGCCCCCTCCTGCCTTTTGCCGCTTGTCGGGCTCCATTTTTGAACGGGGGGGTCGATTATTTGTTTTGTGCGCCTAATTGCATTTTCCACACACTCCACACACGCATCTGAGTGTGTGTGTGTGTGTGTGTGTGTAATTGAAATTGCAATGTGTGGAAGCTGGACATGTGAAAAGTTCATTTGTCAACTACTAAACTGACACCTTCCTTTTTAACTTGAGTGGTTAGAGTGCGTTTTAAACCGCTAGAATAATACGCAAAACTTAAAGACTTCTTTATTACAATTATTATATCTAAATTTCTTCTTTAAACGGAAACTAATAACCGAATTATGTCTGAAACAGTTGCAAGATGCTTCTTCTTAACCTGAAAGTTTCATGTCAAATACAAAGACAATTCTTACTTGTTTCTAACTGCAACATTTTGTAATTGTTTTCAAATAGAAATCGAATTATATTATAATTAGGCGCTTGGCAATTCAATTTGTACAGAGCCGTAGGAAACTGCTCACAAAATTGTTTAATTGATGAAAAGTGCAATAACAGACAGACAAAGGATTTGTGAACGGAAGTTGCCTGACAACTTTCCACATGCAACTACAAATAATGCACAAGGAGAGTGCCCAGAGGGGAAGAGGGACAAGAGGTAGGTCGGCAGCTTAATAAACCGTTGCAATAACAACAACAAAGCGACCATATAGATGCATCTATAGATGACGCAGCCACAAATCTGACACGTTGCCTAGAAATTAATTCAAAAGCAGCCAGGTTGGGGACCTCTGAGCACATGCGATGGATGAGCCAATGCACAACATTTTAGTGCCGTCGGCAAGCACAACAGACACACACACACATATACACAGCACATGCATACACATATTAATTAATTCAAAATTGCATTACGCATACGCACAGGTGTACACGCTGTGCTCAAACTAATCTATACCGATCCAAGCCGAGTCAAAAGCAAACCGAACCAAGTTGTGTCCCGCATGCAGCTGCTGCTGTTGGTGCTGCTGCAACACTTGGACAGCAAAAGAGTCGTAAAATAAAAACTCTTTGGGAATAAAGAAAATAACAAAACTAACGAACCAACGAGAGGCGAACTACGAGTAAAACACATTTTGATAGAAAATTAAGGCTCCACATGACCAAATTTAGTTAGCTACTGTCAGGCAGCCTCGTGGGTGTACACTGTATAACACACATGTCACACTGTCCGTCTGTCTGTCTGTCCATCTGTCGACATGGACTTGGCCAGGCAAATTCAGTTAAAGACTATGTGGTCGGAACGGCCACTTAAGCTGCCCGCGCTCCAATCCAAATTATCTACCCCAGAGCTCTGATTTGGCTCGTATTCTCGTAGTTTCGGACACTTATTGTATCCCTGACGTCTGGAGATTGTCGCCGTCGACATTGCTGTTGTTGTTGCTATTGTTGTTTGTTGTTGGCGTCGTCATGGCTGCCAATTGCAAGTTTGCCAGTTTGGAAGTTTGCAACACATGCCGCCCAGGATATGGACAACAAAAAAGCACGAGCAGACTAGAGATGGGAATATCGAACACCCATTGAACTGATATTCGAAATTCTCTACTTTGTGAATATTTAATTTCAGTACATATCTATCACTTTTAAATGTAATACAATATCTGTTGTTATCTGTGATATTTGTTATATATTGTCGAAAACCCAGATAGGAAAACCAATAACAAGACCAGCACCGTTTACCGATATTACCCTTCCAAATGTAATACCGAAACCGGAACCGAAACAAACTCTTTATTTCCGAGAAACGAAACATTTGTACAGGTGCAATTGAGGTATTTTTTATTAAACCTTAATACAGCTTTATTCCTTAATATTTTGAAGCTTTTTAAAAGTCCATTGTACCGATATACCGGAACCGAAAGGAAAAAAGCTGAAATATAACCTTTTATTGAAATACTAAATTCGGTACATACCGAAACCGAAAACGGAACCGATAGCTCTTTCGGTATTTCTTCTAGGAAGAATCTTCCTGATAAGAATACAAATAAGAAATTAATTCAAAACGATGTTAGTTAAATCAAGTTTAGCTGCCTTGTAAACATTATACAAAAGTCAAGTTTTGTCCATCTCTATATATGTACTACTTAAGTTAGCCACGTCTCGGCTCACTAACCAACACACACACACACACACCGAGTACGATAAACAATATGAAGAAAAATTTGAAAATTTGCTTAATACCATTTTATAATAGTTTTTCCTTAACGGTTATGACAGCGTCTGTGGTTAGGCCACTTTGGGTCTGCGCATAAGTCTTTTAATTGTCGGTTGCACAACCGGCAACACAATGAAGCGCAACGAGAAGCAAGAATCTCATTGATTGACAAATTTTATTTCTCATTAGGGCAATGGACAATGGGGTTACTTAAGAATTGACCTAACTATGAATATATATATGTATGGCACATAAATATCCACAGATATATTTTTTATATATATATACACATAGTAGGGAGTTGAAATAGCTATATATCCCGACTATCTGATTATACAATTTCAAGTTGCATCAAATAGTGATTCCAGCACATATTCCCACCCTCTCAGGTGGTGGCCGATGGACGCGGCTCTTCGATGGAAAGAAGCCATTTGCAGTTGAGGATCTCGCGCAGATCCCAGCGTACTGCAGCATCTGGTTCTAGCAGCACGGCCACTGTGGCCTTGGCATGCGTCGAAATCGAGTCCTGTAGCTTGCGGCGAAACGTGAACTTCTTGTCGCGTTGATCCTCCAACAGTTTGGTCAGATTGCTATCATCGAATGGCATTTTGGCGTTCATCATTATGAACAATATGACCCCCAATGACCAGGCATCGGCCAGCTTGGGATCGTAGGGAACACCACACACAACTTCAGGTGCCGCATAGGCAGCTGAACCACAATAAGTCTCCGATTTGATTTGATTACCGCTCTCATCGCGACAATAGCGAGAGAATCCAAAATCGGCCAGTTTAACATTGAGACGTTTCGAGAGCAGAATATTCTCACATTTGAGATCTCGATGGGCTATTTCATGGGTGTGGAGATATCGTAGAGCCTTTGCCATTTGAAAGAACCAGACCTTCGACTGTTTCTCATCTATTGGGCCCGTTTTCTTGATGTGCGTCAAAAGATCGCCTTTTTCGGCATAACGCATAAAGATGAAGATCTTTGGACCGCGCTGCAAGATGCTGTGAATTTGTATGATATTCGGATGGTCCAATTTTGTCAGAATTTCCAGCTCGCGTGGAAAGAACTTGTGCACAAAGTCGGAGGGCGCCTTGGCCTTGTCTATGATTTTACAGGCCAAATTAACACCATGTCCGCTTTCGTCAGCATATCCAGCGGTGATCACCGTGGCATAGGAACCTTCTCCGATCTTATGGCCAATGTTATATCCCCGTTGAGCCAAGGCATCAATGTCAGAGCTGCGTGTGGTTAATTGGCGATTGCCTGCATAGTTGGACATGATTTACGGGAAACGAGCTGAATCGGATTGTTGCCAATGATTGTGGTATTTAACCAACTATATTTGTTTTTAAATTATAAGAACAATAAGATTAACCATATAATTGTGCTTGCTTCCCATGCACTTTTCGTATTTACCTTTAAGTTGGTTGACCTCACTAAACTTGAATTTGATGGTACTATAATATAAGGTTAACGAAATTTCCTATTCCAATCCAGAAATTTTGACAAAACTACAAACGTTGTGAAAGAGCAAAGACAAATAATAAAAAAAATGTTACTCAGACTGGAATTATGTGGAGTTTTGCTTGATGCCGCTCCGTCTACTAAGGTTTCCAAAGAAATGTGAAACAATTGAAGAAATACTAAACAGATATATCAAAGTTTTAAACAAACAAACTCTATTCAAATGCCATAGAAACTAATTTTAATCACTATCAGTTATATTTAGTCAGTTTGTTATATTTGAGATAGAAAGACTTATTTATTCTACAACATTTTTAAGTAATACTTATTCTTAATCTAATATTTAATTTACAAATTACCCTTAGCCAAATTTTAATATGAAACGTATATGTGTCTACAATTTAATTAGACGAATTCCTTGTGAAAAAATATTCTCATTTTTCGGTCTAACTTGACTAAATAGCTCTGCTTAAATTGTCATTTGGATGTTCAAGTTGTTATTTATCTTTCATCTGAAAAATTGTACACTTTAGATAACATTTTTGGTTTGAAATAGAAAATTCTGTTAATTTTATATCAATAGCCACATCAAATTCAAGTTTAGAAATATCGACCAATGAAAAGGTAAATAAAACGATACAAGAATACTTTTCCCCAACTAATTATCCGCTCGATAATACAGTTGTCAATAATACACTATATGGAATAAATAGATACTGTCGTCTTCCAATAAATCATGGCCAGTCCCTCAAACAACTGCCAGCAGCAAACACGCAGCTCTGACATTGAAGCCTTGGCATTACAGGGCTATAAACTTGGCCACAAAATTGGCGAGGGATCCTATGCCACTGTGATCACAGCCAGTTTTCACGACGAAGCCGGTAATAATGCGAATCTGGCCTGCAAAGTTATTGACAAGGCCAAGGCACCAACAGACTTTGTGAAGAAGTTCTTTCCACGCGAGCTAGATATCCTGACGAAACTTGATCATCCCAATATCATACAGATCCACAGCATCCTGCAGCGTGGCCTGAAGATCTTCATCTTTATGCGTTATGCCGAGAAGGGCGACTTGTTGACGCACATAAAAAAGACGGGGTTCATTAATGAAAAGCAGTGCAAGATCTGGTTCCTTCAGATGGCAATCGCCTTGAAGTATTTGCATAATCATGACATTGCCCATCGTGATCTGAAATGCGAGAATATTCTACTTTCGGAGCACCACAACGTTAAGCTGGCCGACTTTGGATTCGCTTGTTTCTGCAGCAACGAGATGGGTGAAAAGTTGGCATCGCAGACATTTTGTGGCTCAGCCGCCTATGCCGCTCCCGAAGTTGTTAGCGGAATACCCTACGATCCACAGTTGGCCGATGCCTGGTCATTGGGGGTCATTCTGTTCATTATGTTAAACGGCAAGATGCCATTTAATGATAGCAACCTAACCAAACTGCTAGATGATCAACGTCGCATGAAGTTCGCCTTTCGCCGTAAGCTTCATGATATTATTTCTCCACAGGCTAAGGCCACGGTGGCCGTGCTCCTCGATCCAAATGCTGCCACTCGCTGGGATATGCAAGAGATTCTCAATTGCAGTTGGGTGATCATGGATAATAAACAGAATGCTTGTGTGAAATAAAGTAGTAGATAAAATTAACTCAACTCCAAGTCCGCATCGTATCAATGTTGAATAGCAATTGGAATTGTCAAAGCTCAGTATAACATGTATATTATATTTTGAACTCGATGACGATCGAGATTCGAGAAAGATCGAAGTATCAATTAACGTATTTAAATGGATTATCAAATCGGTGTGCGAAATAAGACGTAAACTCTGCCATTGGACTTGAATTTTGGTCAAAGTATAAAAAATATTATTGAAAAAAAAAATGTAATGGAAAGTTATAAAATTTTAATGAATTCCTTGATTTTATAAAATTGGTTTCATGGCAACACAATACATAAATATTATATTAAAATTGTATCTTGTTTTACAATAATTTAGGAAATTTCCCTTGTAGATGCTATTCTGTAATACTTAGTTGAAAATTCGTTAATCATAGACTACGTTTAACAGGACGCATGGATGACAGAAAGTCGATGTAAATGTTTAATTTGCTCTACTGAACATGATGCCTAAATTTTGTTGGAATTATAATTCTGTTTGTGAATACTAAGAATACAGAATACTAAGTATATTTGTGTTAAATGGAAATAAGTTTCTAGAGAGTTTCTATAGAAAAACGACTAGGAAATGTGCTTTAAACTTTATAATATAAAACTAATGCGTATATAATATTAGTTTAATTGTTTATTATTACAATTTCTTTTATTTCAATCGAATTCGTCATTTTACTTCAATTTCATTAGACTTTTGCCCCATAGACATGCAACAAAAGCATTTGCATATGAATATACCAATATACCTGATCAATGGCAGTCTAATGAATCGTTTAACTTTACAGTAGTCACAATTCTGCTGCCACTGCCGACTGCAGTGAGTGAAGCCAACCATAGTGACGTCATTGCCGACACAGAGCTTAGCGCGTCGGAGCGTAATCGTCGTCTTATTCCCTACATGGCCTTCTATCTGCCAGCGCCGGAGTTGCCCATCAATCAGCAATATGCTGTGAAACATGCCGCGTCTGCTGGTAGTGCACAGCTTCGTCCGCCGGTGGCGGCACCTAGTCGCATACCGGTACCGGTTGCCTACATGCCACAACAGCAGCCACATCCTCATCCTCACTCACATCACCAGGCACAGCCGACGCACTATCAGCAGGGCACAGCAGCAGACTTATACCATGCACTTGCTATTGGCGGACACCAGCAGCATCAGGGCTTGCCACCTGTTCATGGAGTCAAGGAGTCATCGTTGCCGACAGATGCGGGCGCCACATTTATTGCCTACAAGCCATTGAACCCAACACACAAGGCAAGTACTTGGATTGCGCATAAATAAAGTCAAGTAATCGTGAAATTCATAATCTACAGCACAAGACTGTACAGCATTTTCCGCCACTGTCCCAGCAGGAGCAACAGCATCAGCAACATCAGCAGCAGGAGCAGTTTGAGCTGCTTCCTCCGCCGCCGCAGTTCCATCGACAGCGTGGCAAACAATCAAAAGTCAATTTAACACCGTTTACAGCGCAGAACACGCTGCCGGGACACTTTATGCCCATTATTTATACGCCAGTGAGCAAGCCAAGCATCAACTCCCACAACACCAACAATAACAATGAACTGCATAATGGCAATACAATCAATTACAACAAGAAGCCGTCGCCAACAGAAATTGTCTACCATAAAAATTCCCATCAAACACAAATTGTTACGGATTATGCACCGTCCGGAGTTGCCGCCTCGGCGGAGCAGCAGGAGAGACAGGAGGATGGGGAGGCGGTGCATCCAACGCCAAGGTAAGATTTATATTAGCACATCGTGCTGACATCGAATCACATCACATCACACAGTTACAGATCTTGCATAGATTTTCTGCTTTTGCATCCCATTCCAAAATACAAGTACTTCTTGGAAGATTCTCACAGACACTCACGCCCACCAAACCTGACACCGCCCACAATTGTCGTTGTTGTTGCATTTGTGTTGCATTCATGTAGAATACTAATTAAAAATGTAATACCAATTTCGTCAGTTGTCTTAGTCGTGTCGAATCTTAAAATACCCTTTAAACTTTTCTTGTCCCAAATTTCACTTGTAAAACAAATTGCGTAAAGTTTCGTCTGTAAACTCTATTCCGATCGCCATAATTTTACTATACAACTATAAAAGTGATGCCAAAATCTTAATTACATTTAAATTATGAGAAAGAAGAATTATTTATTAATTAGTTTAATTATCTTTGGATTATATTAGCTTTGGCACAATTCTCTTGATTAAATTAATTTATTGTTGGGACACAATTACGACACGTTAAAAAAATAACAACTTTAAGGTATTCAGAGCGAACATGCAGCAAAGAGTTGCAGTCGCAGCAACAAGGCAGACATTGCACTCGTTGCATGCAATGCCCTTGGGCAGAAATCAATTGCATTTAATGCATGTCTCAACCTCTGTTTCTGTTGCTGCTTCTGTTTCTGTCTGCGTCTCCGTCTCTGACGACAATATTGTTGTTGCTGACGTAAGAAGCAGTTTGATGTACCCTATGAGGCGCCGCCAATGGGCAATGGGCAACGTGAAACGTACAATGTGAGTGAGTTGATGAGGACGTTTGCTTCTTGTTCATCTCGTAATGTTCAAATTGCAAAATCATGTCATATATGACCGCGGGCTGTTGTCGACACAATTGGTCAACGAACAGGTCGAAGGCAACTCTTTTTACACAACCTACTTGTCACATCTTCTTGCCTGACCCTTACCAGCTAACATAACACACAAATACAACATTCATATGCTTATGCATGCCCCACAGTGTTGGCTATAATGTGTACAATGAGCCAGTCACTGGCACTGCCACTGCCACTGCCACCACATCCTCATCAACATCAACGAAAAGCGCATTGATAACACATCAAAAGTCGCCGGCCAGCTATGGACACGTAAGCAAATACGAGAGTTACTTCCATATGGCGCCGGATCAGCAGTTGACGCCGCAGGAGAAATACGTGCTCTACTTACAGCAGCGCATGAAACTGCAGCGGCAACAACAGAAACACCAGCAACAGCAGCCAGAAAGATATAATCATGCCACAGATGATGTGCACCATCAGCCAGCGCAAAGCAATACCAAAGCTGGCAAGCATCAACATCACAGTTACAGTCACCAGCATACGCAATCATCGCCATCATCGTCACCGCCATCACATCACAGTCAGTTACACAATTACAATGGGCTCATTGGGCGCCCAGAAGTCGGAACTGGTCCTGGTCAGCAATCGCCTCAACAGGTACTGCATATTCCATTACGCGCCCTCATGAGTCACCTTCATGAGCAGCCAGAATACGCAAAGGAACCGCTGCTCGGGTAAGTCCACTCGAATCTCCATGTAAATCAGCTCGGCTTTTGCAATTTGGTTGCGTTTGGTATCAGAGAATCAAACCTAAATGAATATCGATTTCAAATTCGGTTACAGTCGCCTTTTGGGTTTCGATTAGCGGTTAGGGAAAATCTATTTATATGCTATGTTATGTTTCGGTTTCAAAATACGGCTATGATTTTCGAAAAATGTTAAAAATACTTTCTTCTGTCCGTAGTCCAATTATATATTTTGTTTTAATGACGTTTATAGCTAAAGCCTTAACACATTGAACTTATTTATTTAACTATAAAATTCGTAATTAAATTATTCAGATATACATATATACACATTGGAATCATGATTTGATTGCAAATTTAACTATTCCTATTGCTTCTAAATCTTATGCTAGAATTCTCCGAAACATCATTAGGGAATTTATATAAATACGGAAGTTTTTACATTGTGTTGTGCCAACCATCGCTGTCTGTCACTTTACACTAGTATAAGCTGCACTAAAGCAACAGAACGCTAGTTGATAATGCAAATAAATGTATATTTTTAAAAGAACATCTTAAAAACAACTATATTTACTTTATAAATTAAACGCTGTTGTTTAAGAAACACATTTAATTAGTTCAAAATACTAGCTTTTGTGAGTAAACAATTGTTATTCTGTTTTAAAACGGTTATTTCGGTTTGAAAAATTTTCGTTTTTTCGTTGTTGGTATAACGAATATATAGTTTATATCGCTTACGATTGCAGTTACTGTAATCAATTTTAATCGGTTAATATCGGTTAAAGGTTTCGGTTACGTTTTGATTGCCTGTTTGTTATGCATTGACTCAAATTACCATTGTATGGTTTGCTTAGATCACCCGCACCACCGAACTTTATCGAGTATCTCATCGACGGACCACGGCAATCGTTGGATGAGGAGCAGCAACAGCAGCAGCATCAGCAATCATCGCCATCACGGCCACCGCAGCATGCTTACATTCTAGTGACCACAGCAGCACCTTATCCGGATCATCCACAGGCACCACGAGTGCATGATTTAACTCCAACCCGAGCTCCCGTTGTGTACAAACAGCAGCCGACACTGCGACTGCAGCCTGTGACTCCCGTTCATAATTATAAGGCCACCAGGCGCCCTGTCTATATCACTCCTCCCACTCCCAGTGAGACTGTTAAGATCACGCCCAAATATGTGTATGTCTCCAGCAAGCCATCGTCGGCGCCCAGCGAATTGCCCCGTCGTCCAGCGCCCAGCTCGCCACCAATTAAGCTGAAACCCGTCCATAAATACGCGTCGGATCGTCCACAAGGTTCTCCCACTCCCAGTCAGGTGTATGCCACAGATGATGCGGATCAACTGCCCGACATAAGAACCTCATCGCTGGCAGAAATTCTGCACAAGCTTCAGGCGAGCAATCACTTGCCACACACCCTCACACCGGATAACATTGACAACTCAATCAAGACGCTGATTCGGATCTTGCAGAATCTGAAGCAGACACAAACCATTATGCCGAATCCTCCGCAGCATCATGAGGCAAAACCCAGCAGCAGCAGCAACAACCACGATTACGACTACAACACAGATACTGAAGAGGATAAACCGGCAACTACAGTGGCGGGCCACATAGATGCAGATCTCCAGCATCTGAGTAAACCAAGTGAGTTGCCTTATGTTGGTCAATGGTATTCAGGAGCTAAACTCTTGCATTATTTAACTAGATAAACACCCGGGACCTACCACAGGACGTGCTGGCATTGACTATCCCAACTATGCGGTGATTCCGAAGACGAGCTTTGAGTGCACACAGCAGCGTTACAAGGGTTTCTTTGGCGATCCAGAAACCAATTGTCAAGTGTGGCACTACTGCGATCTAAATGGTGGCAAGGCCTCCTTCTTGTGCCCTAACGGCACCATCTTTAGTCAGGTAGGTGCTGAGCCACTAATAGTGGATTAGTTAAACTGAAATGTAAACCAAGCTCAACTATCACAGATTGCGCTGACTTGTGACTGGTGGTTTAATGTGAAATGTTCAACAACATCGCAACTCTATGTGCTGAATGAGCGCCTCTACAAATACATATTGCCATTCAATCCGAAGTTCCCAGAGGATTACAATGGACCCATTGTTGATAAGTAAATGAAATCGAAATATAATCAATGAAATGTACTAACTAGTTATTATCCTTTCCGTATAGATACCTGGCCATGAAGTTCCAGGAAATGGAGGAAAAAATGCGATTGGAAAAGCAACGAAAAGCCAAACAACAGGAGGAAAAGCCTACCGCCAGAGAGGAGGCTTCAACACCGGCATTACCCAAAAATCACAAGTCATCGGCCAAACACGGCAGCGGCATCAATGCACAGGTCTATGAGCAAAGTTCAGAGCGTAATCTGCTCATCGACGATGAGATCGATGACATATCGGAACGCGGCACATACGACACCTACGGCCAGACACCAACTACAGTTATGGCACCGACAACCACATCGCAGGACTCGCAAACGTTGGGTCTTAGACCTATAGTTGTTTCTTCAACGCCGGGACCAGAAGCCGATGA
Source organism: Drosophila histrio (assembly GCA_958299025.2). NCBI lineage: Eukaryota > Metazoa > Arthropoda > Insecta > Diptera > Drosophilidae > Drosophila > Drosophila histrio. The sequence goes on from OY282581.2 coordinate 13,697,028, forward strand.
AGAACCGGAGCTGGATTCGGAACCTGATCTGGAGGGTGAACCGGCGGATGTTTCCGAAAGCAGCGAGAACGAAGACAAGTTACAAAACTTAAGGGACACGAACGCAGTTGCCGGGCAAAAACGTCTCGAGACAACGAAAGTGAGCGTAGAGAAACTCGAAGTGATTGAAATTAAGGCGGATGGCAATACCGGACATCTAATGCCTCTCAGTAGCATGACGGAGAGCAGTGAGCAGTCGAGAGAAAGCAAAGAATAAGGAGCAAAGAGAGTCTGGTAGAGAATGCTTGCCATATATGTAATGAGAATTCTTTGTACTTGTTCGTTTTTGTCGGTTGAACGCCTTAAATTATTCTGAGCGAGCGATTACTGTAAATAGCTAAATGTAAATGAAACTATACCTATAGGAATCAACTAGAAATATACATACGTATATGTAATAATATATAATGCCAAGTATTAAGTAAAATTGTATAATTTGCTCACCATTTGTGCATTGTTGACTTGCAAAAGGGCCGCGTCGATTGAGTTGATAGTAGCTGGAACCTCGGCAGCATATTGCTGGTTCTAGAAATGAATACAATTTTAGTATTTGTAAATGTATAAATAAAATCATTAAGTCTTATAATCCCGCAGATTACTTTTACTATGGGCTAGAAACTGTTGACCATCAGAGTTCCCCTCTTATAATACAAGGGTGTACTGCAAGATTATAAAACTAGAAGAAAAAAAAACATTATCTTCGACACGCCGAAGCATTGACATCCTTGCAGAGTCCTTTACTTAATTTTCTACTGATCATTCCTAGGCTCACTATGTTATATAGTTGTCCAGCTATAGACAAATTTGTTATGAATGTATTAGACAATACCAAATACACAAACTATGAGAATGTATCAGATATCTCATGACAATTTTGGTAGATTTCACATCAATCGTCATTATAATAGCTATATGATGATTTAGTAGCATGGTTTTAACCAAAATTGATCAGCATATAGTATAAGACAATGCCATATACATAGACTGTAATATATCTTAAAATACCACAACGTTCGTCATACTTAAGCTAGATTCTTGACCGATCGTTTCCATCACAGCTATACTATAATATATAGGGATACGATCTGACCGATTCCGGCATACGCAATGTAGTATTACATTTATTAAGATACGTGAAAACATATAAACTATACTACTTCTGACTATCAAGAATATACTCTGTCAGGCCTCTATTAATGTGCTACACATTTACAAATTAAATTAATATTATAATACCCTCTGTAAAGGTAAAATAAACAAAAACAAGCCGAAGAGTCGGGGCGGCAGACATTGTAGGGTCCAATCGCACAATCATTAAGTTTGGTAAAGAAATCTCGCTAATCAACACAGATATTCATACTAAGCCACAATTCTTGACCTATCATTCATATGACTGATATGTATATATATCGGAACTCTTTTAAACCAGACCTGTACCTATTTCTATCCATATTGCTCTAAAACTTTGAAAATACTTTGCATAGAAACGTACAGACAGACATTCGCTCAGCTGTCAATGTAGATCAATAATATATCTACTTTAAAAGGCTCGGAAATGCCTCCTTTCCATCTGCAAGGATATAAAAGTGGAAGTGTATTAAATGCTAACCAATTCGGCCACTAAGCTCGTCGTGTGATTGGCGTGCTTTATGGAAGTGCACATTTGGCAGCAGGTGCGCTTACACACATGACAATAGATATCCGCAGACCTATTGTGTTCATTGCACACAATGCGGTCGGGAATGCCGAAAAACTCCTTGCCAACGCGAATACCTTTGCCGGACTTCTTATTGGTGTCCAGTCGCTTGAAGGAGTGTGTCTTTAGCACTCGGCTGTGGTTGTGTACCATCTCGAAGCAACGTTTGCAGTAGAAGGCATTGCATTGGCTGCACTCTCCCTTCGCGGCGACAAAGCTGCATTCGCTGCACTTTATCTCCAGTACAATTTCGCTGAAGGAGGTCCACAACAGGGATTTATTGACCGATTCCACTGAGTAGCGGCGAAAGTAATCCAGACTATTTGCTTCGCCCAATACATGATAATTGAGCTCGTAATAATCGCGAATGTTTCCAATTCCTTTGGGATCCTTGGCCTTGATTGTCGGCGGCGCGTAATTAAAGCAGACAGCGCACTTTAAATCATTTTGCTGGCGGTGCTTCGAGATGCAAAACTCACACATATTGTGACCGCAGGGCAGCAGAAAGGGTCGGTGATTTTCTGTCAAAACATAAAGCATTACAAAGTCACAATGAAATCTATTTAAAATCGTCGCATGCAACCATATAGAAAATAACGGCATGTTTCATATGCAAACATACATACATTGCAGATTATAAACACACACACACACAATTTGATACATACATTCACGCAATATTTTCAATGGCGTCTAAAAATTACACCAATTCCAATTGTGGATTTCATCACTAGAAACTTGCAACTTAAAAGGAATTTGAAAATCTGCTTACCTTTTAACCCTCCCGCATTGTGGCGGTGTGTATATTCGCGTGAGCATTTTGGGCAGCGCAGTTCACTTCGCAAATTGGCTGCTACGAACTTGCGATCAAAAAACTTCACTCCACTATCGTCGCTTATCATTATTGGTATTATTTCGATCTTTATTTTTAATTGAAGGTATCGAAAACCTAATTTTCAATGCATCGAAGCGCTAAAATAAATTTGCCGGCTAAATTGCAGTGCGCAACAATTCCAATGAGCTTTAGTGTTGTGTAGTGATGTGAAAAATCATCGATGCATCGAGCATCGATTGTTTTTGCGCGATGTTTTGCGATGTTTTTCGATGCTTTGGCTCATACCGATGTTTATCGATGCATCGATGTTTGACAAAAACATCGGCCGTTTAATTTCACAATATACGCATTTGGTTTAAGTCCCGCACATGATGGTATGAAAAACACATATCCGAACTTACATAAAATAGCGCTGCAATTTTTACCAGTAGTGGGATCTTCAGTTCCCTCTGAACGGGTTTTTTCAGCGGCATCAAATATTTTAAGCCAAAAAAGAAACAGGCTAAGACCTGAACGACTAAGTCGCATTTTATTTTTACAAAGTATCGACAAAAAATACTTTTTTTGAAAAAAGGTCTTGAGACTGCTTTGAAAGCTTAATATACACAATAGCAGTCCAAGAAGCATTGTTATAATTTAAATTTTCTTCTTAAACATTGCTAGTCAATACAGAAATGAATAAGACTGCTAAGAATGCATATATTGTTATTTTCATTTTTTACGCATTGTCAATAAAGTTAATGATAGGAAAACAATATTTGTATTATTTTATTAAATTTAAACAATAGTTAACCGATATAAAAGCAAAATTTGGAAAGAAAAAACTTAATAAAACTATATATTGAATAAAATTAAAAAAAAAACTAAATGGTTTGAAAACATTGGACATCATCGATGCATCGATGTATCTGCCCGATGTTTAACACAACATCGATTTCTCATTTTGTAAACATCGATGAACATAGACATCGAACTTTCGATCCAAATTTACATCACTAGTGTTGTGTAAGGCGGCATAGATCACTGATTCTTTTACACAGAACTAGTTCTCGAAATTGTCGCTTTCACCGGCTGTGGCAAACGGAAATATTTTATTTGAATAAATCTTCAGCAAAATCGCAAGTACTGAAGGGGAAGTGCAGTGTGCAAATATCATTTATTTATATGTAGTGATTTATATCTTAGGTTAAACATATATGGCATGCCCAGAAAACAAGTTTTGCTCCATACCAATCTAAAAGCACCTCTGCGGAATTTTCTTTGTCTTTGCTTGTGATCAGCATACTATCCTAATGCTCAATGCAACACTGAATATAACCGTTATAGGTTGGTTTTCAGGCCCCGTACTTTATATAAGCACTAAGGCAACATTGAGAGCGTCAGAAAATAATTGCGTTACATGCAAAAGGAAGTCTGGCAGACCCCATAAAGAATCAGCATCTCAGCGACTTAAATGTATTCGCGGTCGAATAATAAATTTAGAAGCTATAAAAAAGAACAAATGAAAGAAGATAACACTGATGTTGAGTTTTACAGCTTGTTTATTTTAATCTTAATTTTTGATTTTCCCATTTAACCAATTATTTAATTTAATTAAATAAATTAAAAGATGCAACCACACACATTTTATTTATATTATTTATTAATAACACAAACCAAAATTTGCCAGACCCAGAGAATAAAAATAAAACGAATAAGTGTTTTCAGCCAAACATGGAATCCATTAGAGAACTTTGTCGGTCACGGCGATTCGACTCATCCTGCCTGAATCGGCGTAATTCCTCGTAAACTTCGTCATCGGTTTCCTATACGAAAAGATGTGGATCTCAACACGAACATTGTGTATAATTACAGCGAATACTTACAAAGATATAGCGACAAATGGGACAGGAGTTTGCCTATGTATAATTACAATTGCATTGATTAATAAATATCGGTAGACGTTGTTTCCACTCTTCACACATCCATTTTTACCTTTTTAAGCCACAACAAAATGCACTCCTCGTGGAATTCGTGCTTGCAGGGCAGCACCTTGAATTTATCGCCAGTCTCAGCCTGTTGTTTGCACACAGCGCACTCAAAGTCTGGGTTTACCTCCTCGGAAGTGATTTCGTGGACCGGCAGTTCCTCAATGACACGCTTAGAGGCCTCGGGAACCTCAATTTCCATATCGATGCCATTCATAATGGCAAGCACCTGGAGGCGGCGATAATGACGATCAAAATCATTGGCACCCTCGGGACCCGTGGGCGTGTGTCCCAATTCGTCAAAATAATCGGCCATCGTTGTTTCCCTGGCAAAGATATTAATTCAAGAGAAATTCGCAGATGACAAAATCGAAATGATAATTTATTTATGATTTGTTTGGGTTTGTAGAGCCAAATGCCATTTTATTTTGAAGTCAAATCGAATCGTATACAGTTTCTGACATACATACATAGGTAAGTACAATAGGTATTAACTTGAACTTGATCTTATCTATTAGTTGACACTGACCCGCGTACAGCCTATGGCTTAGTATTTAGATAATAACTAAGAATGTAGGAGGTCTTTGCATTTAAAATGTGTTCTAAAGCTAGGTTTAGATTATTTAAAAGTTTTCACTAGTCTAAAATTACAGGCATATACTGGCATCTCGGGATTTCTACAGACTCCTTAGTTGGTGCTTACTGTATTCTAACTTGAGCTGAGTGTTAAGTCCCGCAATTAGCGTAGGATTCAAACAATTGCATTGATGAAAAGACAAAAAAGCATTAGAGACTGCAAAACCTTGGAATGCTGAATTGATGTGATGATGAGTTTAATTAAGATCAGTGTTGACAGTATTTTGACAGTTTAAATAATATAGAAATAAATCAAAATTTAAATGCAAGCAAACAAATCTGTTTTTCTAAACTGGCAACACTGATTGACGATATAAATGAGGAAACAATTAGTTTAGAATGATCAGAAATCCGGTCAATAAAAACACAAAATAATTTTGTTCTTTTCATTTCCTTTTTTTTTTTTTTAATATATATACTACAAGTATGTTCTTTAATATTCATTGTTTAAATGTACGTTTTGTTTTCTGTACTCCATGAAAATAATAAATACAATTTTCTTTCGCTTAATGTGGCAGCAGGCAAATATTACTAACGATTATTGGTAATTAATTTTAGCTGCTGTACTTTCGTTACAATTCGCAATTCGACAAATCCGTTTACAAAACAGCGCAAATGAAAACAGAACTTGGACTTAGTAACTAATCATTAAAAGTAACACGTTTAGATCGCTAGAGAATAAATTAAAGGCGCTCCTCAGATTGGGGCAAAGACGCATCCGATTCATTTGGGTCTCGTATGGTATTTTTTAAAAAAGAGTGGCTAGTTAAAATATATACAGAGCGAAGTGCGCTACTTAAGACGACGAAAAACAAGACGAATAATAAGTACACAATTTCGATAAATCGATTGATTTTTAGCTATTTTAGCAGAGGGTGCTGCGACTAACTACGGCAGGGAGGTAGGACGACTGCGGGGCGTATGAAGTAATTACAATGCGCAGAGAGATACAATACAAATAACTGTATATGCATTGATTATGTAGCTATACATATACATATACATATATAGATATATGTATGTCATTTCTGTGTTATTAAACAAACAACTTGCGTTTAGATCTTTAACTAGCATTTACAGTTCTAGTTCTAGTCTATGGCTAAAAGCGACGCAGGCGACGCAACGTTACGTTACGTAAGGGTCGGAGAACTTGGCCACTAGGCCAACTCCGTGTCCTAGTCCGTAATGGATATTTGCGCATAGCCGACCAGGGAACGTTCGTCCGGCGTCTCGCCCGGTTGAACGCCCGAACTGAGCTGGAACGTTATCGTCTTCATGGAGTCGCACTGGGCAATTAGTTGGTCTAGATGAGTGGCCATGGGTTGAGTGTCCAGGGCATCTACCAGTCCAGCATCGACCAGTTCCGTGGCAATTCCCTCGGCCGTGTCCTTGCCCACGGCGAACTCGAAGCGAATGTCATGCAATTCCCGCCGCAGATTACGCATACGCAGTACAAGATTAACGGGAGGCGCCTCGCCAGCCGCTTCGCTGGGCAGCTGCATTTGGTTGACGCCTGCTACCAGATCCTGTGTGGCTGGAACAGCCGTTGCTATGCCCGGTGTAACCGTTACCGAGGACAAACTGCGTGTAATCTCGGGTGTTGTCTCCTCCCGGTCGCTGTCCGAGGAGTCGGCGCGTTCCAGCCGATTGATGGGACGATCCTCCGACTCGGAGTCTGAGGACGGTTGCTTGCGTCCTCCACTGCCGCTCACATTGTCCTCCTCCTCGCTGGACCAAACCCATTCCCCGGTCACCGTACGATGCAGGCGACCCGATGCGCCCGGCTGACGCTTGGCTGCCTTGTGGACACGCGTCTCCATGCTGGGGCCGGACTGCAGCAGAGTCTGGGTAAGATACTTGCGGTCCTTGGCCTTCTTGAAGAACGCATGCTTCAGCAGCTCGCTGGCAGTCGGACGTTTCGAGGGCTCCTTCTGCAGGCACTCGACGATCATCTTGCGGAATGTCTTGCCGTAGGCCTTGTACTGATCCTTGTCTTCGGCGCCCGTGTCCAACGTAGGCGGTTCATTCTGCAGGGTCAGCATCAGCACCTTCATGGGCGGATACTTGTGATAGGGCGCCGTTCCCGTTGCCATCTCTATGGCCGTAATGCCAAACGACCAAATGTCCGCCTTGAAGTCATAGCCATGATCCTGTTCCATCACCTCTGGCGCCATCCAACAGGGAGTGCCAACAAAGGTATGACGCACCTTCTGCCGGGACAGATCCCGTCCCGTTGCCAGCCAGGCACTGACGCCAAAGTCGGCAATCTGTATGGTGCCGTCGTCGCCAATGAGTATATTGCCAGCCTTGATGTCCCGATGGATCTGCCCGTTGGAATGGAAATATTCCAGGCCCTTGAGCACCTCCTTCAACACGGTGGCAATGGTGGCCTCGTCGAAGACGCCCTGCTTACAGTTAGCAGTGCGCATCTTGTGCTTGATGATGTCCAGCAGAGATCCACCCTCGAGCAGACGCAGCACCAACCACAATTCTTCGCGCACCACGAACGACGTGTGATATGTGACCACGTTCTCGTGGTTGCACGACGACATCGCCTGTATCTCCTTGAGCAGCTCGTCCATCGAGGTGTTCCACTTCTCCAGATTGATCCGCTTGATGGCGCACTTCTCGTTCTTAGGTATACAGTATGCTCCATGCACCACAGCCGTGGCACCGACACCGATCACATCCCTCAGCTCGTAATCATCCTTGGAGTTTGGCCACGGTTGCTTCTCTGGTGCGATGGCAGCTCCTGCGGCTGCCACATTGTTGCTAGACAGCGTTGCAGGTATGGATGTCATGCTTCTAACTGCGAAGGAGGCGACGGTGTGTGGCGGCGGAGTTCCTGGACGTTTGTTACGACTGCGACTCTGCGGCTGTTGCAAGATCGCCGGCTGACTCTGAGAACGTTGTGTGTGTCGCCTTGGTTGCTTGGCAATTACAGCACCTGCCTCTCTCTGTTGCAGCTCCTGTTGCTGTTGGTTGTTGCTGCTGCAGAACTCGCTGTCCTGTTGCCTGTAAATGGAGTGTGTTGCACACTCTTCAATGCTGGCACTTGCAATCTGTTGCACGTTGTAACTGCTCGACTTTGAAGACTCCCTTTGTTGCCGCTGTTGTTCCTCCTCCTTTTGTTTCTTCCCAAAGCAGCAGACTCGATTTTCTTGTTGCGATTCTTTGCTGTTGCAATTGTTCTTGCTGCTGTTGTTTTTGTTGTCGTTGTTGTTGTTGTTGAAGTATGCAACTTCTGCAAGAGAGCAAAGAAAAATCACATATGAAGTAGAGCGGTAACGTGATAGAAAGCGCTCTGAGAAAGACGAGAAGAAAAGCGCTTAAAGGGAAAAATCATTGCGGATGGAAAGAGGAAGTTTAGTGCCTTTGGGTTATTGCATGCAACACATACTCAATGGAAGTTTATCTGACTAAGACACAACAACAATTAGTGAATCAATTTATTGCAAAAGCGAAATTGTTTCAAAGAATCAATGGAATTTAATTTATATTTATACAAAAAAATCAGCATCTTTGCAATTCACGTGAGGATTTCATTTAAATTTAAAACATTTTTCATGGTAAAAGGGAAATATATATTTAGAAAATTTGTAAATATGCCAAAAACAAGTAATGGGGTGAAAAACATTAGAATATCGATTTTGTGTATTTTAACTTCATGTCAAATTTTCAGATGAATTGACTACTCGATGTTTTAATTGGCGATTTGTTACGCTTGATTTAAGGCTTAGTTTGGATGTGTTTTTTTAATTAATCAATGGGAAAATCACTAGCAATTTCATAAAGTAAACAAATTACACACACGCATACACATATATAAAGCAGACCTGTTGATAAATCGAGTAAAGGCAAAAACTTTTCCACAAATTCTCTGATAAGCAGCGACGTGTGATTTTATTTTATGAATCAACTGTATTAAACATCAGTCTGCACAATATTTTAGACGCGAACTGTACACAGTGGCGGCACGCACTAGTGAGTCTGCTTGATAGTAGCATAAAATTTGCTCAACTCTCGCAATCAGTTGAACTGTGCGAAGAGAGTGTGTGAGAGAGAGAAAAGAGAGGGGAGGTGGGCGAGGGACCAATGACCGCATTCAGTTATTTTTAGAAGACGTAGAAAGTGCAATTAAGTTTTCAGTTCAGTTTCTACGGTTTATATCAATTTAATACAATTGCCCGTTGCCTCTTGTCTGTTGTCACTGACAGGTGGGGTAAAGTTACCACGGGGTGAGGGGAGAGGGAAATTTGATATCACTAGGCGCGGTTTACGATAAATTTTAAAAGCCGACGTAGCGACAAGTCAAGTGCTAAACGGTGGCAAGCAGAACCAAAAAAAAACAGATACGAGTATCTATGCCTACACACGAGAGAGATACTGATAAGCCAATATCTAGCAAATAATAATAAAAGTAATCGGAATAATTATCTAGGGCGCGTCGTCATGTGCCGCCGATTATGTCAAGAGAGAATTGTGCTCCAATTACCCGTATAGCAAACGGGAACCGAATTCAGAATTTCGCCACTCGACGCACAAGCCAAAATAATAATAATAAGAAAAACAAATAGAATGAAAACCGAATGTTTACACAACAAAACACACAGTGGGAGGAAGAGGGTAGGGGAGGAGTGGGGGAGGGAGCACAGGAAACGCTTCCTAACAAAACTAAAACACAGGGGAAGGTTACGGCCAACAGCTCTATGTGTATGCTAATTTAAGCGAATTCTTAAATAAAAATAAAAAAAAAACAAAAATATACAGAAATTTGTCTTTCTTTAAAATAGCAACTGGCAGACATCGAAATCGTTGCCAGGCGCCCCAAGAATGTCACAATGTATCAATATTAAAGTCAAAAAATAAAAAAAACATTTACTGGGACGTTCCGACGATCATGTGAATATGATAAGCGAGCGCTCTCTATCAGACTGTGTCACACGACCAAGAAAAAATGCTTCGTATGATGATCACAAGAGTTCAATTAGTTTCGATTGAGACCTGCATTTCGAGTTTTTCTTTTATTGATTTCACGCAATCGAAATCAAAACAATTTACGCAAAACTATTAAGAAATTCGCTCTGGTAATTACTTTCAGTTACTTTACGTGCCACCCCTGCTCGCAGTTCCCCTTCACGGCGACGATCACTGTGGCAATTTGCAACTGGCAAAACGCACGCGCGCGTTTTTCTCGTATTCCGTCAATGGTTTTCGATTTCCGCCTTTGTCTTCGTTTTCGTTTTCGCCGTATCGCTCGTATTTCGCTTCACGCGATTTCGACGCGTTTATATTCAACGCCGCGCAACAACTGAGCGGACCGTGGCGCAGCACAAATCGGAATAGCCCCCAAAGCCGAAGCGAATAACGTCAACGTCAACGTCAGCAACAGCGACGCGTAACAAGTGTGCGCACCAGGCGGTCGGACGGGGGCAAGTGGAGACTGGGTAAAAAAAGTACATTAGAAGAACTACAAAAATAAATGTATTGAGCAAATATCAACAGCAGGCAACGGTGCGGCCTCAAGTGTTGTGGAGTGGGGAACAATGCAGCACTGAGACTGAGTGAGAAAGAGAGCAATGATACTATAGTTGCACAGTGGGCCACATACGATATGATGAATGTTTAATACAAAAATATCTTTTAATTCATTTTAAAGTATCTAGAGTCAAAATAAGACACTGCTAAATTTATGATGAGACACGTAGTCATCTCTCTATATGTTGCCTAATTATTTACATATTATATTTATATACATAATTGTTTAATTACGATTTTTATCTATTTTCATTTGCTTTTACATTTTGTGGAGTACTTTTATTCTTTTTAAATGCTTTCAATAGTTTATTATTTTTGTAGTGCATTTATAATTCGTATATGTTATGCCGTAAGGTTACTACAGTCTTATCAGCTCTAAGAAGCGACAACAACAACAACAACAACAATGACAATAACAAATAAAAACAATTATCAACAAAAAAAGTACCAAAATGTGGTCATTGCATGAATAAATTTCCATTCCCCAAAAACCCATTCCCATTCCCTTGATACACACCCATACATAGTATGTACTATGTGAATCTATCTCTAGACTAGATAACTTTTGTACCTACTTGAGAAAGGCAAATACATATGAGATGAAAAGCCGTCATGGAAAATTCGTGAATCGCATTAAATGATTTAGTTGCCATGACTTGGGCATATGGCACAGACGCATCTCTATATGTACATATGGTACTATATCCATCTTCGTCTGTTTGAATTTAGAGTCTAAATTATCGAGTCGTCTGCGTTCCAAGGCGTGAAAATGCTGTGCATTTTTATGCATCATTCCCCGACTTACATACATATAAAAATAACAATTTGCGCAAAGAATTCTCAGTTCTGCGTGACGTTTATTTATAGAGTTCTCTTCGCTTTGTGGTTCTGCATATCATTTCCAATGCAATCACCGACTTTTTATACTCACACACCCACTCGTATACATAGCAGTAGTACGTACGTAGGAGGAGGAAAGCGGGGGGGAGGGGGGAGTAGGGATGTACAAAGGTGAGTGTGATCGACTAGCCGATGACTAGGAGTGCGTGCATATATGTATGTATATAAACGATCCATGTATATATATTTACATAATGTTCAAGTATGTGCATATTTTTAATACAACTGCTCGGCCAGAGGACGTCAACACATTTTCCGTTTATTGCACTTTGCATTCGCAAATATGTATTTATGAACAGCTTTATTTATAGATCTCCCGATTTTTATACGATCTTAATAATTTTAATATTGACACATTAATGAGCACGAGAAGTTGATGTGCTTGAACTCTTTATGCGAATTACGTGATAATAATAAATTCAATTTATTGTCGTTCACAACAACAACAAATACATTCTCGTTTTTCGTATAAAAGTAAATTAAATTTATATATATATATACGAGTATATGCTTCGTATCTGGCAAAATGTACAGTAGGTTTATCTACTTGGTAAACATTTAAGAAAATAGAGTTTAAAGAGTTGCCAACTTGGCAATGCTCGCAAACAAATGTTTTCAATGAACATTTTTAATGATTACAAATTAATTTAAATTCAAAAATGTATAAAATTCAAAAGTAATTAAAACATCTGTAACATGTGACATTAACATAACTTGCGAGAATCAAGATAAGATATCAAAGAAACAGACTGTCTGTATACGTACAGGTTTATGAGGTAATAAAATGCTCTTTTAATTCATTACACATTATAAACAATTAAATGCCAATAATTGAGGTAGGAGCTATAAATTCACAATTTCCTGATAAGACTATGCCAAACTATTTAAATTGTATGTATCTTAAGTTATACTACTACTATATATATGTTGAGGTATTACAATTGAGTTTAGGTATGTAAATTTGAATGGAAACCCCGATGTCAATGTTAATCGTCGATTTCCAAATCAACATCGATGTTGGAAATGATATCGATATTTTCCAATCTGTTCAGCTTCTGAAGAAACATGCATCGTTGAAACTATCAATTTTGATCATTGTATCAATCAATGATCAACAACTTAAAATAACAGGACGAAGATTATGCTTCAACATCATATGTTTAAATCTCCACATAGTGTGATAACGAACTAAGTTCATGACTGTAGATCAGCTGGTTTCTACGTTCGTTTAAATCACATTATCGTTCGTCGCTCGATAAAAATATTTATCGACTCTGATGAACAAGTTTATCTTTTAAAATATTTATTAAACTGAACAATGTTTTGCCATAACATCGGGATCGACAAAAACATCAGGAAACATCGAGGTATCGCCGTCAAAAATTCATCGATGTCCGATACATTGACGGTTTTTTTACATCCCACACTTAATTACATATTTTTGTATTCGAATTTTATATTTAAATTATCCTGTTACTTTTACATTAGAACGAATTGACACATTGACATGCAAATAAATTGAACTTTGCATCTGCATATAAATTTTATATAAATATTTTTCGGGAGATATTTATACACGCAAGTATATCCAAGGATATAAACTCTAATTAGATTGGCAGCATTGTAAGTGCCAAATTTAATAGAGATCAATCGGAAAATAAAGTTAAACTATGTAAGTATTTATTAGTAAAATTATTATTCTCAGCAGACATTCCTTAATTGATCATTTATCTTAATCAATACCAAAAAAGTTGGTTGTTTTTACTGTGTTATTAAGTATATTTTTACAATATTAACATTTCTCTTCAAGAAATGGTGAAATATCGTTTGCGTATTTAATTAATCATGAGTTCGAGATCAAGAAAAGCACTAGTGAATTTTAAAAGTAAGATTTGTATTAAACAGCGCAGGGCCACATTGCGTTTCACGTGGTTTTCTCCACGAAGATCGTAAATTTACCATTTGCATTTAGCAAAATTTTATTTGTTTGGCTTACGAATGATAAATGCCCTCCGCACATTTAAATTGTTTTTTTTTTTTTTTTAGCGTTAGAATAAAATGATATTTTTGTTCGTTGGTTAGTCACATTGCAAATTTTCAGACACGAGTATTTGATAGTTGAAAAAATAAATAGTAAATTTAGGAAATTTCCAACCCACTTTGCTTTAGGCAAATCATATTGAGGAACTGCATTATGATCGGGTTTCTGTTTATTTCACTTTGATGCCACTTTTGAGTGTTTGAAATCTATGTAATCGCTACGGCCGGCAGCAATGAGTGTCACATAAGTAATAAGTTGGGGCACTTGAAGTGCCTTTCGCAAAACGATCTGATTTCGCGACAATCGACACAATCTGATAGGCCGCAATCGATTCGTGTGCAATTTAAAATCGCACTGCTTGCGGGTCGCTCCTCCAGCGCGAAAATCACAAATTCAACTGAACTTCACAAATCGTTGTAATCAAACATTTAAAATGAACATTTCGTTAAGCAATAAACAACAATAAAAAAATAAATGAGCGCTACAAATGGCGAAACACGACGGCGGCAGCAGCAGCAGCAGCAGCAGCAGCGTCAACTGGGACGAACCCACAAAAAGTGCGAAATTTTGCCGCCTCCATTGTGGTCGGCGTTAGTTTCGAGTGTATTCATTATATTCTTACGGAAAGCTACTACGACTACGACTACGACTATGAATCTGTGTGAATGTTGTATCAATATTGGTGACTGTGATTCCGTCTACTGGATGGATTTAATGGGGTTTATAGTTAAGCCTGCTGCCTAACATAATGATTATGCATGACTTTTGGCTTTGATTGAAAATTTCCACTAATTACATTTGACATTTTTTTCTTTGGTTTTTTGCGGTACTTTTTTTATGTTTGGTATTCCAACTTCTAAAGAAATCTGGACTTAACAACTTGGCAAGTCTTTGTTGTTTTAAGAAATCACCTCCTTAAATTCATTTGCTTCCACTTCCGCATTACAACTACGTGATTTCAAATGTAATTTACAGAGTATTTAATACTCGACAAACTTCAACTTCAACTCTTAGTAGTTAAGATTTTAAATTAAAAAAAAAAAACATGTGTAAATATATAGGTTAACAGGTGTTTTTAACAAATATAATACTTGCAGTAATAATGAACTTAAATCAAGAAAAAATATGTGTTTATTCAGTTGTGTTGCCAATTTTTTTTTAATTTGGAAGCGGAAAAACTTTTTAATTGTGTTAATTTATAGATATTTTAATATATTGATACAATATTAATAAATCAATATTATTTAATTATAATAGCTTGGTCAGCCTATTTGGTTTGCCATCCCTGGTCTATCTACGTGTTTCACATTTATTTGCATAACATTTAGTGATACTATGCTGAGGTACTTTGGCTATTTATTATTATTTTTAACAGTTTGCACACATTTATTTTTAAATTTGTTGTCTATAATCAAAGCTTGCTTGCTTTCTTTTTTTTTATATTTATATACATGTATACCTATTAGTATATACATAAGTAAATGTATTTGTTATTGAAGAAATGTGCGAAGCGGTTCGCATACTGAATCTGTTTCCAAGTGGCATTTGTTTATGCGTACCCGTAACACGAGTCAAGTGATCGGAATTGGCGTCACATGCAGCACGAAGAGATCGACAGCTTTGTGACACGTGTGTAGGTTGGGCAAAAGTTATTAAGAATTGTTGCACTTAAATGATATTTTATGCAGATCATTATTTGAGACATTAACGGGTCGTAAAATGACGTCGATGCCAGCAAAGCGGCAACCATGAATGACCGCAGCGAAATGAATGTGAATGAATAATAGCGTCACAGTACTCATAGTAAAAGCAAGTCCAACTAAAATAAACGAAACTACAGACACGTGTGCATATGTATGTAGTAAATATGTACATAATACATATGTATCTATACCTGTCCTAGACGTCATGGCAATCATTTCTGGCTGTCTCTTCGAATTGTATTTTTAAACAAGTCTAAAACTTTATGTATATCTAAGGTTAATTGAAATATGTCTGTGAAATACATATATCCGTCAGTTATTGGCTGATCAAGTCAATTGTTAATGATCAGAGATTCAACTCGTTCGTATTTATTCCCAAAATTCAACAAATTTTCATAGCTATTGTCTCAAGGCAAGGACGGTCGTCTATTGCTCTCTCAAAGCAATTGCAAAATATTGCGAATATTGTTTTGTTTTTATTTATTCGATATTGTTTCTACATAAGTATATGTATATGTATTTGTATGTGTGCGAGGTCACTTTAGTTGAATGAACTGTTTACTATAGGAAGTTTCCTATAATTATAAAGCTGTTAGCTGTTACAAAAACTTAAGTGCTTGTAAAGTTTGTAATGAGACTTATTTATATACCGAACTAAACAAAAACAATGTGATCTCAATATGAAAACATGTATGTACTATATTGAAAAACTCGAAACAAAGCTCGAGTTCAGGGATCTGTAAGACGAGATTGTTAAACTGAAATCACGGGGATAAAGCATTGTTTTCATTGTTTTTTTGGGTATTTAGCACAGTTTTAACAAGTGATGGCAATTAAAAATCTCTTTAGTATAATGTATTCTGCTGTTATACAATGTTTATATTTTTCAGAGTTTAACCAATTGACCTTGTCGCAAATCCCAAGAATATTTATAAATATTTTAGTCCGAGTCACGTATTTAATTTGTATTTTTTGCGATTCCAGAAGCGCACGACATTTTGCTCAATATGCAAATAATCATAAAAACAAAAATAAAAGCAACAAGTTAAATGTTTGCGCGCTTGATGACAATGACTAAAAATAGCAGTCGCAATTGAAATGTCGTTCCATATAGAGCCAACTGCCTTGTATTGTTGTTGCTAAATTTAAAACGCGGATCGTCGGACGTTCAAGTGAGTGGGCAACTGGGTAACAACTGTCCAGGAAACTCGCAGCATCCATTAAAATGTCGATGAATAGCTGGGCGACCAACTCTCAGATACAAACCGCGTTTATGCCAGGCCAATCATGATATTTTCAATTGACAAAGCTACAGAAGCAATGAACTTGATGTTTACACAAACTGAGCGTAGCATAAACTCAGTAATAGACTGCAGACCGTGTAGAGATGGCACTTTACAAGGGAATGACAGCAACAACAGAACAAAATAATAAAAAGAGCGACAACGACTGTGACAGACAAGTTCAAAGTCAGATCTTAATACAGAAATACTATCTGTAATGGGGGCGCCACAATTTTGTTGCTGTTGATGATGATGATGATCATTACCATGCCCCGATCATTATGTCAATTTCTTGTTGTTTTTCTGCTCGGCTAAGCATGCAAACGAATTAAAAACTGGGAACGCCATTGCCTAGCTAGCGAAATTTAATTAACATTGGCGCACTCTAAGTACACAAGTCGGATACACATACATAGTATACTCGTATGTCGTATATATGCCGTACAGTGGGCACCAAAACTGTTCACATGCCCTGCCCAAACACACACATTTCCGCGTGCTTACATGCTGCTGTCAATTAGGCGATTAGCGCCGAATTGAACGTGACCCACTACCGTTGATGATTCTAGCAATTCCCCTGGATGATTTCCAATTTAATCTTGATTTAAGATCACAATTTAGATTCGCATTTTGCATTTTGCAAATTGCAATTAGTTTAATTAATGCATTCTGTCTACGCGAATATTTACTAAAGCATGTTTAATGCGAATGACTAATGCGAGAATTCAACTAAAGATTCTACAATGTTCTTTAATCTTTCGATCTTTGTAACTCCATAAAATCACGCTTTGAACTTACCAGCAAGTCCGTCAGAATCTGCAAATATATACAAGGGAAAGATAGAATTTTGTTATTAAATTAATGTGATTTACAAGTTATTTATTACGGGTAGAATTTACAATAGTTTTAACTACAATATCCAACTGATTCTCCACTTATTGGCGTCCCAAATTAATGCTTAAACATAGATAATGGGCTAAGACCATCCCGAACCATCTTGCCACTCCTCCCCCGACGCACCTGTTACCACAAATTAGCCTCCCCGTCGAGCTGATTCAGTATGAATAATATAAATAATAAAAAAAAAATATATATCAAACGCTCGAGGACAAATTTATAACCCAAATAACCATAATTATTACTGAATGTTTTCTGTATTCTGGCGAAATAAATATTTGTTTTGAAGCAATCGAATCGATGAGAAACATGTGCTAAAATTATTTATTATCGTCTGATACCAAAACTGTTGACGTCTCTCTTTGTTGGTTTGTTGGCTTTCTAAAAGTGCATTGTCACAAATATTGATCTTAGTTGAAAATCAGAGTAAATGACATGAAAATGTTACATATTCTTGTCGTGGGCATTTTTCATAAAATATGTCGATAAATCCATTTGCTCAGACATTGAACGAATTTCCATGACCCAGTGAATGGTAATGGCATTATAATTACACCACAAGGATTGATTTGAAGCCAAACAAGAAAATGTAGTTAGTTTCGAGAACAAACCCCATTCAACCCTAGCTATAGGATGTTCTAATAATTAATTTTCGAGGGTAAAACAGTTGGCACCAAATAATCATATATTGATTTATTCATATGGAAAAAATCAAACAAATCTCTTTAGAATCAATTGATAAATATGTCATTTTTTTTTAATTTATTGTCTTTGTATCTAGAACTCTTTAGCCTCAGTGATTGACTGACTGAATGATTGATTGACAGCCAATACGCTTCAGTTTGCTATCATATTGCAAATCGATTTTCGACTGCAGACAATCATAATTTAAAAGCATATGATTGAAGTCATGATATCAAATACAAAAGGGCAAAAAGGATAGTTTCTTTTTATTTCACAATTTACTTTAATCCCAATAAAAGATAATATAAACTGAATTTATGATATTTTGTCGTCGACTCATCCCTGACACTTAATGAACAACTATTTGACAGCTGCAGGCTTTAATCATGTGTCATAAATTATTATAGTAGACTGTTATGCTCGGCTCTCGGTATATTAAAAATTCTCAAAAATAATAACACAGATAAACAGAGGCAAAAGCAATCAACAAATAAATATTCGTACAACGGCACGTGCTGTAAAACCCATTAAAATATGAATTTTGCGACAACAAAAACACCAAAAGCGAAACAAAACAAAAACATAACACGAACAGAGACAGTGACAGAGACGGTGAGAGAGAGACAGAAGAACGTATTAAATATTAAATCTTTGTGGACGGCAAAATGACATGCAAGACAAACAAATTGCGCATAAATTTATGACCGACACTCGCACTACACAGCAAATAAATAAGTGTGCAAAATGAATAATATACTGAGCTTTCAAAGGCAACAGTCTTTTTTTGAATCCTTTTTTGATTGCATTTCAACTGACTGCCAAGCTAATTGCAACAATCTGTATCTGTGGAAGTTCCAATCACTGCACTTTCCCCTGTCGCATTTTCTGTTGTTGTATTTCCCTAAACATCCCTTCTATAATATCCAAGCAAAAGTCTGCATCTTCACACCTCAGGAATGTAATTTGTATATTCTAACATAATTTACTCGATAAATCTGCGAGAATATATCGAAAATGTTGCTAGTTAACAGTAGTTGCCTTGCTTACAGTGTTAACTATATTATTTATTTTATTAGTACATGTTACCAATAGTAAACTCGCAAGGGATTAGAAAATCACTTGAATATTCATTATACAAAACTGCTTGAAATCAATTCATATTCAATAATAATTGTTTAAATGTATAGATTATTCTAAAACTCAGTACAATGCATATACCATACAACAGGCTGATCAGTCGTGAACGCGACCGTAATATACCCTGTGGCACTACAGAGTTCCGCTCAAATTCGCTCCCGATGTAATTCTCTTGTTATTAGTTTTTTACAATTTGTGGGACAAGGCGGCGTAGCATCGTGATGAAACTTTCTGGACACATTAAACCCAAAATATTTATCATGTGTGCTAAATTTGAAGTCTCCAGCTATAAAATTGAACTTGTTATGAGTTTTTCGGATTTTTGGGGGCATGGCATCCAAAATTAAAGACTGCAATTATTAGCAGTGCTGGGAGACCAAGTTCAAGCTTCTAACTGTTAACTTCTCTGAGATCCCTTCGTTCATATGGATGGACAGACAGACAGGGCTATATCGACTCGTCTAAGAATTTATGTATATACTTTATAAGGTCGGCAACATAATATACCCACACAGGGTATACAATAAATAAATACAGTCGATCTTCCCTAACTCGAATCACCATTATCCAAAGAAAAAGTTCGGTTTACTATATGAAGACTTCGACTAATGGAATTCTTATTCCATTATATTATTAATTTAAATATAGTGGAAACCGTACTCGCTGGGATACCATATTTCTCAGCCACTTCCTTTTTTGTTGATCCACTTCGGATTTCCTTAATAAAATTTGAAATTTTCTTCAAGCGATAAACAGTTTTATTCACGTTTTGATGACATGGTAAATCATCTTGCGCTGATGCTTTTCACAATGATTACTAAGCGCGGCTGACAAAAAAAGTAGTACTTAAAGAACGCCTCTCCTAAAGCTATTTCACCAGCCTATGTAATTGTTGATTCAATATTCTATCATATTACATCATCATATGTTAATGTACATAATTATAACATATCCGAACGAGCCGGTAACAGAAGCATAAAAGAATTGGGGATTACCCCGTAAAATTCAACTTACAGAAGGCATGTGCCAATATTTTTGGACGAATTATGGAGAAATTCGACTTATGGAAGTTCGAGTTAAGCAAGCGGAATTGTATTGTATGTAATTTGCTCAGTGAACGCTATTGCCACTCTCTATACATTTTCTTTATTTCTTAATTTGTTTCCTTATTTTATTGCAGTTGCATATGGTTTTAGAATGAAATAATGAGCACCATTGGCTTTAAAACTCTATACAAAAACAAATGTGTGCATTTTTTATTTTGTAAGAACAATTACTGGACTAACTGTTTATGATTTGTATTTTTACTTTTCCATTTTTTTTTGCTTTGCGAATCACGGCTGTTGTGTTAAGCTTATCAGTTACACAATGTAGACCTGCGGGATTTCTAGCGTAATAATAAAAAAATCTTTTGCAATGATTGTTGCTCTCTAATCGATTGTGTCGCAGAGCGTGTGTTCGAAGCGTGACCGAAGTGCAGTGATATTTAGGGGGTGATAGACCAAATGATACCCAGTGCACAGATACTTACGTATTGTAGTATTGTCAATAATCTGTATTGATTACATATGAGTTCAAATTGAGTCATGCCTTCCTTTAGTGCATATAGTGAGTATAACAGCAAGTAGAAATTTAGGTGCATTGAATCAATAAACACAATAAGCAGGCGACAAACTGCACGTGGTGACTGTCAGATGAGCGTGAGTCAAGAACAATAACAATAACAACAACGATTGCAATAATAACTGTCAACATCGACATCTGAAGCATAATTACAGGCACGGATGCGACTAATTGTAGACGCCAATTGGCAGCCAATAAAATTGAGGTGTAAATGGGAGACTTGGCAGATTGGGATGATGAGGTGATTTACTTGAGTGTAGATGAGGAAAGGGAAGGGCAGAGAGAGCGGAAGACGAATGGGAAGTGGAAAGGATAGAGAAAGGAGAAGGGGTAGGAGGAGGAGAATTAGAAGAGGAAGGAGGACGAGAAGAAGATGAGGAAGAAGGGAAAGGGAATGGGGTTGAGGAAGGGGTAGGAGAAGAAGGCAAAAGAGAAGGAGGAGGAGAAGGAGAAGGAGAAAGAGAAGGGGAAGAGGACGAGGACGAGAAAAGGATGAGGAAGAGGCAGGGAATGGGGATGAGGAAGGAGAAATTGTAGGAGGAGATGGAAAAAGAGAAGGAGAAAGAGAAGGGGAAGGAGGAGAATGAGAAGAAGAGGAGAAAGGAGAAGAAGAAGGGAAAGAGGGGGAAGGCGGATGAGGAAGGGGAAGGAGCGTAAGAGGATAGGGAGAAGGGGAAGAGGAAAGAGATGGAGCAGGAAAAGAGGAAAGGAGAAAGAGAATTGAAATCAACACTGTTCTGTTGATCAATTGAATTAGCTGGCATTACAAAATCACATAATGGAAAAAAAAGGGGGAATCGCAATTTAGGCGCGTGTCTACTTGCGAAGTATTTGCAACAATTGAATTGTGTCAACAAAATGCGTCGCATTTCAGTTTAGCATTCAGCGAGAATGGCCAAGTTCACAACCACTTAAATTGTTTACAATTAACCTTCAAAAATTAGTGTGAGAAAATTAACCTTAGTGACGAGTTAAGGCATAATGCAAAACAACTGTAACTGCAATAACAACAACAACAACAACAACACCAGCAAGAACAACAGCGGCAGCAAAAACATCAACAATAACAAAATCCACACGAGTAATAAAAAACGATAACACGCTAAATTTGTTATTGCATAATGGACGTGACGTTCTTTCGCTCAGCGGCAATTCCAAATGCAAATGTCAACTGAGCGGGAGGGGAAGCAAAGAGGGGAAGAAAAAAAAAGGGGGAAGCAGTGAGGGAAACAGCTGGCCGGACAGCTGCTGTGGCACCCACAAGATGCTGGCTGCAATGCCTGGAAAGCAAAATGTAAGCTAATTGAAACTAGTTGTCGGGGCAGTAGACGTAACGACGACGTCCATTTGAAGAAGTTCGTATCAATTAGGAAAATGCTGCAATTCAATCAATTGCAGGCGGGGCTTGCCCAATACTCCCGGACGCCAGTGTAGCCCGCTTTGCACGCGCGTTCCAATTCCAAATGACACGCATAACCTCACACAACTACAAGCGCATTTTCTGAGTCACCATCGCAATGAGTGAGAGAGCGCCAGCCTCTCACAATTTCCATACGTGTGTGACTGTGTGGCTCAGCTCTCTTGTGCTCGTTCTCTCTCTCTCGGCATATGTATGACAACAAGCCGGTATTTCGTTTTCATGTTATTTCCGCAACGAATGAAAAGTTTAAAAAGCAAACTCAAATAAAATAATACATAAGTATGCCAAAAACGACAATAGGGGCACTATGCGAATACGAGAACAAGAACCAGTTACTCAGATTCCGATTTAAATAAGCAAGTAAAAGCAGAAAAAATAACAAACCAACCTGTTTTCCTTTTGGTGGTGCGACAGCGGCACAGTCGGCAAAATCGATTAAAAACCAATAGGCTCGATAAAAGCACTGATGCGCGGAAGGACACGGTTCCCGTTGATTACCACACTTTAAATAGCTTCAATTAGTCCAGCTAAAATTCCACAGCACAATGCTTAGCCAGAAATAGAGAAATCAACGCAAGCTGAAAGTTCAGCGTGACGAAACGTTTTCTTCGCTGCCTGTTCGGTTCGCTTTGTGCCGAAAAGGGGGCCGGGAGGTTGCGGACAGCGAATGTGGTGCTGCGCTGGCAATCCGATAATGCTGCTTATTTAATGCACTGTAATCCACTGCACTCGAATCGTCGTCATAGACTCTGAGCCTAATTAATTAACTTTTTGCACTTTTTGCTGTCTGCTCACTAACGTAAATTAAACGCAGAATTCACGAAACGTCGTTTTGCAGCGACACGAAATAAATATACAATAAAATTTGTATTGCGCGTTTCGTTTTCATTTCGTTGCGATACACGTTCTCTTGTTTACCATTTGTACCAAAAACTTTGAGAGAGTGAGAGAGAGAGTGGCAAAGCATTTCAGCAACTTACAACACTAAATCTTTCAGCACTGGTGTGATTTCGCGCCCTTTTAGGATTTTGAATTTTGGTTTGGCAAGTTGTGATTATTAATTAGTAAAAATACTTTTAAATATAAAAACAATTTGATTTAACAAGTGTTAATTTGAAGATTAGTGTTTTAGATATAGATACACTCACTAATAACTGAGACACATCAACGACAATGCACAATTGAGTCTTGGTGGAGGGCTGTTTACATTCGAGAATTGCACCCTATGAACTCTCATTCCTTTAAGTTTCCCGACACTAATGCGTCAAATGCGCCGCATCTTTGGCTGCCGTAAATGACCAAAATCCAATCAGTCAACGACGGCGACGCTGACAAAAACCAATCAACTAAGTGTCCAGTGCCAAGAATTAGCATAAGAAAGCGTCGTATAACTGCAGACAGTGGATGTTCCGGGTACATGAAAACCGTTTAGATCCTAATGAAATTTTACACCCGAAGGGCGCTCGTTAAACGGCCACGTCAGCGGCCCAATTGCCGTTTGTTGGTGTTTTAGTTGCTTCTGTTTACAGTGCACTCATACCCATCCTTTTGCATTTCTCCCATCTCCCTTCTCTCCCCTCTCCACACCCCACTTTCACATTGCAGACGAGCCACTTGTCTGGCAAGTTTGACTTAAGTGCAGTTTTAGCGAGGCGCCTGTCTGGATAACGTTACGGATACGATTTTGCATTCGTCCGCTGCTGTTTGCCCGCTGTAAACTCGGCGAACGTGTTAACTGCAGGTGTTTGGCATTTGAGTTACGTGCGAACGCAACAAATTGCAGCAGTTTATCCACCAGAACCATCCCTGTACCACTGAACCACTGCACCACCCACACTGCAACGGCGCATGTAATTAAATGTCAGCAGCTGATGTGCGATTCAACAGCTTATCCCCATGTTGTGGGGCGCCACAGTTGTCCCACAGTGCCCTCCACAGTTGCCCCATTTGCGTCGCTGAGGGGCAGGCAAATCTGCGTGTGACATAATCCGTTGTAGTCCGAGGGATTACAGCAATGGGGTAATGGCCACTGGAATCATTTAACAGCTCACAACTCAATCGAGCAGGGGAAATGCGCAGCTCTTCGGAATGCGGATTGAATTGAATGAATCACTTGAATTGGCGATTCGACTATCATTCTTTATTCGTGTGAATAAGTTGAATAAGAAATGAAGTTACATTCTGGCAGGTTTTCAATCTGAATCTCAGTTAATTTATGACGTGATAACCTCACAAGAAACATAAAGTTGTGGATGGATATGAAGAATACATCGAATGGAAAACCTTAAAATTCAATTAAATATAAATCAATATATAGAGTAGTGTCTGGATATAGTAAGCACCCATTATAGTGAATAACTCGATAAAGTGAAAACCTAAATTTTGGCAATTGTTCACTATTAAGAATCAAGACTGGGAACAGAATCAAAATCGGTTTACATTGGGGTTGTTTTTATTTCTCTGTACCGATTTATAAACCGGAACTTTTTTGTAAATAAAGATTCGGTTCGAAAAATTAATAAACAAAAGAATTTTATACATTATTGTATTTTACTTTCTATAATTTAAGCATTATCTTGATATTCAAACAGTGGAAAATAATACTAAAAGAAAATAAACTTATTTTATTGATTAAAATTGATCTGAGATTCAAACCAAACCCTAGGGTACAGGATTTTCTATAACCATCGATCAGAACCTTCTTATTCAATTGATAACATATAAAAGACTCGACTGTAATGGGTTAGTAAATGTGTTAAAGTTTAAAAAGAAAATAGTAATATCAAGGAAAGATAATCAGAGTTAATGGTATAGTCTATATAGTATATAGTATTCCAAAGGGATGGAGATCATTGGTACTCTTCGTTCGTATATATTCAGATCGGGAAATCAATTAGCTTAGGAATTTTGAGCGTTCCTTGCAACTTGATTGGGCTTCAACACTTGGACATTGATTAGGGCAAGTGAGCGGTAATTAGGTTTTGATGCTGCGCCTATTACCAAATGCCCCTCATTGGACTGACATTGTTATGTGGCAACAATTGAAATGCCACACGCTGCCCTGTTTGCATGTCCAGCCAACAGACGGACAGACATCGCCCCACAGAATCTATGCTCTGTCCAGGGAGACGTCTGCGTGAACAATGGAACGTGACACTGCAACTTGGCTCATAATGCAGCCGTCAACAGGCTGTGATTCGAACCCTACGCAATGCACTAAATGCAATCACTTTGAGTGCCTTGATATATTAGTGAGTGGCGTGGTAAGATGTGGAAATGCGGAGCCAGGGATTGTTTTCCTGCTCCAATGATGGGGACTAAAGAGCAGCTAAGCCAAGTGACTCGTTAGGCAGCTCATTTGGCAGCCGCACACGTTTCGGCTAAAGCTCAAGACGGAGCTGAAGGAGGAGCGGGTCCTTGTCTCAACTTCATTTCGGTTGCAGTCTAAGCTAGTTAAGAAATAACACAGCAAATGTCATCAGCATA
This sequence comes from Drosophila histrio, assembly GCA_958299025.2. Lineage (NCBI taxonomy): Eukaryota > Metazoa > Arthropoda > Insecta > Diptera > Drosophilidae > Drosophila > Drosophila histrio. The sequence goes on from OY282581.2 coordinate 13,722,913, forward strand.
AGTAAAACAACCGAAAAGGAGACGGCAAACCGGAAACAGGAGTCAGCCAACACCTGAGGTGTACTTATGGCATGGCATTAGCATTCCTTACAGCCAGGCAGCCGGCAGATAACAAAAACACGCACTACAATTGCTAGGAGACTGTGACTGCAGCTCAGAGGAAGGGGATGGGAAAGGGAAAGGGAAGGTCTTCCACATGTGGCAGCTTGTTTGCGTCGAAAGGCTTCAGCGATTTTATGGCAGCACTTGGAGCCGACCATGTCGATGGTGGCGATGGAAATAAACACATTTTCAAGCTCAATGCCAGCGAATAAAACAACAACAGCAACAACAACAACAGCAACAACAACAACAACCACAAAGAGTTGGAGAACAAAGCCAAACAGAAATAGAATAGAAATGGAAAAGAACTGGTCTCGCCTGAGTATGGTGTAGGGATTGGGGCATGCAACTGGAACTGTGTCTGTGTCTGTGTCTGATTCTGAGTCTCCTACCCGCCTGCCAACGGACATATAATGAAGTTTCGCAATCTCGTTGCCTGTGCATCGAGTCTGGCTATGACGGGATGTGGGGGGGGGGGGGGGGGCTGGAGATTGGAGGTGAATCGTCCATTGCTGCCGGCTCAAGTGTGATTACATGGCCATGTTCATTGGCGTCGAGTGTTTGTGGCATAATATTATTGTTTTTGTGCTCGCGTGTGAAATCAAACTCAATGCAATGCCAAAAGGATTAAAAGGATACACCGACTGCCATGACGTTGCACATACGCTCCGTATGCCAATTTCCCCTCTACCGCCATTCCAATTATTCTGTCGATTCACAAGCATCGGCAGCTTGTAAGTGTAAACATATACATAAAGTGGACTAAACTCGGTTAGAAGGACATTGGAAATACGCTACACAATTGATATAAATATAATTTATGTTAGTTAGTTTACTGATTAGAAATAATCAAATATTTTACCTAGTTTTTTTTTAATTTAAATCTATTAGCTAGCAGGAAGTTCTATTGACTTATATGCCCCAAAAAAGACAGGCAATTCAAAGATCAGCATCAGTTGCAACAACAGACAACTCAACAACAACAACTGCAAGTAGAACAGCATGAACCGCAATGACAATAACAAGAGGAACTCGAAGTACCCCACAGTTATTTGACTTTTAACTTTTATTGCTTTATGTAGTTTAGATAAACGTTTGTGGCATGCCATAAATACGCAGCATGCTACAAGGAATCCTCAGAAGCGAAAACAATGCCAAAGGGATGCCGATGCTGCCGAAACTTGAGCAAAAACAAAAACTTATGACACTCACCCTGTGATGATGTCCTTCGATGATAGACAATCAGCAGACAGAAGCCGACAGAAGCCGACAAACGAGAAGGCCAAGAGGAGAGAGATGGAAAGCAGGGAACTGTGGCAGAGACCAGTCCATGGTTTGCAAGTTGCAACTCCTGATTTATGTTGTAAGTGTAACAAGCTTGCCACTTTGCACTTGACTTTGCGACAAAGTTTCTTCTCTGTGCAATTTGCTGCCCCGTCTGCAACTCGGTGTGTGCGTGTGTGTGTGTGTGTGGCAAGTTTAAGTTGCAGCTGCATATCGCGCACTTTCACGCTCGATAAAAATGCTCAAGTTATTTTTGGGCTAAACTTTAAGCAGCGAAAGTTTTAATTAATTTCACACACACACAACGAACTCAACTTGTGCATCTAATTACAGGTGAAGGTGTAAAGCAAAGTTGGCAGAGATGTAGCAGGAGGAGGGGTGTGTGGCAGGGTAATGTGTCTGTGGCTGCCATCATTATCGACACAGCATCATCAACACTCAACACATTGGCAGCAAAAGGCAAATAAACAGCAGCTGCAGCCGCAAAGTATGCAACACGTTTGCCAAAAGAGTTAAGCAACGTGTCAAAGGGTTGAGAAGAAGAGCAGCAGCTACAAAGGGGTCAAATAAATAAGCAAACAAACAATTCAATGTGGCAAGCAGCACTTCTCTCCCCTATTCTTCAGTATCACAAATTATATCACCACCCCATGCGGGTCTCAATTACACAAATTTAAGTGCAGCCACTTTTTAAGACTCAGTTCTCATTTCGAGTGAAAAGGTTCTCAAATTCAATATGTATTGTTGATTATAAACTAAAAATATAATGAAATAGTGATATAATATTTAAATACTTTATAAATGTGGAAGTAATTCATTTCTAGCTTTTAATAAATTAGTTATATATTTAATTAGAATTATTTTTTTACAATTCATTGCTATAATTATTACTTAAGGCTCTGTAGGTGTTGATTTAACTTATCTTCTGAAATTTTACAGGCCTATGGGGAAGATCTTGTAAAGTAGCCATGAAGAAAAAGCCGGTCTGTCGAGCGTGCGGGACAGTAGAATACCCTGTGTATGTCTTAAAATAAAAGTATTTTGATTATATTGGGATTGCGTTTACTTATGCATACATATATTTAAATATATCGCTTTAAATCGACTTCGCTTGCATCGAGAGTAGGCAGCTTGCGATATTCTGGTAACACTGGACTGCGTCTGTTGATGTGGGGGTGAGATATTGAAGTTGATAATAAACCTAACCTGCGTATGGTATTCAGGAACCAAGATTTCAAATTTGAAGTCTCTAGGTCTTATAGTTGCTGAGCTGCGCGCCTTCAAACAGACGGATGGAAAGTTGGACAGACAGAGGAACAGACAGACGACCAGATAGAGGAACAGACAGACGAACAGACAGGCGGAACGGTGGTAATCGTCTCGGATATTGATACTGATCATTAATATATTTATTTTATAGGGTCGGAGTCGAAGGCGACTATGGGAAACCCTTTACTTATTTTTCAAAAGGAAATAATAGTAACAAACTTAGATACTTATATATAAACCTTCAGGTTTTAGTTAATTCCCTCAAATGGGCAAATTCCCTATAGTGCGTTGTAACGTCAGTGTGCTCTTCTTCTGCCTTTGGCCGGACATTGAGTAAAGTTGTGTTTTGAATAACTTCTGAGTTTATTATCCGATCGCGATGAAATAGGATGCATTGAGACTCTGATGCTCGTCTTGTATGCCAAAGTTAAGGACTCAAGCTAATATTTCTGGCATTTCAATAAAATGTTCCTTTGGCAAAATTACCATGTTGTGTTGTCCAATTATCAATAAGTTGGCAGAACTGTTCATGTTGTACAATCTTACACTAGTACCCTAGTATAATCTTACACTAGCTAACATGGTCTATTCCTTGAGCGAGTTTGTGGAATTTCGCAGGTTGCTGAGCGCATTTTAATAGTTTTGAAAAATGCACTTCAATCGGCTAACACACACACATTGATACAACTGTAGACATCGAGTCAAACGCCTGCGAAATTGAATGCGAAATTTCCTTTGTGTTCAAACTTATTTCCACTAGCACGAGTTCTACCTATACATACAGACATACATACATATAGATATACAATTGTAGAGACGAGTTTGAATCTGAATCCGAAATCCGAAAATAGTTGCCACAACAATTTTTGCCGCTAAGAGATTTTTGCGCTACAAAGGATTTTAAATTCAAGAACAACTGAAGTTGGTCAAAACCAACAAAAGAACATAAAAATTAAAACAAAAATCAAAATTGAAGCAAGTTAATTTTAAAGCTTAGCACATTTTAGAGCTAAAAGTAAATTACAACGCAAAAAAAACTGTGGATAAATTTAAATTAATCAAAACTTTGCTCATCAGTCTCAAACCAGGATATGAGTATACGTTGCTGTTGTTGTTGTTGTTGTGATTTAACACACACACACACATCTCGTTGTCACTGTCAGTTGTTGTGGCTTTTTACTTCGTCATAAAGCGTCAGAAGTCAGCGGCAGTCACCGATGAGACGCAACGCGACTCGTCGAACAATTTCAAAGTTGAATTGAGTTTGGTTTGCAGATACGCAGTTGTTGCAGGACTCAACGCGGAGGATATATGTTATTTGTCTGACAGTTTGTTTATCATATACGACTACAGGGTATTCCCATTGACACTGGGGCTGAGCAATCCCAAAGGCAATATGCACTGCGCTGAGAGCGCATCGCTTGTCGATAATGAAATATTTGCCAAACCAGAAGCAAACTTGCGACTTTTGTTGAATCACACATTTGAGCGGACTTTAAATATAGTACATATGTCGTCAAGTACAATTCACTCACTCACTCTCAATCTACACTACACTCACTCTGCGCTCTCGCTTCCTCTCTTGTCATCTCAATCGCGCGAGAAGCAATTGACTCATTGCCCTCTGTTTCATACCAGAACGTAGGCACAGTACGTCTTTCAAATTAACACAATGAACACAACGTCAATTGCGGAACAACAAATCGGCATAAGCGCGTTGTATTTGATACCATCCATACTCATATCAACGCTGTTATTGATCTGTTATTTCTACTACTGTTATCTGTGTGTGCGAGAGTGCTGTAAAAGGAAGATGGCCGATGAAGACCAAACAACCCGGCAGCCTGTCAGTCCACCTCAACGCAAATTTAGCATTGTATGCAACACCCGTGAAACCCATCGAAACAGGCATACGGAGTTCTATTGAATACAGTTCGAAAGACAATGGTTCGGGTTTTGAGTACAAATTACTATATTAAACATCGAAAACTTTCTTATCGCAACAGATAGGTTGTTATCTAAACGACAAATGTATTTGTTTACAGCGTTAAAGATTCAATATTATTGAAATATACGTACGTACGTTAAGTCTTATCAGTCTGTGCATGATGAAGTCAATGAAGAAACTTGAATATTCGGTATCTGAAAAATGTACGCTGTACCGCAAGTTTCAATGAACTTGTTATTAATAAGCCTTTAAATGTTAACAAAAATGTAAATGTAATCGAATAAATACAATAATTATACATCATCAATTGCAATTTACGCATAATCATCAGCAAAATTTGCTCAGTGTAAGCAGATTTAATTAAAACATCGCTTACGCGATTGTTACAATTGTTAGAGTGGGGAATGCTGGAAGGGCAAATACCCTAAACTCACAGGCAGTTAAGTAAGCAACTTTCAATCTCTTATTTTGCGATTGCTTCGAAATCATATCGGGTAAATCAATATAGACACCTCTCGATAAGTTTATAAATTAGTTTTCTCTTCCTTTTATGGCGATGTCTCGTATACCCCATGCTTTAGTCACATTTATAAGTGTATAGGGTATATACGTAAATACTAACAGCCTCGCCCAAAGCTATTTCTATAATTACCCTATAAATTTCAAACAGAAGCTTTGTAAATTTCTCTAGCAGTTTAATGACTCACAGCAGCCCGCAGTGTAAAGCCACAGAACTTGACTCTTATTTATATATATATATATATACGGGATTCGGAGCGTAAAGTTATTAAAGGAATTTTCTCGATCGGTTTGATTTTAGTTTAGTTCTATTCGCACAGCAATTCGCCTCCGTCCTGTGGACTTAGTAAAATGACATTTAAGAGTGATATTGACAAGTTTTGGGAATTTCTAACTGAAACCAATGAACATCTGCAGATACCATTACTTTATGTGGTAGTTCCATTGGGTGTTATCGCACTAACATTACTAATCTGTTGCTGTTTCTTCTGCATCAAAGCCTGCTGCGAAGACGATCCCGAAGTTCAATTTATTCCCAGTTTTGTGCCAACCGTACGTCCTCGCCAACATCCCGACGACATACTCAGGAGAATAAGGGATCCGACTGATGGACCCGGTGGCTCCAATATGAGAGATATCGCTACAACGGACACCGAAACGTGCGTTGAGTTGGATGAAAACGCATTGGATAGAGTAAATGCCATGTACAAGAAGCGTAACTACCAAGTACCCGAGTAAATAAATTTGTCAAGATATACGAGTTCTCGTACCTTAAATGCCACTTAAAGTGTGAACGAGCGGACGTGTGAACGTGCCTTGGGTTTTCCTCTATACGGAAGGTCATAAATTTGTCAGGATACGCTCTCTGCACTTGTTGTGCTGACGTTTCTTTTCATGAACCGCAAATTTAGCGTCTCTCAGCGGCTTTTGTGAAGGCCATCAGGCACAGGGACTGAATGTGCTAATAAAAACAGCACTCGACATTTTAACTTGGCTGACAAGTGACTTGCGTAAAGACAATAACCCAACTATTGTTAAGAAATTGAGCAAGTTAATGCAAATTACAAATTAAAGTTCCGATATTATTAGCTAAAAAGAATCAAATTAACAATTTAGTAATCAGGGGCTCGAGTCAGCTATACAATGCATACAAGAAGTAGAATTTGTAATCAATTTAAGCTTAAGTGCACTTTTTAAGCTCTTTCTATTTGAAGGAAACAAGTCTGAAATCTTATATTTACTGTCAGATTTGAAATATCAGATGAATATTGAAATTCTCGCAGATTTGACAGAACAGTACACTGCATTAATCAGCGAGTAAATTTGTGTGAGCTTTAAAGCTTCTTTCTTGCAATGGAAACTATGATTAAAAACTTTCAAAGTCCATGAAATCTTCAATTGAGCTTGTAACTAAAAGTGCAACTAAATGTATAATATTTGATATTTCATCATTGCAATCTTACAATAATTTAATCAGAGTCTTAATTGTAGTTTGCAGCTGTTGTCATTAGTATGTAATTCAATAGATTAATTAGACTATGTTCCTGAAAGTTCATACTCTATTAAATAGTTTATATTCTGTATGCGAAACTGAAATGAAGTTAAATTAGCCAAGCAGCTCTTAACTGGTCACCTTACTGGCCAAATTGAAACGCTAAAATAATTTACGGCCCAACTAGCCCCATCCGAATCCAACCGAGCTACTATTGGCCACATCCTGCCAGCTCCTGACTTGATGGCTGGCACGCTAGACGCCACTGAAATGCTCCCAGTTGGAAAATTAGTTTAAAAATACGTCGACAAAGAGGCAAAGGACTACATGAAACGGGAGCAGGAATTGGGGCAGGAGCTGCGGCAGGAGCTGGGACAGGAGCTGGGGCAGGAGCTGGGGCAGCAGATGAGGCAGAAGCTGGGGCAGCAGATGAGGCAGGAGCTAGGACAGGAGCTGGGACAGGAGCTGGGCCAGGAACAGAAACAGTCACTGACAGCGTCTGCATCTTTGTTGTTGTATATTTGTGTATTTTTTTCTTTTATAGCAACGTGCCGCATGCGTTTTGGGTGGCATAAAAATTCACTTTGCCAGCCATTTGATGTTCTCCGGTTTTCCAGTTCTCCAAAGGGGCAGTTCAATAAACGTTGCCAAAAAGAAAAACTTAAGAGCACGCTCAATAAAATTTCGTGTTTTACAATTTTATTATGTGACGCTTGTCGCGCGTCTCGGCTGCATCAAATATTTAATAAAACATTTGGCCAGTTTGGCTGCCACTTCGGCTTCGTCTTCCTGCCACAAGTTGCAGTTATTGTGCACGCGATTGGTGCTTAAGTAATTGCATTTTAGTGGACACACGTTGCATACTTGACCAACAACTTTAAATCATTATTCATGCCACCGTTCATGTCGTTGTTTATCTTGCGACCATAAATTAACGCATTACCCATTTGCCCATGTTGTTGTTGGTGGTGTTGTTGTTGTTGTCATTGTCCCTGTGCCAAAGCAGGCATCGAACTGTTTGCATTCTGACCGTTGCATTTGGCCATGCAGCTGCTGCCGTCAAAGTCGTGGCCATTGTGGGGTTTACACTGTGGCCGACGTTGACCACAATCGAAGTCGAACGGACACGAAAAACTCCCTCTGATCATTAATTGTCCAGCAAGAAGTGTGTGTGTGTGTGTGTGTGTGTGTTTAAGTGTGGCAAAAGTTTGCCTCACATTTTGTTTGATTTACTCGATGCAGGCACTTCAAACTTCAAACTTTGCCTCTTTCGGCTGCCCCAACCAAGAAATGGCTCTTTGTTTCCTTCTAATGAGCCAATTTAGTTGCATTGAACGAAATTTGAAATTGCACTCTGTCTGCCCGTCTACGCACTTGAAAAACTTGGCCAATGACTTAGGCAATGGCAATGCTTTGAAATGTTAACTAGTTGCCGTTGGTGTCAAAATTGATTTTAACCGAATATGAGAAACTTAAAGAGGGAATTATAAATAATTGTTACTCGCATATAGTCCCATCTATTTATGTATTCAAAGTTATGCAAACATGAAAAGAACTAATTATTTTTTAAGTTAAGAAGCTCAGTTTTTCTTTTGTTTAATGGACATCAGGTACTTGCGACAGGCATCCAGTGAATGGCGCTTTAAATAGCACTCCTGGCTGAAGTACTTGCCACACTGGCCGCACTGAAATTCCCAAAGATGATGACCCATTGTGCGTTGATGAGAACGCAGATTTGAGCTGCCAATGTCAAATGGTATAAATTAAAAGTATATATTTTCAATATTTTGTACTTACCGATCGGCAAAGGACTTTTGGCAGTTCTGTTCGGGGCAGACAAAGGGTTTCTCGCCGGTGTGAATGCGTTTGTGGGCGACAAGCATCCAGGAATGATCGAATTTCTTATTACAATTCTCACAGGTGAAATGCTCGCCAGGTTGTTTGAAGCGACGACGATCTGTGGTTTTTCTGACAATCTCCTGTTTGCTCGGATCGGTTTGTGGAATCCTGGGAGATCTGTCGACTGGCGATTGTGTTAGCTTTCGTTGTAACTCTGCTCGTTTCAGAAAGTCCGGCTTTCTGCCGCGTCCTCTGCGCTTGGTCAGCATCTTTATTCTGCCCAACTTGGCGCCACCTTGTCTTTTGTTTTCAACAAAAGTACTTTCTTGGTCCGGCAGCTCTAGTTCCCAAATTGTGTGACTAAATCCGCTCGGATTCGATTCGATGGCCATTAATTGTATGTCGCTTGCCTCCTCCATTCTGCGACGCTCCAAAATTGGCACATTATCGCCAGTCCGCCAATCGGTGTTGGGTTCCCCGCTTCCATAGTGAAAGGTTCTGCTCCAGGGCTTTGGCTCTCCACTAGCTCCCGACTTTTGTGAGCTGTTTGAGCCTGTGATGTTGCTGCTCATACTCGTTGTGGCAGGACGATGCATGTGTGGCATGTTAGGCACAATCTGGCAAATGGCTGTTAGAATGGATTAGATATTTTGCGTAAGGCTTCAGCTCAGATATCTTACCTTCATAGCGGTCATAGAATCGCTCGATCTTGTGATCATAGCGATTCGAGAACAGACTGCGAAAAAGTCTCGGCATAGTAATTATTCTATTATTTTGTTTAGCCTTAACTATTGTCTGACATGTGCTTTGATTTGACAAGTGTCAATATTTCGGGCTGTCTGTCAACGCATAGGGTTGTCAATAACACAAAGTTTAGAAAATATAACTATAACATACATTTGTAATTTCAATCTGGTAATGTTAGGCTGATTTCCTTTGCCATAAGAGCTTAAAGCCATCGTCAGGCAATTCCTGCAAGTGGCATTCATGAGGCCACTTAAGACGAAACACTTAAACAATTTTCTTGTTAAAATTTTTGTACACGTTTGGGATAGCTGGGTAGTTGGCTGGAAACATCGAGCAGGCGATGAATGTGGTTGGCAATAAAATTAGTTTGCCAAATGTACTAGTATGTGAGGGTGTGCAAAAGTGTTCGAGACATGCAAAGACGTTTTGCAATTTGCCTGTAATCCAGCTACCAGTTGCCCCATCTTCCTTGGAGTTGCTTTAAGCATCGAAATTGAATTGTATTGCAGTTTCTTGAGCATCGTTGGCCACTTGGCGCTGCTTTAGAGACTGCCTTCAGTAAGCTCTTAAGTCCATGCTATACCATTGTGGAAATTTTCAATTGTTTGGCAGTTTACGTTTTATTTATTTGCTTTTCTTTTCTTTTTTATTTGTGTGTTTTAAGTGTGTTTTGTAATAAAAGCCGGAAGAAACATACGCTTACCCAACTTGTTCAACAGCTTTATTTCATTTATTTGGCACTTTATTACCCCACGTTCGTTATTGTTTTTCTTGTTCTTGTTCTTGTTGTTGCTGTTTCTCTTAAATGGCTGAAGGACCACAAAATATTGGACAGCAAATTACTTGGGTAATTTAAAATGCAAAAGCTCGAAATATGGCCCAAAGCTATTGCAAAAGATAACACAAGCAATTTGCCAGTTAAACATTAATTCATTTTGACAATTGCAAATTTACTCAGCTCTCCATCTCGTGTATCTCTCTCTATGTACTATGCTCTAAATGCTTTATGGACATCTATGAAATGCACACAGATGCACATTTTTCATATTGTGTGTTTCATAAATTTTTATTTGCTCTGTGAGTCTAACGACAAAATCGCATAAATGTTTTCGACTGTCAACAAAGGCCGACATGAAAGCGACTTTCATTGCAATGAAACGATGCAGTGTCCCAGTATCTGTATCTGTGGCTGTGTCTGTGTCGTGTGCGTGTTTGTGTTTGTGGACCTGCTTGTGTATGTCAGTTGGACTATTAAAAATCTATTTCAAGTACATTGAAATTGTGTTTAGCTTGCAGAGCGCAATCTTGACAGAAAACAGCGCACTTTATGACAGTTGCAAAAAAAATTATTGCATACTTCTGGGCTGCGCCATAAAACAGACTTCTTTCTGCCCTGAGGGAGCAGCTGGTAATGAAAGCATTTCAAATGAATTCCGTATGACAAAATGTGCTTTGCATTTTTATGCACTGCCAATGGCCACTAATTTGCAGCTAAGCAAACAACAAACAACAAGCGAGAACAACAACGCAACAAAACATTGCAAATGAGTTGTGGGTCAACAGACGGATGAAAAAACTCTTTGCTGACACTAATAAAAGGTTCCCATGTTGTTTATCATATTCTCATATTAACAATATTCTAAATACAATTTGTAAAGACTAACTTGATGAGCTCACTTTAATCAGAGACTTGTCCAACTCGAATAGGTCTATTAAATATATGATTTAAGTTTAGTTTTCTAGTGATGAGATCTTAGAATATATCTTGATATATAGCTGACATATCTTTACTACTTTTAAAGAGCATTTTTAGTTCGACTTTCCCATATTGGATGTTTGTAATATCCTGTAACAATAAATAGGCTAAAGCGAGTATAATGCACTTATTCTGTTTTCTCAAACATAATGAAGTAATTTCATGATAATTATTCAGGGATTTATATATTTCTAAGACTTCATGAGCAAATTATTAAAAAACACACACACCCTAACTGAATTGATTACATGGTATATCCCTGTGAGTCATTCTCTTACTAGCTTTCCTTTTTTTTCTCTCACAAGTCGCAGGCACGGATTCCGCATACGTGCATTGCACGCATTTCATTAACAGTCGTTGAAATGGCTTAAAGCAAGCTGCAACTTTAAACTATGGTTGTGGAAAAATCGAAGCGAGATCCATGTGCTAAGTCGAGAACATTTCAACGAGACAATTCCGTCTCGTTGCTCCCATAGGAGTTTTCAGCAAGATTGCATTCAAATTTAGTCATCAACATACAAATGAAGTATCGCAAGTCAGATAGTCCTCTGTAGCGTTGTCAATGCCTCTTCGTCAAGCCGTTATGGCCAATAGTTCGAGGCCAAACGGTGTGTGTCTAAGAAAAAAATTGCACTATGCCATATGCCATTTAAAATGTAATTACTTTGACTGAGCTCAAGATGACTTTGTGTTCTGTTAGAATAAAATAAGATATTTGTACATGTGATAAATTACTTATAAAATGTGTTTGCCTATGATTTAATATTCGACAAGTCCCAAGAAAATAAAAATGTATTATTTAATCAAATCAGTTTCGGCAACATGACACGTCTCCGTCTACGGTAAGACCATAACGACCCGGATTGCCTGCAGGCTTTACCAAATTAAATTTGCATGCCGCAATTGCATGCAACATAAAAAAAAGTGTCAAAGTCCGTACTCGGTCGAGTTATTTACTAAAGAGAAACACAATTGTTTGTAGCATTTTGTGGCCTGACCACAAAATTGGACCGTGCCCAGTCCCCCTAACGCTTCCCCTCCAGTCAAAGGTACACTAGCATAAGCAACCTACGACATAGGCAAACAGAACTTATTTTTGTTTTACGAGTTGATTTGAAAATTTGTTAATTTGCGCAAAAGTTTGTATTGCATTTGCCCCAGCGACGTGTGTGGCATAAGCAACCATCGAGTGTTCCCAACTCGGTTTTATCCTCAAACCCGGCGGGCCTGCTGCCTGGCCAGGCGATTATGCGATTCGGTTGAATGTGCTGCACTGAAAGAGACCAGAGGCATGCCACTTTGCTGTAATTAATGGATACAAAACAAATTATGAAATAATGGCATGTCCCTGCGCAGAATTTGAACTAGTCTTTGTGATATATCTGATGAAATTTCTAAATAGATTTCGAATGTTTATTTAATGTACAATTAAATCGATTTAAATTAATTCATTTGGTCTTATTTATAGTTTAGAATCTTTTAAACTTGAAACAAGGTGAACAGTTTATATTTAATTTATTATTTACACTCTGGACAGAGTGTTACTATATCTTGAAGTGATAATTAGGACTCTAGTCTTGCTTGAGAGAAAGGGTATTCCTTAGAACGATCATCATTATGATACAACAATTTAAATAGGCTTCTTCGGTAATATATTCTGACTTTAGAATAAAAACAGTAAGATATATATATATATATATATAAATAACAACAACGGCTAATTTAATTCATTGTTCATTTCGTTAAAAAACAGAAAAACCTATTGACAAGTCAACCAAGAAGTCCGAAGAATAACAACCTAGGTACAATTTTAATTAGGATAGAATACCAAGTGAGTAAATATTTAAAGTACATATTTTAAATTTAATTGAAGCTGTACAGTATGAAATGTTGCACAGCACGTAGCTGCGTTATGGGTCTATTACTTGGCCCGAACTGTTAGCCAATTTGTGCTGCGGCATTGCGACCATAAATAAAATGTGGCAGCATTCAACCGCCCTGGCGATACGAGTATCTATGAGTTTAGTCCATAAAGCGACCACGTTGTCTGTTTGCAATTGCGAATTTTTAGCATCAATGCAACATGACAAATGTTTGTTTATTTGTTGTGGCTGCTGCGACTGTTGTGGCCATTGTACTTTTCGACCATTAGTATTCGGATCGGGCCTGCCTAGGCGATAACTTATAGAGTGCACGTAGCAAATAAATTTGCTCAATTTGCTCAAATTCTAGCTATGTAGTCGATAACAACAACAACAACAACTGAGGCTCTATCTGTCAGCGTGAATGTCATTAAGATTATGTTAATCCTCAGTAATTTACACGGCAATAATTAAGTTTACAGCAAAACAAATAAATATTAATTGAATTAGACATAAATAAGCCGTGCTCATATGGGAATTATTACAGCTGAAAATGATTTAAAAATCACTTAAGCACAAAATGAAGTGTTTCCACTGAGGATGAATTCAAATTGCATAGGTAATTTAAATTTCAATAAATATACATATACTATTTCTCTGTACCAAACTACACAATATCAGTTAACAGAATCTAAACCACATTTGAGCAAATTAACTCTTAACAAATTCTATTAGTTATTGTTCAAAAAACGCATTCAGTTGCTGCTCAGTGGAAACACGTCAGAACGGGCTATGTATAAAAAATAGATGTGTGTGTGTTTGTTTATTGCGTTTATAGTAAAGAAATATGCAATGCATATGCAAATTTAATTTACCCACACAGACTCACACACACACACACACACGCACCGCGCATTGCCATAGTCGTAGCATACTTTTCAGCGCCTCTGGGCATTTAAAACTGGATTCGTTTCGGACGCTCGCCAACGCTGCGTATGTGTTTGTTTATATTTAAATAAAAATAATCACACATGCAAATTAATAATTTCAGTTGCCATCCCCTAGACTCCTTTGTGTCACTATTTGCACTATTTGCAGGGCAAATTTTCAAATCAAAAATGTTGCCCATAAATAAAGTAAAGAAGCATAAGGCCTTTTTTTTTAACCATTTGCCATGCATTTAGTTAGGGGCAAAGCCATAAATTGTTTCTGTTTTTGTTTGCAAATCTGTTGCGCATTCGGTTTTGGCTTATCGTGGAAATAATTTATGCGCTGGCATAAAAAACAATGGAGGTCTAAGTTCGACCACAAACGATTTATCAATTTATCAATTTGCCACTTTAAGCCTGCTTTATATGAGTTATTTTCTCTTTATTTTAGTATTTGTATTTGTTTTTATTGTAGTTTAAAATAAGAACAATAGCAATGCTCTGTTAATTTACATGCAGCAAGTGTCAATAAGCCGTTGGCAATTTGTAATTATGGGTTCCAGCTACACTTTATTATATTTGATTTATTTTTTTTCGCATTTTTGTTGTTTTTTAAATGCAAATTTTTAATGGGTACAATGTACTTCATAAAGTACATTGGCATGCAAATTATGTTAAGCTCATGCATTTATAATTTAATGAAGACACTTTGTCGCCATAATTGGTCAGAACAACGTGCAATGTTGCCATAATATTGTTCTTAATTTAATAAATGCGATACAGCGATTTCGATTGCGACTCCGACTGCGATTGTGAATGCGGTGATTGCGGTGATTGAATTTATTTATTTTACATTATTATTGTTCATATTGTACACATCTGTGTATACAGATATATATATGTTCTTAATTTAATTGTGTATTTTCACTTTTAAATTTCGCTTGCCTTTTTATGCATAGCCGCAATCAACGAGCGGCGAAGGATTAAGATTCGGTATCAGCATGGAAATGCACTGAGTCGAGTCACTTACCACTCTACTTATTTCTTTTCATCTTTTAATCTTTCTCAGAATGTTTATGCGTCCACTGATTATGTGTAGCAATTGCAATAAACATTTTCAAGTGTATTGTCATCAGTTTAGCAACAATTGCCTTTATGATTGCAACTTCCTTCAGCTTGACAGTCTATGGTATAATTGTACACGTGATCTTAATCTATATAGATGAGTGAACTATTGTTCTTATTATTAAGATTGCGAATTATTCGACGTATAAACAGCGCGTCTTTGCGTCTTTGCTGACATCTCTGTCAGGTTTCATTCTTGCGTGTGTTTCAATTAACTTTTTGCCCGCGCCAAAGACGCAGATATGAAAATGCAGTTCGAGAATGTGTCGAGTTGGCGGTGGCGGTGGTGGTGGCGGTGGTGGTGGCGGTGATGGTGTTGGCGGCTGCTTGTATTATCGTATAAGAAGCTTCTTCGCTTGTTTGAACATAAAAATGCGACGCTTAACATAAATTATGCGTCGTGTCAGTTCTTTGCAGTGTGTTTGTGTTTGTAGGGGGGGCATTCAACGGCACAGGTACAGTCACAGGCAGTGACTGAGGCAGGTGCAAGTCAAGTTAATTGTTAAGTGCTTGCCACGTAGAGCAGCTTGGTTGTGGATTAGCAGGCATTGCAACAAGGCTGCTTTGTTTTAAGCATCAAAGTTTGTCCATGGTTTTTGTGTGTATGCAGCACAAGTACTCGTATCATGCACAAACTTGCCACAGCGGCAGCAAAGCAATTTATGCGGCAAGCTAGATCAAAATTCAAAATGGAAACAAAAAGAAACTGTAAATTATAATTGCACATTTTCATATTTTACAATTGACGCCGTCGCACTTGCGGCGTCTCCTCTTATTGCCTCCGCTCGTTGTCTTAATGCTAAATTAAATGTCGGCACTTCTTATGCATGCAATTTCCACAAGTTTTAAATTGAAAATTTGTTTTTACCGTGAGCCAAGCCAAAGCAGTTAACTAAAAATTCAACAGGCATGCTGAAGAACTCTTTGGCCACAGCTGCCAGTATCCATTTGCATTTAAACTCTCTCTCAGATAAACTGATCGACGAACTGTCGGTCATTGTGATAATCGATATGTTTGGAACTTTAATTTCCATGGTTTATTGGTCGATAAAGATTTGGCGAGAATATTAAAATAAAATTGATAACAACGATTGTTTAAGATCTGTGCAAATTCTTGAAGAATAGGGAGAATCTCAGACATTTTTAATCAAATTTCAGATACTCATGCGTACAATAATATCTTGTGAACACATAATTGAGTTCTTTGACTAGATTAGCGTCTTTCTCAAGTCTCTTACACATTTATCTTGACTAACAATTGAAAAACTTTTCAGCCAAGCTAATGTACACACATTTTTTTTTATAAACATCTAATTCGAAAAAAGGTGCATACGACAGTGACAAAAAATAACAAAAAAAGAAAGGAATAGAAATGCGTAAAGAAAGAAAAACTCTAAAGCCCGAGGGTCGGAGGTTTCTAAGCAAAGGATAAGCAGCTGCCAATTGTTGGACGGTTGTTGCCTTTGGGCTCTGACTCTGGCTGTGAAAATTATTTCACAGTTGAAACGATTTTCATGAAATTAGTTTTTCTTTGGCCACTTTGGCATACTCACCTGGCATTTGGATTCGAATTGGGATTGGGTTTGCGTTTGGCATTGGCATATCTTTTGCTTGCTTTCGATGTTGTTTTCTCCAGCCGAAAAATCTCATTTGCCATCTGGCATATAAAACTTTGGCACGTCGCGACAAAATGAAGTCGGATATATTACCCAACTCCGAGTTAATTCGAATACAATGCGTCTACGATTAATAATTTATAATTTTGCGCACGATTTTCAATCTCTGACTCTGTGGCTGCTAACAGGGCTTAGACAGGTTTGCGTTCTGTGGTAGTGAAAGTTTTTCCTCTATGCCATTTTCTATTTTCATTGGCCATTGCCAGCGGCGACCAGACATGCATTTGAATGTTAATTCCGGCCAAGGCTTTCCCGTCCGATTTGCCCATTTTTGTAAGAAAAGTATTGCCATCATTCTCAAGGTTATGCAGTGAAAGGCTTTTCCTTTGGGCCCAAGCCCAAATGAATATTTGCTTAAAGTGCTCCAGAATGAAGTGAAGCCTTTGTCTGGCCACTTCATTCAATTGCATTATGAATAATTAATTGCTGAACAATTGCCGCACAATGTCAGGGCCATCATTAACTCAAGTGAATGGGCACAGTTCCCATCAGTGTTGGCAGCTCCGCTTTTCCGGTTAGATTATGAACCACGGATATTTTTGGCAGGTTCACTTAAATATCATACTGTAAGTTGATTAAGTTTTAAAGCCATCGAAATGGATGTATTCAAATTTCGCACTTTCTTTATCTGTATAAAAAAATGCGTTTTTACTTTACAAAAGTTAGCAACACTGGCTCCCAGTGCCAGTTAACACTTTTACAGTTCAAAAGCTGCTTCTATTCAAAGTTTTAGTAGTTAAAAGTGTCAGCTAAGCATATTTTTATACCCTGTGGGGGTATATTAAGTTTGTTAAAAGTATGTAACATGTAAAAAGAAGCTTGGCCGACCAAATAAACTTTATTTATTCCTAATCAGCAATAATAGTCGAGTCGATATAGCCATGTCCGTCTGTCCGTTAGTCTGTCTGTCCGTCCGTGTGCAGGAAAGGATCTCAGAGATGGTAAGAGCTGGAAGCTTGAACTTCGTCTACCAGCACTGCAAGTTTTTCTTTTGTTTGCATGCCACGCCCCCATCGTTCACAAATCAAGAAAAAGCTCATAAGAAAGATAGTTTTGTAGCTAGAGACTTGAGATTTGCCACACATGATGAGTATCCTGGGATCGATGTGTCCAAAAATTGCATCATGATGCCACGAATTACAAGAGAATTATATCGGAAGTATATTACAGGGTATATTACGGTAGGGAATCCGCCTGTTCGACTTGTTATGACCTGTATTTATGCACTGCCTACAAGAGATAAAGTTGTAATAAAGACGTTTGCATTCGTCGTTGGAATACAGGATAGATTCTAGCTGAGCAGTCAAGACAGTAACGCTTTTACTTGTTAAACAAGCCATTCTGTAGGATAGCCACTCACTGTCGTGGCCCGGCTCTCAAAACTTGGCGGATTAATTTCGCATTTGCTGCCAACTAATCCTGTAAAAATTGTCTGCTTGACGTCTAGTTCTTGGTTTTTGTCGGTTCTGTGGGCAAAACTTTTGTAACAAGCGAATTTGTTTGTAATTGTTAAATGCAATTGAATTTATAAGCGGCGCATAATTAAAATTAAGCAGCCGGCAAGCCGAAACTTTTGCAAGTGTTGCACTTCCTGAGCTTTTGCATTCTGATCTCACTACTGTCCTCTGTGTCATTGTTAAGGTTCTCTTTGGGTCGTTATGCGGTCTTGGGTAGGAAACTCTGACCCTAAATAAGCAAAATACAAAAGAGCTTTCTCAGCGATTAATGGGGCGTGCATTGAAGCTTTGTAGACAATACTTAAAATATACTTAAAATGTATTCAATTAAATCTTAACCTCAATTTCATATGACTGTAGATGTTGCAGAAGAAAATCAATGATAGAATATGTTTTGTTGATTTAATGCTGAACATGTTTTACACTTTTCCAATTAAACAAATGCATTCTACGTATGAGAACAACAGCAGAGATTTGTATTAACAAACTCCTACATATGTATATTATGCCCTGCTTTTTGTTTGTTTGCGTGAAAACACTTTTCTAATCCTTTTTTGCTGAATTTATCAATTCCTATGATAAAGTGCTGCATCCTGCTCTATATATTTCAGTCTAAGTATAATGCTGCTTATCTGCTTGCTAAATATGCAGCTGCTCGAACTAAAAACCCGGAACAACAAACAACAATTCCCATAAAGAGACACAAGCCATTTGGCATTTTCATCAAGATGAGACACACACACACACACACACACACACACACACATGGGGAGGCGACTCATTTGCTTGTCGCCGGCTGTAATGTGAATGAATGAAATGCTTCTGTAAACACAAAACATTCTAGATTCTGGAGCTGAAACTGAAGCTTTAGCTGAAGTTGGAGCTGAGGCTAAGGTCGTTGGTTTCTTTTGGCGCTGGAGTCAGTTGGGCAGCCAAAGGATGTTTTCAAATTTCCTGTGATGATGATGAAAGGCTGCCGCGACGTAGTCATCACATTTGTAAGCAAAAACATTTCATTTCATTTGCTAAATTAGTTTCCACATTTTTGGCAAATTGCATTAACTAATGTAGTTTTCGAGCAAAGTTGACATTTACTAGAAACTCGCAAAAACTCTGTCAAATGAGTATAAACAATCGCTTTAAAGTGTGATTAAAATGACATTTAATTAAGATTAAAATTTATGCAACCAAAGCGACAATCAGCAATTGAGAATTGACAAAAAAAAAGAATCAAATTCCAAAAACAAAATAGCAAACTGAATGTGTTTTAAATGAATTTGGTTGCAAATATATTTTGTAAACTTTACGCTCCGCCCTGCATCGTCTCGTCTCGTCTCGTCTCGCCGTGCAGCAACAAGGCTTACGCTTACGAAGCCCGGCTCGGCCACGAGGCTAAACGAGCAACATTGTATGCCAATTCGGGCAAGGATGTGGGCGAGGGCCTGTCAAGCGGCCGACGAATGAGACGACGAGCTGCACCGTCGCCCCCCCGGCTCTGTATATACCGAGCAATGTAGGCGACATCAATGCCCGTCGTTGGTTGGCTGTCACGCCATGGATCCTATGTAAACGACGCACGCACCCGTCGTGTATATGTGCTCGTCTGTGTGTGTGTGTTTATGTGTATGTAGGTGACATGTACTACAACAACAAGAGTCATGGCAATGGCCAAAGGTAGCGGAGTAAAAGCCAAATCTGTAGGGAGCCTTATGTAGGGGAAGTTTACGCCAAACATGTTGCAAGAGGAGGAGTTAGTCCATTTTATACATGGTAAGAAGTCAGCACTGCTGTTGCATTTCCCAACAAACACCCATTTATTTAAACAATTGTAAAGTGTAATATTAATACAAATATTTATATTTCTAATTACAATTTAAAATTCGTATATTAATTAAAGATTCTTCTTTGAAAG
This sequence comes from Drosophila histrio, assembly GCA_958299025.2. Taxonomy (NCBI): domain Eukaryota; kingdom Metazoa; phylum Arthropoda; class Insecta; order Diptera; family Drosophilidae; genus Drosophila; species Drosophila histrio. The sequence goes on from OY282581.2 coordinate 13,742,830, forward strand.
ATCTGAACTTTGGATGGTAAAATCAACAAGTTCATTGAGATCTTTGTAATTTATTCCGAATTGTTGCTTTAAAGCGTATTTTCTAGCATATTTTATGTTAACATTTCATTATAAGAATTTATATTTACACAAAAGTCAATAATAAACGAGGCTAGTCCTGATCATTGTCTAAATTCCAAATATATTTTATAATACAAAATATTCTACAGCCGAATTCTTTCATTCTTTATTGCAATTTGCTAGTTTCCGCAAACTTGTATAGTTTTATATAAATTATAAATATATTTAAATTAATTTACTAAAGGTGTTTCCTTTAAACTAACACATTTTTGGTATTCTGATTCAAAATCAATTTTCCTGGGCTTGGGAGTTCAATACTTAAGTCAAGTAAGTTGGAATAAAAATGATGAATTACTAAGAAAGGAAAATATCTTTATTAACATAAGTAATACACATGTCTTTTGACATCAGCAGTATGTACAATTGGTTATTGGCTAACAGTCATTTATAGTTGTTTTTCAGACAATTGAGGACGGTCGAATTCAATTCGTAATAGGTCAACGCCTAGCAATTAAAACGAGTACTCATACTACGAGTAATTCGCACATTTCATTCGTTCCGATCTGCCACATACATATATGTATGCATGTAGGTGCCAAATATACATATGTAAATTCATTGAAATTTTGTAGGTGGAGCACCGGCTTATGTAAGAATTTATTTTTTGTTGTACAAGCGGGAGGTTCGGTTTTTTTTCTTTTAGTTTTTGGCGGGGCAATGTCAGAGCGAGATGGTTGCAACTGAATGCAACATGTTCGAGATGGCAATCATTTGTGTTGCATGCTGCAGGGCGCCAAAAAGTTAACCATGGCCGAGTTTGTGCAGTTCTCTGTTGTAAACAGCGCAGGCGGCTCTTCACTTTACAGTGTGTGAGATAAAGCAATAGAGAGAGAGAGAGAGAGAGAGAGAGAGGGACACACACACACAGCGAGAGGGAAGGAGCGAGGAATAGAGAGCGAGAGAGTGCTCTACAAAATGCCGGCCACGTGACATTGTTGCATTTCCTGTTTATCGTGTATGTGTGTGTGTGTACCTGATGATAAGCCGCAACGAAGCTATTAATCAAAACAAAATCAAAAGAAGAGTCTGTCTGTGTGTGTGAGCTGAGTGGCGTGAGAGAAACACGTGCCGTATTGTTAACAGAGCCAACTTAACAGAGCACTGTTAAGGCGCCCGGTTGACAACAAGGAATGCAAAATCCTTATGGCAATTGATTGTCGTGGCAGCTGCTGCTGCTGCTGCTTTAACTAAAAATAGATAAATTGCATGTAAATATGCAGGAGACTAACTGTTAGTTAGTGTAATTTGCATTATTGAACAGGTTTTAATTACGACTGACAGTTGGTTGAGCTTGCCACTGCGTTGATTGCATAAGCTCTGGCCTTGAAATCGATTATCATTGAAGCCTTAAATGAATGCACTTACTGAGAGTTTGTCTCTGGGGTAATACATTAAGTCAATTGCTTGAGCGGGTCCCCAAGCGTCTTATTGTTGCTAAGCCGTTAAGTAACTGCTGCTGCTCCTTCTGCTGTCAACTTTGCTTCTTTTGCTTGTTTGCTTAACACTTGGCACGCACACGCTTCAAATAAAGCCGTGCTGTATATACATACGTACATATAAATGTCCTTGTACTTTTACATAATAAACGAGTCAATGCCGAAGCCGGCAGCAATGAATAAAAAAGAATAGAAAAAAAAGAAGATGCCGCTGGCCTTAACAGAGCTCTGTTAGTGTTAACAGTGATAAGAGCCGGCGAAATGCACAGCGCAAAAAAAAGAGAGAGCTCTCTTGTAGTGCTGCTATTGTTGCTGTTGCTGTAAGCTGCAACTGTAAAGTGCCCTGTAGTTGCATGGCAATAAGCCAACACCAACACTGTCAGTGCATGCTAAATACTTGTACTCGTACTCGAACTCGTATATGGGCCAGAAATGGACGTGTGCGTTGCAACAGAGGCAACAGCGCTGCTCTGCTCTGTTGCTCAGTTCGCTTGCAACTACAACGGCAACTACAACGACAACTACAACTACAACGACAACTACAACGACAACTTTAACTAGGTACAACGGTACATCGGCGCATTGGGGGGCGCACTACACAACCCTTGACCAAGGCACCACTTCGTGTAGTGTTCGTCAGTCGTGCATTTATGTACATACGACGACACATGCACATGGGCCCTGCGTCTATGTGTTAGTTGGTGGTGTTGCTGCCGCCGCTGCTGCTGCTGCTGTAGCTGCTGCGCTTCCTTCTACACAGGACTGTCGTTGCAACAATCGCATTTTGCACATTCACCAGCATTCAGTTGTCCGCGGTTGCTCCTTCAGTAAGGACGCACAGCACTTCCTTCAGCCAGTTAGTCAGCTAGTTAGTAACTTGGCTGTTTTTGTGTATTGTCTGTAACAGTTAGCCATTTGTGCGGTGTAAAATGAACATTTAAGCTCATAATAAACACTGATCAAACTAATTGAACATCCACAAGCAGTTGCAGCTTACAAAGGGGCAACGAAGCCGATAAGCGGCGCTGTAAACTTTACAGAACTCATTACATAAATGCTAAGGCGCTGCTAGAGAAAAACAACAGAAGGCAGAAGACAGCCGCCAGCAGTCGATTGACTCGTTAAGAAAGGCCGCCCCCACAGATTAGTTGGGGCACCGGCATGTAAATCAGAATTGCTAATTGACGTTGCCAGAATCCGAATCAACATGCAACTTGACGCTCAACGCAATATCGCCATTATGCAAATTGCAGTTTAAGATCTTTTTGTGTACGTGAATGATATTGTATTAAACTTTTTTTGTTGTTGTTGTTGTTATGTTTGCGACAAGACGTGTAATTTTGTTAGCCTTTCGTGCTTAGTGAACATTACGTCGAGATATTGACGTCAAAAACTAATATTAACTAGACAAACTTGTTGTTTCTTGCCAGTGCGGCGTCTCAAAGTGCATTTCTATTAAAGTCAACAAGTTGCTGCAGCATAACATAGACCAGAAACAGGTGAGTTTCATATGACAAAGCAGATTCCTTTATTTTTTTTTTATCCACTTTATATTCATTATTTGCATGCAACCATTATTCGTAAGTGTTGATAATGTCATGATATTGGCCAGGCTGAAAAGTGGGTTAGTTTCCAAGCAGCAAACTTTAAATTGAATAAAGCTTGGCGTTTAAAATTGACGATGAGTAGAAGCATAAAACTTGATTCGATTACTACACAAAGAAAGAACTTGAGATCTTTTTGTGTAAGCATTTCAATAAAGTCAAGTATAAATTTGACTTTAAATATTTTATGCGATTCTTTTCTAATATTTAGATGGATATATATTTTTATTATACATCCTTGAATTTATTTACCAACTTTCATATGAAAATTTAGCTTTTATTTTAATAAATCTTTTGTTTTAGCTTTTCTTTAATTTAAATATGTATATAATCATTAAATCTGCAAAATTGAGCTGAAGGTGAAGTAAATTATTTTATCAATTTACAATATTTAAATATAGATTGTTAGTTTAGTTCGGAATACAATATCTTAATGTTCACTGAGTAATAAACTTTACTGACATTTTTGCTGATTAAAAGCTTGGCATTGAAAGATAAATATATGCCCAATAACATTGAATAATGCAGAAAATAAATATTTATCAATTTATATATGAAATTATAATAAGATTCTATTACCGCACAAAGAATAAAGCTAGTTAGTTAGAAATATGAATACAATTAAGTACATATTTCACTGCAAATATTTTTATATTTTATTTATATTTTTTTTTTAAATAATTGTTAAATATCTAGCTGAAAGCTATTTCTATTTTTTTTTCTTTCTTAATCAATATAAGGCTTTTAATTTATTATTTATGCCATCTTTTCTCGGTAATATTGAGCTGAAGATGCAGTAAATGGGTATATATTTTGATTTACCATTATTTTTAGTTTAAAATAAAGTTTAGATAAATTATATTATCAGTTGTCATTGTTTAAATATGATATATTCACAGTTAGGTTCGGAATATATCTTAATTATTAGAAAACACTTAATCTGCAATTTGTAATAAATATTAATATCAAATGCCAGACGTTATATTGAAGCTTGTGAGGAATTTTTGGTGCAGAAATGTACCCACAATCTGAAAATATTGTATTTATTTTATTATTTATGGATTTGTTACAGTAAATTTGGTCAGCAACAAATCATGCAAAAACCAAATTTCGAGAGCAACGTTGACTGGAGTCAGTTATCACAAAAATATGATTGGAAACAGGAAATAAACTGAATGGTTAAGTTTTCCATCTGTCATTCCAATCAGAGGCCTTTGATATTTAATAAAAATATGTAACGCTATTAGTTTTATCGTTGTAAAATAATCAAAAAGAAACATTTTTACAAGCTTCCGCTTTTTAATGCAAAACTTTTAATCCAACGCCTTGGTTTGTTTACTCGAATCGCATTCCCTCAGCCGCAAAAACAAAACTGACGACAATAATGAAAACAAACAAACAAACAAACAACAAAAATAGTAGAACATTTTTGCATATTTACTGAAAAGGGTATAGACTCTCGCCCTGAACTGAATGGCAGCCAAAACCACACTGAGTCTGAAGATAAAGGGGAAGGTGAAGGGTGAATGAAAGTGCTGCAGCCAGTTGGAGCTGTGTCTGTCTAGTATTTGTAAACTCTATGAGTGAGTGAGTGTCGAGGTTATTCTGTAAATTGTGTGTAAGCCGAACTGCTGCCTGGTGAACATGTAGACAAACCGTTGCAAAAGTCCAACAAGTTAGCAGGCGTGTGGCGTGCAGGCGTGACGTACGTATGAGGCATGAGGCGTGAGGCATGAGGCATGAGGCGTGCCGGCGTGTGGCATGATAGAAGGTAGAAGTAGAAGAGCGTGTGGCAAGTGTAAAAACGGAAAGCCGACAAGGACAAGCAAAGTGTCGGCATCATTGTAGTTGTTGTTACTGTCCTGCGGTTGTCAGTTAGGCCAGATCGGGTGTTGCAAATAAACACATACGTGGTTATATATCGTTTCATATCGTATCGCATCGTATACTATAGGTGTATGTGTTGTATGTTGAATGTTTGTACGAATGCAGCAGGGCAACAACATACGGAAGTAATTCGATTTTCTGTGGCATGCTGATGATGAGCCTATGACATTGTTGTGCAACCCACGGACAGGCAGTCAAATAAACATTTGAACAAAGATTACAAACTGTCTGAGCAGTCAGAATTGTCACAGCTGTCGGATTGCAGTTACTCGAGCTCAGCATAATACCATTTTGGCCATGAATATGCCCTTCCGGTGCACCCAAAAACGCATATGAAAACATTGAAATAAATGTTATTGTAATTGTAAATGTAATTTACTAACAACATTCAAAGTAATATATTGTAACAAATTACGACAAATTATTCAAATTACTAATACGTGGGGTATAAACAGACAACATATTTTATACATTTTATGTTCTTGCACAACAATTAAACGAGCTAATGTTTTTACCAAATTATCATAATTTAATATTAAATTGCGGATATTAAGTGTTGTTAAAATTTATATTTATAGTTTGGCTTGCTGGCAATTAATAAACTAATATTTTAAACATAGTGTAAGATATGTAATCCATTTGCGTAATAATTATTGGCGCTATACAAATTTAAAAACTAAATTTAGTCAAACAATATCATTTCCATTGTTCAGAATTAAATAGGTAATAGGTTAATTAATAACGATTTAAAGTTGTCAAACAATTTAACTACAAATTTATAAATATTGTTACAGAATAAACGCATTAAAACAAAGCTCATATGTTTGTCTTTATAGTGATGATAATCTTAAGTTTATTGAGTTTATTTAAGCAGAACAAAAAAGAATATTTTTGAAACCTTTTGGAGAATTTCAATAATATTTTCATAAATGTTGCACACTGAGACAATTATTAAGCCAACCGCAAACTGTTAAGCAAATATTGAGCCACAATTTTGACAACAAAACCAACGCCGACAAATGCTCAAAATATTTGTTGCCATCAACTTAAGTGAGTTGGATGGCCATTTTACATGCGGCTAACAGGCTGACAGGCTAAAAGGCTGACGGTCTGTCGGGCTGCCAATTAAAGCAGACAGAAATATCTTTGGTAAAGCTGCAGCCTACTAATTGCTTCAATTGAAAAATGCATGACAAGTGTTATCTGCAAATTTTTCAAAAATGCTCAAAGTAATAAAATGACTTGAAACGTTAACGTAAATTGTAAAATTTCAAATAGCAAATTGCTCAAATTGGTTCATTTTCGTTTAACATCTAATGCCTATGAGCATTTTTATTATGCTTGTGGTCAAGGTGCCGGCCTTTTTTGTCCGGCTTCTCTATCAATATTTAATTTTATTACAATCCACAAATACCGAAGCAGCATCAACAATGCCAAAAGTTGCCCAAATCTAATAAATAATTCGAAATATATCTATGAAAATGTCCATTTAAATATGCCTTTTGGGGGATAGGCATTTCATAGTCCATTAAGGTTGCTACCAGGAAATGCGACTAGACCAGGGCCATCGTCGATTAGTTTATGTAGTATATGTGTGTGAGTTTTTGGTATTTACACCTTGCTGTAAACTATGCTTGATCCAATTTGATGCGTTTTAAACTGGCCACTGGCCACCGGCCACGTGTTTGGCTTTAAGCTGCTGTCCTTGCCCAGTCCACAGGAGACACACAATACCGAAGTGCATTTCTTTTTTATGCTTTCGGCCTGCCCCTCCCTGTAAGCTGTCCACCTCCCTGCTTGCCACCTTGGGTGGCTATCTGACTGCATGTCCTTGCTCCTGTGTTGTTTGCCCTTCTCTCTGCACTCTCTCTGCTCTGGCTTGCCTCGGTGTCTGTTTAAAATGATAACGTTGAGAACGATGGTGGTCTAGAGAAGACAAATGTGTGCTATTGAGGCGTGAAAATATTCCACTATAAATACACATGAAGCGAAAATCCCACTTTAAGCTCTGTGTAATTTTCTGTATCAAAGTGTGGGCGTTAGTTTATTTATGGTTTTAGTTTAGTTGACTTCATAAAATCCACATAATCTGTAAAAACATCAGTGGTAAACCAGGCGCTAAATATAAAAAAAAACTATAATTAAGAGTTCTTTAAAAATCTGTTGCTTGACTCCCAAACGAAATCTTAAAAACCATGTGAAGTAAGCAACTAAAATCGATACAAAAAATAGGCTAAACTTTCAATTTAATATGTGACTGCAAGATTGATGATGGGTAACTGCATTTTAAGTATAGAGAAATATACATACAAATAAATTCCCTTTATGTTAATATATTGAAAATTTATCTAATTTAAATTGTAAGTAAATGCCTTTTACTGACTTTTGTAATTATCATTATAATGTTATATAAAACTTTAGTGATGTACGAATTAATCATTTTTCTGGCTAGGAAACTTAGGTAAATTTAATTTTCCTAGCTGGAGTTAACAATTTAAGGTTCTTGTAATTTTCTGAAATTATCTCGATTGCCACACTTCAATTTCAAACGATGTGTTGCATAAACATCTTCCTTATCTCTCTGATCTATAAACCTATTCTCAAAAGTAATGCTTATGTACATAAACGAGTAAACTCGTATACCCTACGCATGTTTTCCTGTGTTGCTCGACTTTTTGGCAAGCTTTGCAGACAGACTTCTTTCCCCCGCCTTCTATTTCTTCCGCTTGGCTCCTCGGTGTCTGGAAACTGCGAAAAATGGCAGTAAATGCCAGTAAATGTAAAAACGAGCCACAAAACCCGAACCAGAATCGCCGCGACGACCCAATTTTGTAGTATGGTAGTAAAATCGCAGCATTCATTAACTGAAACCCCAGACGATTGAGGTATGGGGTACACGAAGTGGAGACGCGACTGTCAACGGCTGCGTGGCAAGTGGCAGCAACAACAGCAATAGCTTTAAAAACAAGTTAAACTGGGTGGCTGTGGATCATGTCCCCAACTTACAGACTCCCCGCCTCGCGCTTCTTGCTCCAATTACTGTGCCACGTTGAAGCTGAGCGCCTCACATGGGTGGCTGCATTGTTTGGCTTGGCAAATTGTTTCTGTTGCTGGCATTTACGAGTATTTATATACTTGTATCATAGTACGGGTAGTACTTATATACCCTGGATCTGCCTAAAGATAAGAAGAACTTTAACCCATGTCGTGCCCCGGGATTAGTTTAAAGTTGTTGGTTGCAGTCAATGCGGCCGGAAATTAAATGTCATCGATAGTTGGCAAATGGCTCAAGGATATGTTAAAGTGTTTGTCATTTGCAATTAATTTTCTTTTGACCAGGTTTTCCGCTGTCCGTTTTGCTCAATGCAAGATGACATTTCAATTAGTTGCTCAAAGCAAATGGCCAAAAATTTTGCAATAATTTCCTCATATATCCGACCATTTGCAGTGCCTAAAAGCCGACTGCATTTTTAATTAGACAAAGTTAATGCAATTATTCCAGTCGGATATCTATGGACTGGGTTTCGTAATCGATGTTCACCTTCCAAATGTTTTAAACAGCAGCTGAAGCGACAGCAGCAGCAACTGGCAAAAATATTGCCTTTTACTTTTAATGCGAGCAGGGTAGCTCCCTGCACAATCCTTACATGTCCTGACGTGGACTCGCCTGGCCCGGCAACGTTTGGGCCATTTATCCCATGCTTGCCATGTTTGCTTGTGTAACCCTGACAGAAGGCGACTGCTGCTGGCATATGCTAATGCCAGGACTGTTACTAGACTCTTTTTGCAACAACTGGCTAAATATGTATGCCAAATGTGATTTGCATATAACGTTCTACTTGTGGCCAAGTGGAAGAGAGAACTGCCATGCGTTTGGTATGCCTTTTAGCTTGACTTTAGCTCTTCGGCTCTAACGTTGCGTTACGAGTTAACCGAGTATTGGAACAGACTCTATGCACTTTGTGCCACACTCAGGTATGCGAAGGGTCCTCCTCCCCATCCTATCATCCTATCATCCTTCCCACCGCACAAATATCTGCCTGTTTGTTGGTCAAGCAACGGGTATTTGTCAGTTTTGATAGGCAAACTGAGCATGAGTTATGACACCAGTTGTCCGCCTGAGGATGTTGTCTCCAAAACTTGAACTTGCACTTGTTGTTTCAACTTGATTTACATGAAAATTAGCTGAACATATGATCATTGACATTGGTATTGCAATTAAAATGCAAAAATCTTACAACATATGCATAATATTATTATTGACAATGGGGCGTACAAATTTATGCATATTATCCATGCCCACACACAGACCCACGACCAATCACAATCATAATCATAATAACTTTGAATTCAATACTAGAAAACATTGCAACGCCAAATTGCTTTGCTTTTATGATGAGTGAAAGTAGCAAATTGCCAGCTGCATGCCAAACTCAAGTGGAATACATGAGCTCTTGTCATAAAGGCTTCAGCTATGCTCGAATATGTGTGTATGACTAGCCGTCGGTTTGTGATCCGGCTAAAAGGCATTGCCGGAATAAGTTTGTTTGGCACAAGAATTTCTCCTTTTTGGCCAAGTTGCTCGATAAATCTCAACCAAAAGTTGTGCTTATGTGCCGAAGTAGGGGGATTCGTTGGGGAAAAGGGGACAACAACAGATTGTGTAAAATATGCACTGCTTTGAGGCACAGGGCAACAGACAGCCAGCCAGCACCAGTTACCAGTTACCAGTTCCCAGTCGCCAGTCGTCAGTCGTCAGGCACCAAGAACCAAGCACCAAGCACTTGAGGCTGACACAAGGCCACAAAGCGCATTATGATGATCAACATGATTATGGAAATGGGGAGTTTAGTTGGAGTCGGGAGTCAGCATACCCGGAAAAAGCAGTTGAGGCGGCAGTTGAGGCGGCGGTCTTGGCAAGCCTCAGCATTTGGCAATTATCCATATCCTGTAATAGACACTCAATTTTATTCTAATCTCATAATAAAAATAATATTATATTAGCAAACTATCATAAGTATGTTAATATACGATAGATAGAAATTAGATAATAATATAAAATATGTTGTTTGGAAAATTCTTAATTGACTTTAAAATATACAAAGTAGATATTATAGGCATGTATGGATATAATAATAATTTCCATTTTATATTAAAGGAACCCGGAAAAGTAATAATAAAGTAATCACCTTATGTTATATTCATTGACAAGTTTGTAATATTTTTAAATAAATAATTCTATTGGCTACACAAATCAAATTATGCTGATTCTAAAAATAACATAAAATAATGTAATGTCAGGGATTTCCAATCTGCTAACCGAATTGAAATCTTGCTGTTCCAACTGAACTTTCTCTACAAAAGTTTACGGTCTACATTTATTAAACAAAATAAGTTCTTAAAGTCTTAGAGTCAACAGATAAAGTAGATTAAATATGAACATATGTATATATATAAGTGCAAGACTAAAACTAATTATGAATAATAGATAATAAAAAGGAATTTTTGCATAAATATATATTTAACTTTGATATCAATAAATCAGTCGAGTAACACGGCCGGGCCAACAGCTCGGGTTAGTATCTATATATGTATGTAGGTAAAGCTCTTAGCCCTTTTCTAGTTGGCATAGCAGAGGGCAGTTTGCAGTAAGTTTTATTGGTATTTGTAGTTTGGGTGACTGTTGGCCCACTGCAAACAGGACAACAGGCAGGGCAATGGAATTCGATTTTCTGCTATTTCCTATGCCAAAAACGAAGTTTTGGCCAATGGCAACAACCTACTTACTGCTTGCACTGTGCACTGGGATCATGTTTGAGATTGGGGTAAGGGGCCATAAACACGTGATAAAAGCTTTACTTGCAATTTTAACTTTGCAGTCGAGTGTAGCAAGAGCAATACGGGATTACAGAGCTGCAACAGTAACAAAAGTAGAAATTGCAGTAGCACACTATGCCACGTCGCGATGCTGCCTCTGACTCTGCCTCTGACTCTGTGTCTGCCTGTATTTGTCTGTGTCTGTGTGCGTGCGTCAGAGTGGCAACAATGACTGTTGGGCGTATGTGACGCGTCTACGATGCCAATGCCAAGGCAGTCAGTTAGTCAGACAGACAGTCAGTCATACCAACTGATTGTATATCTGTTTGTCTCTCCGTCTGTCTATCTGTCTATCTGTCTCTTTGTCCTGTCTGTGTATTGTGCCATCTACTTACGAGCTTCGTTGGAGCTGAGAGTTGTTTAACCGTCTGTGTGTGTCGTGGGTCATTTGGACTTGGCTTTGAATTCAACATAATTTTTTTCTCTCAATTCTTTTTTCTCAAAGAATTGTCGGCAACTCTTTTATTCTTTCTATAGCTCTCAGTTTATTTTTTTTATAATAGATTTGGCTTTAAAGAAGCAAATATGCCACCCGCATGTAATTGGCTCTGGCATTTGTTTATTTTGGCTGCAACTTGACTTCTGACCCCCTTTTTATCTGCCTCAATCAAAGCTTAAATATGCCACTTGGCACTGATTGAACACGAGCACATACCAAAAGGCTAGGCAACACTTTTTTGCTCTCAATGGTCATTGCATCAAGTGGTTTGGCTCATCAACAGCCCGTTAAGCTGAAGCTGTGTAGCTTCTTCTCTGAGAGCTACATTTCAATTTATTTAATTTGATATTTGTTTTTGCAAGTGCTGCGTAGGGCAAAGATGCACGCCACACACACCCATTACGAATGCCCAAGTGCATTGATTTGAATATGTCAGCAATTTGTATAGTTTTGTGCTCGACTGCGCCAACACCAGCGCCAACTGCAGCTGCATCGTCTGCATATATGCAATGAATGCATTGGCAGAGCAGCCGCCGCCGCCGCCGGGCGACGCTGCGTAATGCAATGTAAACCAAACCAAACAATTTAAAATCATGGCGTACATTTAGCTTCAATTCAATTTAAACTCAAATGAGCTCATGGGCCACAGGCGGAAACGTGGACCAGGGGACATGGGGTTGGCATTTTACATAGGTGAAATATTGTACAGTAGTATCAGAGTTTCACTTTATAGAATTGCACTTTCCTCATTTATTTCTCGCAGTAATCTCGGCGTTGAAAGAAATATAATGTTAAGATTATTACATATTTGCATATAAATTAGATCACAACCAAAGACAGGATAAACTAAAGTCTATATTAAATTTATAATATCCATACAGTTTGCTGGAAGTGTAATAAGATCTGATGAGATGGGATAATTGGCCCACAGTCAACTTAAGTATTATTAATCTTTTGTTTAATTTAAAAAATAACGAAGTCACGTTTTAGCTGTCCACAAAGAACTCTGCTTAACGGGAAGTTTGTAATCCATAGTAGGTAAAGTCAATCTTACTGCAGTTCAACGAGCTCGCTGTCTGTGTCAAGTGGTGACAACTGTGCGCTGTTAAATGTGCTGCAAACTCCTAACACTGCTTTAACATTCACGATTCGAGCCTTGTGGTTCATAAATCTGGACATCGTTATGCATTTTTAATATGAGCCCAAAGAAGTTTTGGCATTACAATGGATCAATGTGGCATTTGTTGGCCATTGCTTTATTGACACTTGCACACAACTGTGTCATATAATTTATGGTTTGCAATTTGTATACAAATTCAAGGCGCAATGTCAATAAAACTTTTAGTGTTTGTATGTTTTGGCTTACGAATAATGTGTATTTCAAGTTTATCAACTAACTGTTATACACGTGAATCTGCGACCGAGTGTGGCAAAATAAAAAAAAATAAAAAAACAGACCAAAACAATTAAAATTTTGTTTTGGCCAATTAAAAGTTTGGCACAAAAAATCAACCTTCCGTGGCGAAATGCGATGCTTGCCGCACGAACGCCTTGTTAGCGCCAAGTTTATTGCAATCCCAACTATTTGGCGTGGCAATTTAATGAGAAAATGTAGGACAGTGCTTCTCTCCTCTATTCACAGTCAGGCAGGCACTGTCTGCCTCTGCCATCGTCTGCCTCAAGATTGAAGCACTATTCAAACAGTCTGAGTGCCGTTTAGGGCGGGCTAACACCCGGGCAACCCCTCCCTTAACTTCCGCTATGCTTCTGCATTTGTATGGTGTGGCTTTTAAAGCGCACACTGGTTAAATAATTCATCAGCCGTTTCGGAAAACGGCATCAATGTGCGGCAATGTTAAATCATGACCAACAAATAAGTTTGTTTACAAGCGGAAAACAAGCGCGCCAAAAGCCGTAACAATAACAAACTGACGTTGAAATTAATTATGACACCTGAGTTGGGAATTCAACTCGACGCGCCCTGCGTCCATTTTACGTCGCCCTGCATAAAATGTGTTGCATATTTTAGTGCGTTGATAGCAGCAAATATGCAAGTTTTGTTTCGCCGGGTTTGTGAGAATGTGTGTGTGTGTGTGTGTCTGTGTAAGTGCCCCTGGCTGCATGTAGAGGTTTTGTGGGTTTTAAAGCAGCCACCAGGCAATACCAACGAGCAACTCGCAGGAGGCGACACGAAAGTCAAGTGCAAGGAAAAGAACCAAAAGCATTGCGAGTGCCACAATAAAGGTGAGGACAAGGCCTGACTCATACTCCAGTTGCCATAAACTTTACTGTTGTGGCCTTTGGACATCTTTATAACTTGCTGCGGCTAGCAAACTGAATGCACTAGCCTCTATCCCCGGCCTCTGTCCCTGCCACCGCCCTTGCCCCGTTGCCACTTACTGGCCTTTTGAAATGTCGTTGGGTTTTTACTACCGCCGCTTGATGTGAATGGAAAAACTTGAATATGGTCGGATTTTAAATCGAAATTGCTTTAAAATTTCGTGCATCAGTCGATTGGCTCTCAAAATGTTTATGACACAATTAATTTGGTCAATTGGTTTCGCGTACAAACAGTTAACAATTTTTTAGTTCAGCGACAACTTCGTTTACACAAATCCAATTTATTGACTAAATTTGGGATTTCATAAAAAAATTTATACGAATGTTGGAATTCTATTAAAAAAAAATATACCCTGTAGCTTTAGAAAATGTTAGCTACGTTTTAGTTACAGCACTTACATAAACATTTTGAAAATTGGATTTAACATATTTCTTAAACAATTTAAATAAAAGTTTTATGATATAAAACTTGTTACTGTTATTGATGTTAATAATTTAAAATTTCAATATACCTATCGTGTTATTACAACAGGGTATAAGCAATTCAACCAATTTTTTTACCGCAAACATTTACACGCGTCGCCCAGAAGCGCGCTAAAAAAAACTACTTTAAAATGGCCAACAGAAGAGGCCAACAGCAGCGGCAGAGGCAGCGTCAGCTGCAGTTGGGTGAAATTTTTGTTTGTTTCATATGCGAGTAATTTTCACTTTTATTGGCGCACAAAAGTTAAGGAATTTTAGTTTTATTTGCAAAGTCTGCGCATTTTTAATCATTTCGAGCTCGGCAGCAGTTTTATTTCATGACTTGCCAGTCCGTCGCCAACTATCTCCATCTCCATCACCATCTACATCTGTATCCGTATCTGTATCTGTATCTGTATCTATAGATGTAGTTGTAGTTGTAGCTGTAGCTGTAGATTTATCTGTTAGCTGTCTGGCTTCTGAATGCTGAGTAGTTGGTAGTGTGAACTAATTAGTGCATTAGCATTTAGCGCTGTTGCCAAAAACTTTCACTTCAATCCCAGGTAATGTGGGTTATGCAAAGCTCTCGGCTAACCAGTGCTCATGATGTTGATGATAATGATGATAGCGATGATAATAATCATGATGTGGTTTAGTATATGTGAATAGTTGTGTATCTGTTACTCATTAAATCATGGTGCAAATAGATATGCTGTAGTTTGGGTGCGCATTTGTGTATAAATGTAACGCGTCTTATAATTGCAATTTGCCAAACTCGCATACTGATTGATGCCTGATTAAAATTGGCTTAAATAATCATGATGAACTTAGCTTAACCACAAGAAGCAATCAAGCTGGAATGCAATTTGCAAGGCCAAAACAAATGAGAATTTAAAAATAGCCGCAGACAGACTGTCAGCACGGAAATCGGACAGACATACAGTTGGTCAGGCAGCAGCAAGGACGCGTTGATTTTCATGTAAAACAAATATCACTTAATGTGGCTCTGGTCCTGTCGACATGGGCAAATGGCAAAACAAAAGGCACGTAGCTGTTTTGTTGTTGCTAACCGCCCAACACGCAGCTGCTGCCCATGCACTGGGAATGGGACCAACCACCTGAACACGTGTACGAGTGCAGCTCATAAAAAAGTGTGCATCAAGTTGCAACGAGCGGGGGCAGAGCTGGTCACTGGTCATGTTGGCCGCTGCGAGGCATTAAAAACAACTGTCGACAAACAACAGCAACAACAACAGCAAAAAAAGAGGCAATAGAATTAGACCACCTGATGGTACTAGCTGAACTGACTTGAGCACCACTGCACCTTGGCAACCAATT